>CAJNAR010000003.1:0-486850 GCA_905220665.1 Albugo candida
ATACCTGTGAGAGTTGATAATATGTCCCTCGTTGCTAGTTCTGCAGTGCGGTAGCGTTCACCACTACAGTACGAGAGTGTGTCCATCGTGTAACGGATAGATGTGAAAGTTGTAAAGTTGTTAAGTGGTAAGTTTGTAAAGTTGTAATAATGGTCCAAAAGTACCGTGGTTTGCAAATTGGTGTGCGCCACACTACGGTGAGCATCACCAGCCAACTAGGACTAGGATCCGAGTTGCACTTGCCGTTCCACTCGCCTGTGCCGGACCCGCAGCAATGATCTTCGACTTCTGAAAAATCCACCAAATGATCCTTGCGTTTCGAGTTGATCCAGTACCTTTGCAAGCCGAATGCGTTCCTCTTGGTCGTAACACTGTCTTCGAAAGTACCGAACGTGCGCACTAAACGTGGTGTAAATGACGGAAAGTGCTGGAACTGTCGGAGTTGCTGATCGCTGATCGAACAAACGACGATTCCGATCTGTCCAGACGAAGTGCAGTGTCACCGCTTGCAATGCAAGCCATAAATCTGAGATAATTAGTAATTAATCTTTCCAATCCAACCGTAGTGTTGGTACGATTGCACATGCAATATGCGTCCAACGTGGTCGAGGAGAGAAAAACTGATCCCAACTAGGGAGTAACTCTCTCCATAACTGTGCCGTGTGATCGCACTCTAGAAAGAGATGTTGATCGGATTCCACTGCCCCACACGAAGGCTGCGTGCACAAGATAATGTCGGGCTGAATATTTGTTAAGAACCAGAAACGAGATCGAACTGGCAACATCCGAAAGGCGAGACGAAACTGTAAATCCTCGAAAATTGGTAATACACGTTTTCGAAGATGCCGTGATGTAGCCATAAAAGTTCGGATTCGTTCTGAATCCAGTGCGTCCGATCTCTCCCGTGATGACCAATGTGTCGACATCGGATGACTCTTGGTTGGTTCGGGAGGTTTCCAGACGATTCGTGAGAGTTGTGAGCGTGGAATGGATGGAAAATAATGTTTCCTTTCCTTGCTTTTTACTCCCACATAAAATGATCTGCCACTTGTGGTTGGTATAATCCAAGTGATGAGACCAATCGTCAAGTGGATACGCTGGAGAATCTGAGTGACTTCATTGTAAAGTCGACTCAGCAACTTTTCTTCAGACATATCCGAGGTGTTCTGCTCTTCGTCGTTGTAATAGTTGGCGACGAAATCTTCCTTCGTTGGCCATGTGTCGCTTTCACGAAAAAAGTCTTGCAAACTTCGAACGTCGAAAAGTGTAGCAAACGTTTTTCGAAATGTTCGATGTGGTTCATCCACCATGCCAAGATTGTACCAAACGTTCTGTGTACTCGGATGACGAGTAGCAGCTTCGTAATGTAATTTTTGTCGCAGTGAAACCACATCGGCTGTTCCATGTAGTACTGACGGCGTTGTGAAACATTTAAATCTGATATTGAAATGCTCCAATTCATCTGATGCCACATTCTAAATGCTTGTTTCCACCATGATGATATGCTCTCCCATTGAACCATTTTTCCATGTCGATTTGGTGCGATGGTGAATATATCCATCGGCTTGTTTGGTCCAAAGGGAGGCTGGATAAGTTGTAATAATTCCGTCGAAGCTGTTGTCCAATTCGCAGGAATAATTGTTGACGCATCGGATGCGAACTGCTGAAGGAATTGAATACGTTGTAGCTTTAGTCGTCCCACCAAAAAAGGAACTTGTAGTCCACCATCTTGTCGGCGAAGATATATAAACTCTTTGCTGAGTAGGTGAACATGTTTTGAATCTTTTTTGTGTTTCCGACCAAGCACAAAGCGATTTAAACATCGATTGCCACTGTCGAATAGTCACTGCTGGTATGTCCACGTGCATCGTGTAATGCCACAAACGTGATAAAATCATCGTCTGCGCAACCAGTAGTCGACCACGAACAGTTCGTGCTCGTCGAAACCATGCACCAAACCCATCGTAAAAACGCTTGTCGAGAGTTGAAATAACCATCGAGTGAGTTGGTTTCTGGCCGAACGGAATACCCAAATACTTGACCGAATCCTCCGGAACCATTATGGTCAAATTGGGAATACGTGGACACGGCATGGTCCGATTCAACGAGAGCAAAGATGATTTACTCAAGTTGAGTTTCGCACCCGATCCATCGCAATAGACCTTGGACGAGTTCGAGTTGCGTCAAAACACCATTTGGTGTCTCTGAAAGCAATGTCGAATCGTCCGCAAAAAATAATCCAGTTGCGACAGTCGTGCCATTAATCCAAATGCCATGTTCTTCATGTTGACGAAGTAAATTTCCCAAAGGTTCGATCGTCATCAGAAAAAGTAATGCTGAGAGAGGATCACCTTGTTTCACTCCACGTTGTGGTGTAATGGACGGTGTGATATTTCCATTAATCATCAACTGCGCTTTTGTGTTATTGTACAAAAGACGAACCCAGTCGATGAAACTTTTTCCAACGCCCATTTTTCCAAAACGCGAAACTTGTACGTCCAATTGACTCGATCATAAGCTTTCTCAAAGTCGAGAAAAGTCGCATAAGCTTCCTCCCCACGATGAGTGACCAAGTCTTGTATGTCGGTCAGATGTCGAATATGGTGATGCATTGACCTTCCTCGCACGAATGCTTTTTGATCTTGATGGATCAATTTTGGCAAAAAACGTTGCAATCGATACGCCAACACTTTTGAAAGTACTTTTACATCGACGCAAAGTAGTGCGATCGGTCGATAGTTGCCAGGATCACCTCGTGATCCTTTTTTGTATAAAAGTGTGATTGCCGAGTGACGTTGTGATCGAAGTGAAATTCCTCTTTCCAGTTGATATTCGAACACGATCTTCATACACTCGCCAAACGTTTCCGGATCAAGCTGATAAAATGCAGCTGGTAGTCCATCCATACCTGGAGAAGAACTACTCCGCATGTGCTTGATCGCTTCCGCCATCTCGGTCGTACTTAACCGAGTTGAGAGACGGTCTTGCTCTGCTGAGGCAAGTGAAACTTGAATCGAATCGAGTAACTTTTTTTGCTTTCTGTCACTTGGAACATTTGAGTCGGTCTCAGAGCTATAAAATGAGCCCATGACGCCACCCCAATGATCTCTGAATTCGTCAATAATCTCCCTCGGGTTCGATGTCACTGTACCACATTTTTTGTAACATTTTCGATCGGCACGCGACGACAAGAACTATCCGGAGGGCGAAAAAAATACTTTGAAGAGTACTCCATATGCTTCACGTGATGGTCGAAGCTTTCATCTTGGTTGTATTTCGCGTTGTTTTCGACTGAAATTTTAAATTGTTGGAGACTCGATTCGTAAAAATACCGTGACTCATTGGTGTCTTGGATGCGATATCGAGCTGCTGCGACTTCCAAAACACGCTGGCTAGACTCAACATCACGTCGGCTATCTTTTGCAACCTTTTTTCAATGCTTTGAAGCTGTTTCTTGATTTTCGTCTTCCAACTTTCCCACATTTCACCGGGATTCGAAGTTGTCCGTAACTGTTCGAGCACCAAATTCGCTTCCAATTTGATTGCTTCGACAACTTTAGGATATTCAAATAGTCGTAATGAACATTTCCAATATCCTCTACCGGGTGATTGAGTTGGATTTGCAAAAGTTACTTTTTGTGCCAGATGATCTCCCGCATGTCGTGGACGAAAATACGCAGAGCTTTTGTATACCATATTGAATAGCTCTTCCGACATGCAGATATAATCTAATCGATTCTTGCGCGGTAATGGTCCTGTAAATACTTTTTCAGTCGGATGTTGGATTCGCCAAGCGTCTACCACACCCAACTGTGAAAGCCATTCCAAACACGCTAATCGACTTGGTTCGTGTCGAATTGTTCCACTCGAAGCATCGATAGCTGGATCGAGTGGTGTGTCAAATCCAAATACGATATGTGTTGCGGTCGATTCGAAAGTGTTGGAAAGCAATAACTCATAAAAACCCACTCGTTCCTCGGCCGTGACCGGTGCATATACATTGTGAATATACACCGGTGCATCGTGAATGAGAAGACGCAAAACCAAATAACGATTTCGAATGCTTCGATCGGTAAGTTCTTCAGCTGTTGATTAACCGGGAAAGTCCGAACGAAGAATTGTCATGACGCCGCCACTGCGGTTTTGAGTCGGATGTAGAAATGCACTGTTGTGATCATTGACAAACATTTTGTGCTGCATTTTTGAGGATAATAAAAACTGAAATGAGTCCAGTTGGTTGTGATCGTGAAACTTGGTTTCTTGAACACAACAAATGGAGTGTTGTGATAGGATGTGGTCGATAAAAAGATGACCGTTTTTATGAATTCCATTAACATTCACCGTGAGTGCTGAGATATTGTTCCACGTTGAAATAATCGAGGAGCCCTTAGCATTCACGCTGAAGTGGACCGGCAATCAACCTCATTTCACCATCTTCTTTCGAGAGGTGAAGTGTTGCTTTCTCTTCAGGGAAAAAGCTGAGATTGACTGAGAGCTCGCCGATATCGCCACAGAGAAGTCCTTGCCATTTACCACCAAACCATTGCGACCAACACTTTATGCCCACGTCGGAGCGTAACAACAAGATAAGCACATTGATGGGGAGTAAACGACAATGGTGACCCGGAATCCAGATCACTGGTCTATCGGTGAGATAGTGGATCCAGTGATCGTTTGTGTAAAATGTCGGGGCAGTAGACATAAATAATAGTTCCAATAATGCGAGAGCTTTGGTCGCCCGAGTCAAACCGTGAACAGTGTCCGGCACTGACTTCCACCACGGCATCACTTTCTCGAACAATACAGCTCTCTTGGAGGGAACTTTTCCACCCACGTGGCGATTCCATCGCGTCATAAACGTGACATCTTCGCCGAGATTGTGCGCTGCAAAAACGCGATTGATTAGAAGTAGATGTGCTACTTCGTCTAACGCAGGATCATTCGACTCCATGCATGAAATAAGCACCCCATGCATGGTGATGGGATGATCTAATGCTGCCCGGATGATTTGGTCTGGGTTGGTACAGAATTGTACCAGCCGATGCACATGTGGGATGCACGCATCAGCTTGGACCAGCTTGTCCGGTCGAAGCTGGTGGAGTGCATTTTTGGAATCTATTTCCATGAGCTCTCCGATTTCACCGATTCGAGTTGGTCGCTCTGCTTTTTCCACCGTTGTATGACGCTTCTTATAAAAGTGTGCCGCCTCTTTCGAAGTGGCTAGCTCTTTTGGCATCCGTGCTTTCACGGGAATAATTTGAACGCGGTTGCCATGCGCCGGATTGGCAACCGCCTGGACTTCTTCGACTTCCACCTCCATTGTTGCGAGCACAGCAAAGTAATTACTAGTCGCCAACGTTGGGAGCGCACGAGGTGGTGCATTGGAAACCATTTGGTCGAACGGCTCAGTCCGATTACGCTTCCCCCGTGTCCATGCCAGCTGCATGTATGTGTCACCATCCTTCTCCACCCGTGGATGGGAAGATGATTGACTTTTTAGTTGGAGGAGTGGGGGAGTAGGCTGAGAGAAGTCTGGTGCCCCTGGTGGTGAGATAGAGGGAGGACTGTTGAGCTCCAGCGAAATTTGGTCGGAATTTTTGCGCTCCGGTCGCCTCGTCTCCAATTCCTGAATTTGAACTGGCTTCTCCACCTTTTTTGGGACCACCACGACTGCCGTTGGCGCGGTTGTTTGTTTTTGTTTTTCTTGTTGCGATTTTGCTTGCTTTTGATTCTGAGGCTGAGTGTGAGTTGTGTTTGGTTGTTTTGTGTTTTTCTTTTTGTTTTCCTTTGGTTGTTGCCGTGTTCCCGTGGATATTGCAGCACCCAAATCCAAGCAGTAAGGACCACGTTGACCAAAACGTGGTCGTTCCGTTGGAATAGGAGCATTCTTACCCCGTACTGGGTAGAGCTGTTTGTCGTAAGCGATTTGTTCAATCACTTTACCAACTCTAACCAGTTGTTGGGGACACGTTGAGCAGCCAAAGTAGACTCTCCAAGTCGACATTACCACCTCTTTGGTTGGAACCGTCTCGCGAAAGGTGTCATATACCACTTGACACCCGAGTTGGTGAAGAGCACGGAGAATGTTGTTCCGTTCTTCCTCCACGCCTACGCCGAAAACATCGAGGTAGTACTTTGTTTCAAGAGTATCAAACTCCCGAAAAAAGTACTTCTCCCCAAGGATAGTCACCGGCTGACACTCCAACTGTTGGCAGGCATCCGCTGTGGTGACCATCACTCTGATGTTTCCCCCAGGCATTTTGGACACCTGAGCGATTGACCGGCTCTCCAGTAGGCTTTCAAAAACCGGATTGCCGTGGTCTCGCATCAGGGATGTTAGTATTTTTCCATTTGGAGTACGGGTCAAGGACTGGCCCGTCTCCAAGACCATCGGGAAGGTTGCTTTCCGGATTTGGAAAGGTCTTGCTGCTTCCAATTTAGCAGACAGAACCGACCAATCCGGGTGCTCCCCATCAGCATATAGCTGCAATATAGCCTCGATATCCGAGGCTTTCGGCTTTGCGAGCTCTACGCGAAATTTCGCTCGAGCTCTAGCCTGGTCCTTACGCAAGGACTCCTGTGACTTGATAAGGTCAGCAAGCGTGGGACTTTTAGTGTCGTCCACACTTGCAGTTGCCTTTGGGTCACCCTGTGACGAGGCAACGACAGTACCGCATGTACCACCGGTATCAGATCCGACTCGGGTAGTACCGGTATGAACCTGTACCGTCACACTGGGGGTGGGGGTACTTTCCACGTCATCACATAGGGGTGATGACTCATCAACAATCATGCAATCACCCAAGGCTGGGTGACTCATGAGGGTTGCCACGTCACTACAAGTGGACGCTAGCACCCTGGGTTGTGTCGATATGTCGACTTGAACCATTGTTTTCGAGAGGAAGGAGTTGAAAAAAGTTGTTTTTTCGAGTTGTTTGTACTAAATTGGCGGGTTACTTAGTAGCCGGCAAATTGAGAAGTGGCTCCTTTGGCTCAGTTGAAGGTGTCTATATTACTAGAATTAGACAACTGACTTCTCTAGTTGCCTAGGCTATCTTAAATAACATATATACATATAAAGTACGTTTTGTGAAATACCTGTGAGAGATGATAATATGTCTTCTCGTTGATAATCTCGTATCGTAGTAGCCTTAGCACCCTTAATACGGGACTGTGTCCAGCTTGTAAATGGTGTTAAGTTGTAAAGTTGTAAAGTTGTAAAAATGGTCCAAAAGTACCGTGGTTTGTAAATTGGTGTGCGCCACACTACGGTGAGCATCACCAGCCAACTAGGACTAGGATCCGAGTTGCACTTGCCGTTCCACTCGCCTGTGCCGGACCCGCAGCAATGATCTTCGGCTTCTGAAAAATCCACCAAATGATCCTTGCGTTGCGAGCTGATCCAGCACCTTTGCAAGCCGAATGCGTTCCTCTTGTTCGTAACACTGTCTTCGAAAGTACCGAACGTGCGCACTAAACGTGGTGTAGATCACGTAAAGTGCTGGAACTGTCGGAGTTGCTGATCGATGATCGAACAAACGACGATTCCGATCTGTCCAGACGAAGTGCAGTGTCACCGCTTGCAATGCAAGCCACAAATCCGATATAATTGCTGAATATTCTTTCCAATCCGACCGTAGTGTTGGTACGATTGCACATGCAATATGCGTCCAACGTGGTCGAAAGGAGAAAAACTGATCCCAACTAGGAAGTAATTCTCTCCATAACTGTGCCGTGTGGTCGCACTCGAGAAAGAGATGTTGATCGGATTCCACTGCCCCACACGAAGTCTGCGTGCACAATATAATGTCGGGCTGAATATCCTTTAAGAACCAGAAACGAGATCGAACTGGCAACATTCGAAAGGCGAGACGAAACTGTAAATCCTCGAAAATTGGTAATACACGTTTTCGAAGATGCCGTGATGTAGCCATTGGCTCCTTTGGCTCAGTTGGTAGAGCGTCAGTCTCATAATCTGAAGGTCGCCAGTTCGATCCTGGCAGGGAGCACATTTTAATTGATGCTATGAGTCATAGCATCAATAAAGTCCCTTACGCATTCCTCGTAAGAGACTTTTCATAAGTCATAGCACTTACCAAATTATTTTCGATTCCTTGATAGCGGTATCGCCAGTTTCTGTATCTTCTCTTCTCTTCTCTTTCGCCTTTTTTTTTTTAGGGCTCCTTAAGTCGATCAAACGCCGGTAGTATCGTTGCGTGTTCCCATTTCCGAAGATTTGCCGCAGAATGAGCAAATACATCAATAACGCGCTTTCTTCTATTCAGAGAGATCTATTTCGTTTTGCTTGAGGCTGCATAACAAAATGATTATAAAGGAACAAGAAAGAAGGTGCGAAAAAAAAAAAAAAAAAAAAAAAGGAAGTCTAGTGCATCGTGGTATCCAACACGGATGTCTTCTGTTATGACCGAATTTTTATCGTCATCTTCGTGTACTCCTTAGTCGAATTTAATCTAAACTACCTTGAGTGCTGAGCGAGCCGCTAATGACAGACAGTCGAGAAATACGATGAAGGCGGGTAAAACAATTATTACCGCACTGACCTCATTCGACCTTATACCGCCACACGAGGCTGATAGATGGAAGCATTAGAGTGCGTTTTCGACCTGGGTAAGGTTAAAAATACTCGCTTCTTAAGGACTTCCGCATATCAATTGTGTGAGAGGTGTCGCCGGAAATCCGTCTTATGAATCGTTTCTTTTCTTGGAACAAAGCTTTTCACCGACCGTACACACTCAAATATTATTATGATTAGTGCTGCGAGCGCGTGTAAAATAATTGTACAAGAAAGCATGCCTTAAGTACGTATCAATTATGCTCCATTTGCAGATTAGGGACGATCATCATGCACATCGACAAACGAAGCTGAGAAGTGGATGCTTTCTTTAGCGGATTCTCAAGCGCATCACAGTCTCATCTGATCCCTTTATTTACCACAACAGCTATTTTAAAGTCGCTCCACATAGCTCTGTTACGAACTTATGCGGTCACTTTGGACGACGTTACATTCTTCTTCATGCAGCTGCTACAGACGAGAATCAGCGTTCACATAGAACTTCTCATTGTGCTTTGTGTCGCATAGTTGAGAGCTACTATTTAGTCCACAAAAGCGTTTAATAGTACAAGAATTAGTATCAGATCCGTTTCTATTATAACACGTAATATTACTATGATGCACCATACTACATTTCTACACTTCAACTTCCAACTTATGCAAGCTCTCAATAAGCTTATTGATTTCATGCTTGCTGCAGATTAAATTATGGCGCTGTAGGGCCTCTAATACCATCTCATGTTCGTCATTGGCCAAAATCTATGGATTCGATACTCTGAATGCGATAATTGAGTTAGTTATGTAATGAACCTGTGTTGATGTGTTGTTACATCCACGTAGACCTCACATCAAGTACGTGTACACTATACGTACATAGCTACTGATACTCGAATGGATGATACGACATTGGCCGCAAAAGGATCCGATGCTGATGAACGCAAATACTGCGTACCTTAGTTGATGCGCGGTATGGAAGGGGCGATTTTGGAATCTGACGCACAGCATATCAGTCGTCTAAAGGGTAGATTATCGCAAATAGCTCTCATTAGCTTGGAAGAAAGTAAAATGATCAGCGATGTAATCCTGGCAAGCAAGTATATATTCGAATGAAGGTACATTAAAGTGCTACAGTCACATTGGATATGCACTCAGTCGTCCAACAGCAGCTTAGATTTCGTTCACGACGTCATCTGTTTCGCACGCGATTGCATTCGTCGATCGACTATTCCTTTACTCACATCGTATCAAATCTTACTTCAGGGCATAGCTCTACTTAATGTGTTCACACAAATCGACTACACTGGTCCAGCATTATCTACACATGAACTTGAAATTCTTACGATAAACTCAGAAGCATTCATCGAAAGCAAAGCAAGAGATACAATAAATTATCGCTCGTGTGCATGTGTGTCACTGCAGGTAGATGGCGAGTATCCCTCTATATGTGGAAATCTGGAAATATTGCTATTGGCACGCTGCTTGCTGCAAGCCGTTGGAAACTGGACTCAAAGTAGCTGGAAGCTGGATCGGCTCTATCCAATGTGATGAAGAAGTAATGAAAATCGTCCGACAAGTCACTTCAGCATCATGGTGGAATTCGCCTGCTTCCCTAGCGCATCAAAGGATATTGCTTGCAAAATCAGCATGTGACACTCTATGGAATGAAGTAAATGCTGGATTTTCGGCAAACAAAAAAGCCGAAGAATTATTTCAGCAGAACCGAAAGAGATCCTCCATACTTGCTCGCTTCTACGTGCAATGGGGTCCTGCCAAGCATTTTTTTGATAAAGAGAATCGCGGAAAAGAATATTTGCAAAAGCACAAATTCTTACTGGTCTCACTGCTGAGCTCAGTGGCGCTATTGGAAGAAAAACATAGTTCCAGCAAAAAAGTGTCGCACAAATGGTATTACTCACAAGCTCTAATCAGACGCTGCGCTCAAAGCAGCCTATCCAATCAAAAACTCATTTGGACCAAAATGCAGTCATCACTTTGGATCAAGCAGATCCTGAAAAATTCTTTTGGAACAGATTCAATTTGAAGATGACACACGTGCGGAACGAGAAGAGCTGCTTGTCACCGATCAAATCATTTTACTGGCGCTCTGTCTCGACGTGAAAAATAACAATCCGAACGATATTTTGACTCGTGAAGAAATGATGGCGTATATTGCTTGTGTGCTTGAGCAACCAAACAACTGGATGGTGCACGCAACTGCTCTATTGGAACGAGCCTGGCTCGAGTGTCAGACATCTAAACGTCGTGAGCGTGCCGTTTTGCAGATACAAGCGATTGTGGATCAACACTCAACCCAGCTAGCAACTCCATTTCCTTGGAGGATATGACGCCAGCGATCGAACGTATGGCGCACGTTTGCGCATTAGCATTCCCGCCGCAATTTGCGCTGAAAAAAGGTTTAGCGGAACGATACTTTGCGTTAGGTGCGGCAGCAAGTGCGTTGGAATTATTCAAAGAGCTGGAAAGTTGGAATGAAGTGATCATTTGTTATCGGATTTTGGATCAGTAGAAAAAAGTGGAAGCTCTTGTTCGTGACCGTGTTATGGTCGAGCCAACGCATTATTTATGGTGTTGTTTGGGGAACTTAACCGGCGAAATCGCTCATTTTAAGGCTGCATGGGAGCTTTCTGAGCACCGATATCCAAGGGCTAAACGCTCGCTAAGACGAGCAGCGTTTGAAGCGAATGATATTCCGTCCGCAATCAATCACTTTGAAGAATTTTACGAATACATCCGATGCACATGCAAACGTGGTTTCTTTTGGGTGTTTTGGGCATGCGAGCAAGCGATTGGAATCTCGGGTTACAGTCATTCACACGCGTCGTACAGCTAGATCCTGACAACACGGAAGCATGGGGTAACATTGGATCTATACACATGACACAAAAACACTTTGCTGAAGCCTTCTCGGTCTTCCAGGAAGCGGTCAAACAAAAGCGATTCATGTGGCAAATTTGGGAGAATTGAGCATGGTGTGCTTTAGAAATTGGAAAATACGGCGATGCGATGTACGCACAACATCAACTCCTTGATTTACGTTCAAAACACAATCGCCCTGTGGATCATGAGCTTCTTGCTTGGTTAATCAATGCGATCGTTTTCGAGAATAAAGGAGTATTGCAATCGCATTACAAGGATGAACTTGCAAAGTTGCTGGGCCGCATTACGTCTGTGGTGACTTATAATTCAAAGTTCTGGCAAGTTTATGCGCATTTCAATGATGGTGTCGGCAGGCAAGAGAAGGCGCTTGAATGTCGTTGGAAGGTATCTCGTACATTGCAACAGCAAATTGGGAAAAATATGAAGAGCAAGTGATGAAAGTCTGTGATGCGGCGCTGGAAGTAGCTGCTGGTTATCAAATCCAAGCGTCAAAAAAGGCTCTGCATGCGACCCGTTTGTTTCTTCGAGGTGTATTGAAGAAAGTACAAATCAATTTCCCGCACCTGGAGATCCGTGTGGGACTAGAAGAAGCGCTGCAAGATATACAATTAGCATCTGAAGCAATACCATGACTACAAGCGCACCACCACAGTACCAATACACAATAGATGGTTCTTCTAGAAGTGCGATGTCGCTTGTATTTGGATTGCCGAATACTTTATGGGGATTTCTACCGACTTTGATTCGAAGTTTATCGGTAAGTGCACGCCATTCTCGCGGGCAAACATGCAATCTGTTTGTTTCGATATGGTACTACATCTATGATGCAAAAGAGCTCTTTTTGAACCAGTCTTGTTGATCAGCGCAGATTTCATTCATTTTGCGAATGCAATTCATGCTGCTGTGTATTGCAGACATCGAATACAGCACCAAGCCGGTAGAACTTCTCCCTCGTCTTCTTGTGTGCTAGTCAGAGTACCAAAGTAAACGTTGCAAGAGTACAGTCAGGAAAGAAGAGCATTTACTAATGTTTAGTAAGCAAAAGTAAAATATATGTATCTGTAAAGTGTACAATTCTTTTCTCTAGCATTAGGAACATCAATGTCAAAATTGAGACCCTTGCGTCCTTCTGACTCGTCTTTGTCAGAGATCACTTCAAACTTTAAAACATGAGTGATAAGAGGCTCCACTATAACCACTTGCTTGAGCTTGATCGACATACTGATGTTCATCATCGATCCAGACTTCCCAGTACCAAACACCTTTATACATTCCAGGAGGTGTATTGGGTGGGATCTTGAATTCCCTATACATGGAATTCCATCACCTCCACGCCCGCTTGGCCGTTCACGACTGTCATATGTCTCTCCACACTTTCCATCATCGAAATGAGCGCTCGATCCTGGAATCAAAGTTTTTGTGTTTATTTCATTTGTAGAGTGGATCTCTGCTCGAGGTTTCCCGGTCCAATAGACTCCATATTTTGTTCCAATAGCTTTTTTATCTTTTGCGATATGTTGTCGTTTGGCAAGTAAGCATAAAGACTCGCTCATTCGATCTCACTTGAAGATGTCGTTTCACTTATATGACGCTTTCTGTACGAGAACCAGTGCATACTTTTGCGCCATTTTCCGCAGCTTTATCAGTATTTTGTGTGGGTTAAGAACTCCACAATCCGGGTGCCCTCGATCGACATAATGCATTACAAATCCATCACAGTGAGTCTTCTTCAAATCCCCTTGGTAGATATATAACTCACTATATTCATAGAGCTCGGTTCAGTTCAGTCCGATACAATCAATCCACGTGTGTGACGTGACAGTATGGAGAATATCTATAATTTTTTGACTTGATCATTTGCCTCAATTTTCGTCATTTGGCTTGATTGCGTAGTTTTGGAGGTATCATGAGCATCAGCTGCGGATGTATGCGTCGCGATATTCGTTCTAGCTCCACACAAATCCGTTCACGTGATACGATCGAGTACTTGTAGGTAACTTCAAATCCTCGGGTAACTCATTCACTCTACTCTCAAGCGATAAATTACTCAATACACTCGTGGAGTTTGAGGCCGCACTTGAGGTTGATCGAGAGGGATACGACATATTCGCTTGACCAGGGAGATTGAACAGTAGCATGCACACAACATCCTAGACATGAGAGGAAATAAGCCTTCATGCTCCCCATTGTGTCAACGAAATCCTGAAAGTCGATACACCGTATTTGCAAATGAAAACGCCTTGCGACCGATCGTAAGCTCGAGGAAGGAGAGAATGGAAGCGGATTTCCGTCCTGCTTCGCACATATGTTTTCTGACGACCTTGTTTAACTTGAGGATCCAAAAACTCATCGAGAGGGAGCATAGTACGGAAATAGTGCTTAGAAGGCGACCTGTACTGAAACGGACTGATGCCGCTGGATTGAAGTTCGTGCGAGTTGCACTTTTGATGGTAGACTGCGACTAGATTTGTAAATATAAAGTAGCATACATTTCTTGTGCTGTTCTAACCGTGTCACTTAACTACATATTTTCATTTGCAAAGTATACATCAATATCACATGTCTGTGTGCAAAAGCACCAGCACATTCCATGCCCGAGCCGCCGCTACTTTTGGAATCCACGGTACATCGTCGCCAATTCTAAAATTAGCAATGCCGCATGGAATTAATGCAATAGTTGCAGTATTCGATAGATATATCTCATTTTGTGTGTCGTTTGCAGCAATTCACTCATTGCAAACGACACACAAAATGAAATATATCCATCGACTCCATCTAATGCGCCCATTTCGACGCTGACAACTGCGGCTTTTCCAGTCGTCAATATCGCCAATCAGCATGCAGCCATGCTAAGAGACTTGGCCCATCAGGTCAATATGTGTACGTATCCTTTCTTATTGCTACTCTGTGTAACAACTAATCAATTATCATATGCAGCGAGCGAGAAAGAGCACGACAACAACAATGACGACACCGGCGAGAAACGTGACACCGTCGACAATGAAGCGTGTCGGCGGTGGGTATGTGATGCGGGAAGCATCGACGGAGACATCTGCGCGGAACCCAATACGACAGCGCGCCACTCGACCACCAACGACACGGACGACAGCACCAAGAAACGGAACACCATCTCGCGTCCCAGCCACACATGCAACACGGCCAACTTCAACTGGACGAGCATCACCGGCGATGACTCGTGGGACTGGTTCCGTCAGTAGGGCAAGTGCGGGTGTGACACCAAGACCTAGAGCGGCTGTGGCTTCGATGACGACCAGAGCTTCCATCATGCGTCCATCTCCGATTACGACGACTCAACCGCGTCTAAGCGAAGTGGAGCGGCTAAAGAGAGAAAATGCGCAGTTGTCGCGCGCGTTGGTCGAGAGAACGAATCAGCTTCAAGTTGTGAAAGATGAAGTATGCAAATTGAAGGCGGATGCGGAAGAACTGAACAAGCGACTGGAAGCTAGTCGAACACGCAATGCCATATGTCAAAAGAAGCTGGACGATGCGTTGAAGATCCACGCAGAAGATGAAATGCAGTTGGAGCAAATGAAGGATGGGTATAAGCAGCTTCAGCTCGAGTTGCTCAAGTCAACGTCGATGATCCAAGACTTGGAGGTTATTGTGGGAACGCAACAGAAACAACTGGAGGAAATGAAGCAGACACGTGATACCAAGACTTTCGTCTCAACTGGAGTACAAACAGCGGAAACGGACACTGGGAGCAATTCGGCGATTCGATTGTACCAATTACAACACGAAGAGGACGAAATGAAGGTGAAGCGTATAATACAGGAAAACTTGGAGCTGAAAACGGAGGCAGTCAAGTCAAGATCGTTGCTCGAAGACTTCCGGCATTATATGGAAAATCATCTCGAGTTGATAGATGCGATCAAAGCAGGTGCAACAAGAATCGAAGAAGATGGAAACTACGAATGTGAACAAGGAGCGACAGCGCATGTATACCAAATGCATCCCGAAAATGGCCTCATCACGTCATTGAGGATGCAAGTGAACATGCTGGAAGTGAAGCTTAAGGACGAAAAGGAGATGTTGCAAATGCACTTGGATAAGCTTTCAACTGGAAATTGGAAGAGCGACGAGAAGCGGGACTTCGTGCCGGATTGGAACTCAAGCGGCTTGGATTATCAACTGCAATCAGATAGCGACATTTCATGGACATCAAGCGCATCTTCTCAATGACCCCATCACGTCATTATGGATGCAAGTGAGATGTTTGGAGATGAAGCTGAAGAATTGTCAGCAGATAAAGTAGCTGTTCAGTTGCAGTCAAGTGTGAACCCATAATTGTAATTAATATAAGTTATTTTGCTATATTAGTATTTTGGATTCATGCTATAAGCCTCTTCGCATCTATGCCTTTCTTTCGTTAAAAGCCTTTTAGATGTAAGTTATTACACTTGGAGTCATTCCAGAGAATGATAACTTCATATTTGTCAAACAGTTGTGACTATTTCGACTAAAAGTCATAGGACTACAGCTTACTTACATCTCAATTCTGAGCACCTCAGCTATCGGATCCTCAGGGCGATATAAAAATACGAAAAAAACAACAACACAATATCACACTTTGAGAGCTCAGCTCTTTAACTTGAGCATGAAAACAGCCTACAAACAGGACCTCACATTAATCGCCTCACAAAATAACATGAAAAATTCTTCGCAGAGTGATAGTGACACTAATGAATCCCTGGATTGAGTATGCGTTTCTCGGGATAATGGAACAGACATGGTACTGTCGAGTCTTTATAAAAACTCCACAATCGCCGCGCTTCATCGGCAACTGTTTCGGCATTGAATCCAAAGTGATATTTGAGTTGAGCGATGGATGCTGACGCTCCAAATCGATCAAGACCAAACTGCGCATGTGAATAGTCACGCCAGCCAAATGTAGCAGCCGCTTCGATTCCCAGCACTGGAATTCTTTCTCCAAGTACTTTTTTCTTGTATTCCGTCGTTTGTTCATCAAAGAGATCTCGACAGGGCATTGATACAACGCGTATTTTAAACTCAGTGAGAAGTTTAGCTGCTTGAATCGCCAGAGAGACTTCAGAGCCAGTGCCTGCAATAATCAGATCTGATGTACCTCCAAGTTTATCAACACGTGAGCCATTCTCGAAATTTGCCACGATATACGCACCTTTGATAACCTTTTCCGCGCTTGAACCCTCCAAATTGGGCAATGGCTGACGAGACAATGCGAGGACAGTGGTTTTGTCTCGATACTCAAGTGCAGCGATATATGAACCAGCTGTCTCATTACCGTCTGCTGGACGATACACATACATATTTGGCATCGCCCTCAGACAAGCACTCATCTCTATCGGTTGGTGTGTCGGGCCGTCTTCACCCAAGAAAATGCTATCATGCGTGGCAATATAAATGACCCCAAAGCGTGAAAGTGCGCTTAGACGAATCGCTCCAAGTCCGTACTCTAAAAAATTGTAGAATGTTGCGCAGAACGGACGAAGTCCACCATGTGCAAAAATGCCATTACTGATCGCGGCCATCGCATGCTCACGGACTCCGAAGCGGATATAACGGCCATTGGGAGACTCTTTTTGAAAGTCTACACCACCATCTAATGCTGTAAGATTGCTCGGTGTCAAATCCGCAGATCCTCCAATGAGCTCTGGAAGACGCATCGCGCAAGCATTGAGTATTTCGTGAGAGTACTGTCTCGTTGCGTTAGGCTTATCATTCACATCGTATTTCGGTAAAGTATCTTTCCAATGATCTGGCAGTTTCTCATCAAACCGACGCAGGAACTCGCTTGCCAAGTCTGGATAATGTGATCTATACTTTTCAAACAACTCTGTCCATATTCCCTCGAGCTGAGCGCCCTCTTGACGCTTGTCGTAGAAATTCTTGACTGATTCAGGTACAAAAAAAGTCTCTTCTTTTTTGAATCCAAATTTCTCTTTCAATTGCGCGAGATCGTCTTCTTTCAGCGGTGCGCCGTGCACAGTTTTGCTGTTTGCAATAAGTGAGCCAAATCCAATTGTGGTAGTGACTTTGATAAAAGAAGGTTTGTCCGTAACAGCTTTGGCGTTCAATATCGCCTGATGTATTGCATTATAATCAGTGTCACCATTAGCGACACTTTGCACATGCCAATCGTACGCTTCGTATCGCTTCAGCACATCTTCAGTGAAAGCCAATTCAGTGTGTCCATCAATAGATATTTTATTGTCGTCATACAACACAATCAATTTTCCCAGTCCAAGATGACCAGCTAATGACGAGGCTTCCGATGTCATCCCTTCTTCTAAACATCCATCGCCGGTAAAGACAAAAGTATAATGATCCATAATGCTGAAATTCTCGCGATTGAATTCAGCCGCCAGGTGTTTTTCGGCAATCGCTAGACCAACGCCATTAGCGAATCCCTGTCCAAGAGGTCCTGTAGTAACCTCAATTCCTGGCGTTGCAAAACACTCTGGATGACCAGGACACTTGGATCCGTACTGCCGAAATGACTTTAGATCATCGATTGTGACATCATACCCTGTGAGATGTAGCATTGTATACAGCAAAGCACACGCGTGACCATTTGATAGGACGAATCGATCTTGATTGATCCATCGAGGATTGCTGGGATTCATGTGCATCCATCTACCAAAAAGGACATGTGCCATCGGAGCCATTCCCATTGGAGCCCCGGGATGCCCTGACTTGCCCGATGTCGGTTGCTCTGCCGAGATGACGCGTATCGTATTAATACAAAGCTCATCGTTCACGTTCATGCTCCACTGAGCGTAAGGCGATCAATTAAAATGTGAATTGGAAAGAATAAGAACAATCTTTTGTCACATATTTGCGTTTCTCAACAAAACAGTGACCACATAAATTAAGTACTCTGTGACAATGGAAAAGCACTCCTTAGCGCTATTCAATGGACGGTATTGTCTCTCGTCTGTACGCTTATTACATTGTCTAAAGAGCGTTTACCAGTCATTTTCACGTCGCTTTATATAAAAACGTTCACAATAGCGCCGAATTGAGAACAAAAGTCCACAGCCGCGAGATTGATATCGCTCTTATAGATCCAACGTTTGTAAGTGAAGCGCATGTGTTTTTGTGTCGTCTAAGAGCTCTTCAAAAGGTTGTGGATATTTTCCAATTGTATACCGCTGTCGCCAGAACTTTAGTATGTGAATCAAATGGAAATTTGACGACCAAGAATTTGCATACAGAGCTGATTTTCAATCTTTCCGGAACGAGAAATGTCAGAGACTCATTGCGCGACTTTGGTATCAAAACGGATTCCCAGAGTGTACTTTTATGCGTCTTCGACACCGATGAGAATAATTTGGGCGCAATTGAAAAGATGGTCGATGGTGAATGCGTTTCTCTGTCGGACATTCAACCACAAGACGGAGCTGATGTCAATGTGGTGAAAAATCATTACAGAGTTTCTGAAAACGAGCTGTGTCATTGCTCTTTGGTCGATGCTATTGTCAGTAGAATAGCAACTAAAAGCTGGGTAAAGTAAGATATGACGATATTACGGCAAATTATACAGCTGTCTGAGCTCTTTCGCGTTTGATTGATGCGCACAAACGCTTTCCACCACCGATGAGATATTTTCTTGGTCGCTTGTATCCAGAAACATGATACTGAGACGGAACCTCGAGATTTTGGGTAACTCGCAAACAAATTCTTTGATGAAGGAATTGGGCTTGAATTCATTCCAATGATATCGAAATAGTCGGAATATCTCACACAATACATCCGATTCAATAGAGCCTTGGAAAATGCTTTCAAGTCGAGCTGGATGGAGCATTGACAAGTACCTTACTTTTGCAAGTTCAAAAACTTGTGTTTGTTTCATGAAACGGGGAGTCAAAGATCGCCAAACACGATAGAATTCATACGATGTTTTCGGTGGTGTACGAGGAACCAGTTGACTGACTGCTTCTTCT
Source organism: Albugo candida (assembly GCA_905220665.1). Classification (NCBI taxonomy): domain Eukaryota; phylum Oomycota; class Peronosporomycetes; order Albuginales; family Albuginaceae; genus Albugo; species Albugo candida. Next base: position 19,417 of record CAJNAR010000003.1, read on the forward strand.
ATATCGTCAATTGTCTTATCGCTCGTCAGTTTGGTTTCCATCGCGTTTTTGCTCAAGTTATCATCAATGCATGGGTTCTTTATCTCCACCCGATTCAGTTTAATAAATTCCTTGTCACTACCGTCCACCGGCTCCTTCTTTGTACTGGCCAAACGCGTAGGTATGATCGACGTTTTTGGTGCACGTTTGATGGCACCCTTCAGCGCTTCCCGTGTCTTGGCTATCTGTCCCTCAACCTCCTTACTGCTCGGATCCAATCTGCGTGCAATTTCAAAATCAATCAATGCAAGTCTGTGCTTGCCGAGTGCATTTCGTGCGGTCCCTCTTCGTGTGTACGATTTCAAATGGCTCGGATCGAGTTGGATCGCGCTTGTGCAGTCTATCTCTGCGTTATTGTATTGGGCATTTTTGACATATGCCATAGCTCGATTCGATAATATAATCGGATTTCTTGGATTGTACGCGAGACACAAAGTATAGTTTTGTATAGCGGCATCATACTTGCCATTTTTGTAATTTGCGTTTCCACTCTCCCGCTCAATCATTTCTCTCGATTTGAGTTGTGATGCATTGCTTTTACACTGCTCGTCACTTCACATTAGATCAATAGATATAGGAATCTACTCTACTGCAGCAAACCTCCACATCCGGCTTGATATCTGGTGTAGAACTCAGGACGATTTTCTTGTTAGCGGTAGTGCGAACATTTGGGCATTCATTTCTTGCATTCTTGCTCCTTCCACTGGCGCGTTTGCTTACATCTTGCTCCCATTTGTACAAGTCTTTGAGATAGTCTTGCAACTCTGTAGCGTTTTCTCTTATCTGATGCTGAATTTGAACTAAATCGGGAGGATCCGGAACATCATGCCCCATACTATGATATAAATTACAAGAAATCGTCGGATTAAACAAGCGACTAAATTTGTAATTCTCTACCAATCCGAAAGTATGGAAATCAATCGAAAACTGATCGATTCTGAGTTTAATGGCTATGTTTTATCGGCTGATACTGCTCAGATCACACAGTTCCCACTCGAAAGCGGTCCTTTATCTCCATTGCAATGCAACCCGACGATGCGAAGAGCTGAATGGGATGCAATTGTACATCATAACTGCTTGACAAAAGATCCCTTTTGCAAAAATACGCTTTACTTTATCAATAATCATATGGAGCTCATTCGGATCAAACACAACACAATTGTAATGAATTTGTGACACTACATTTTAGCAAAAAAGCTTTTAAGCAGCTCTTTTGCCTTTAGGGAGCTGAACATGACATTGAACAGATAAAGGTATTTCAATTTCCATCGAATTTCAGTCGATTAGAAAATGTATCGCTCTCAATCGCTGGAAACGGTCTGATAGTATATTGCGATGGAAATGGAAAATTGCTCGTACTCAAAGAAGCTTCCGCTCATTATCAATTGATTTATGAGTGTGAGCTGCTTGATAATTTTCGAGGTCCTCTATTGCTACTGGCATCATCGTACTGCGAGATGGAGCAGAGTGTACAATGTGCTGCTGCTCAGAAGTTAGAGATGGCGAACGGCGATGGAATGACATATCGTCTTTGGCTTATACAATTGAGCAATAGTAAATCGAATGCGCCCTCAATTGTATCTGATGTGTCGGTGGAAGTTGGACTGTGTCACATTTCGACAGAGTTAGCTCTGACGTCATCGTTACCTTCTTATTGCTGTTTTGAAGGACCGGACCTTCTCGTACACGTCGAGAACTCATACATCTTAATGGTTGAAAGTGCCGATACTGAAGCTGAGTCAGAAAATGTTATATGCGCAGACGTAAGCTTAAGGGAAAACGACAGCGGTTTTGATTATGAAGAGACTATGGCGAGACCTCGTTATGGTATCGGATTTGAGTTTGTGTCTGGTGAATCCAATGTAAACGCAAGCCGAGAATTGGGTCATCTGACTCCCGACCTCCCTCCGCTTGAAATGCGATTCCAGAAAGCATCAGAAATATCGACTGAATGTGTTGATGTAATAAGCGATACAAAGAGATCGACCGCAGCTATAAAGTATCAGCTAACAAACCCAACGATTGAATCACTTCTCAATGACGTCGAGGAATGTGATGCTACCGAGGAAAATACATTCGGGACCCTTTTATTGTTCAATGGTACATCCAAAGCTTTATCACACCACTTGCGATACGAATGCTCAAATTATCGATTCCTGGCTCAAGGTCACAGTGGAGAACCTAATCGTCTTGCTCCATTACTATTCCAAAATGGCTTGCATGGAATCGTTTATGAGCCCAATATAAACATTGGAAGAATCCAATTGAAACATCTGCATACTCTTCCAGCTTTTGGGTATGTCCAAGCATCCAAGCAAGACAAGAAATTCCTGATATATGACGATTTTGCGAAATTCGCAATGATTGGCGAATACGAACGTCGCGTTTTTGTGTATTCTGCTGATCCGACGGAGAAAGAGTGCAAAAGTCATATCAGAAAGCAAAACATCATCGAATTTGGACCTCACCAGCTGTCAGGATTGCAAAGTATTGGCAACAATGGAATTGTCATTTTGACTTCAGAGCGTATCGTATCGGCAACTATCTCTCGCTGATTGTATATAATTCCTGCCTATCAGAGCTCATCTTCTCATAGTATGTTCGTCCGACTCCAATGGTGCAGAAATGGATTGATAGGAAACATTCGGAGCTCGGTGTAGGCTGAAAAACGTATCATCTCATCATGTTCGCTCACTAATTCCATATGAAATAAGCTGTAGCATGCATCGCCATAGAAATAGGCCTCAACATCATCTCCCTCCCTGCACAACTATGACACTCATCCAGGACCATCGCTGCATCTCCACTTCTTCTGTGATGAACGAGTACTCTGTCAATTTGAGCACAATACATAACGAAATTCTAACGATTCGGTGGCATTAGTTCTTACGATCCAAATGCAAACGATACTATCAATCAGATAGTTGCAGGTGCATCGGGTACTATCCCTATAAACACTCCTAGTCGATAGACGGATAGATTGTCGAATTTCGTATTCGAATCAGATTCTACAAGCTCGTTACCGGAGCTGGGATTTGGACTCGGAGATCTGACAATACAAGCGCTCGCGTTTCTTCACTCGACAACCGGATTACCTTGGTGGGCAACAATAGCTGTTTCGACTGTGCTTGTTCGAAGCGTGATGATTTATCCGAGCATCAAAGGGGTATGGAGACTTTGCTGATGATTGTGTAAATGATATTTTGTGCAGATTCGTAATGCCGCCAAGCTGAAGATACTCCAACCAAAATTAGAAAAATTGAAGGAAGAGATGGAAGTCGGTCCTCGAACGCCCGAAAAAGTGATTGATTTTCAACGGAAATATCGAGCACTTATGTCTGCGAATGATGTGAGCATTTTACGTGGATTATATGTTCCATTGGGTCAGGTAATGTCGCCGGAAATTAAGCTCGCTTTTACGCGTCTAAGGCTCGTTCTGCAAGATCCCAATGTTTTTGGGATTTTTTTGGGGATTACGAGAACTTCCAAAGTACTTTGAAGATTGCAAAAACGGTGGTGCTTTATGGTTTACAGATTTGGGAGCAGCAGATCCAACTTACATTCTTCCAGTTGTGAATGCAGCTCTAATGCTCGTGGCTGTCGAGGTAAGCTGCTCTCACTCATTGACCTGAGAATTATATCAGACGATCAAATCGACTTCAGACTGGCTCAGAAGGCGGCTTGAATAATGATATGCGCGACAAAATGAAGATTGGAATGCGTTGCATGTCTGTGCTTATGATCCCCTTCACGATGCATTTCGAGACGGTAAAGCATTTGTCGCGATTGCACGTGTGGTCGTAATTTCTGAAATTGCTTGTTTTAGGGACTTTTCGTCTTTTGGATAGCGTCAAATACATTTTCACTCGCACAAACCGCAATTTTGAGAATTCCTAGTGTCATGGCTGCACTGGACATTCCGTCATCGGAGAAGCAACAAATATACGCAACAGCAGTCCCAAAGCACAGTCCATTGGATATTGCTCTTGGAAAAGCGAGGAAAGACTTGGTGATACCAACACTTGTCAATAAAAAGCCAAAGAAAAAAGTTCAAAAACAGCGAAAACAAGCAGAGGCATAATTAAATCCTCATTAACCTTGCTTGATCTTTCCTCGCGGTCTACTCGTCGGTCTCGGCGACTTTAACGATCCCAAGACGTCTCGCTAATATCTAAAAGATGGCAGAAGGTCGTTACTGATCGGTTTTTCTTTTCCAATGCAATTCACTTCTTACGCTGAGTTGTGGTGATAAAGTAGCCGGGAGATAGCGAAAATGCTCTTGGTTGAATTCCACGCGACGCGAATTTTCATCGTCTACTTGGCGTTGAAGCAGACACATCATTTCTTGTATCTACATTGCGAGCTATAAGACTGCGAGATGAGATGTTACTATACCGTTGTCTCTGTCTTTTTGTCAAACATTTGGCGTCGATACAGTTCCTCCAATGAATTCGCGTACGCCAATTCGAACTGTCGATAAAAGTCACAAAGACTATAAAGCTCTTCAAAAAGTGTTTCCGCCTCATTCAGCAAATGGTTGTAGCTACTCGTAATGGTACCATCAGACGAGTTGGAAATTGACGACGACGCTACTACTCAACTGCGTTTGAACGCCGCTGATTGCCGTGTAATACCGAAGCAGAAATCGATCGCATTGTTCGATATCGAGAAAACAAGCAACCTTTCTACGAATGAGATCGAATCAGAGCTGCTGCTACCGCCTTCCATTCAATTTCGTACGAAATTGTTGTACACTTCAATTAGATATTCAGTCTTTCCAAAAGTGCTACATCCATACATGAGAATTGGTAATTATTTGTGCCATCAAAACGAGAGAAATACCATGTTTCTTTGCTTCCTTCCAGCTGTTTGGCTCGACAAATATCATTCTCCTTGGACAGAAATCGATTGATTGCGATGATCCGATTGACAGCATGATGGTGTGCTGATAAAACCTCTTCGATTCTGCGCAGAAAAACGACTCATTCTTGCCATCTCCTCTAAGGCACTCACTCTTTAATTCGACAAATGGCGTCTTGTTGTATCGAGTAAACTGTCTCCGAGTCAATAAAATCAAAAAGTGTGTCGCCCGTTTTCGCATTGGAAAAAGATGTGTCAACTTTAACGTTTCTCAGCCGTTGGAATATAATTTCGATATTTTGAAGAATCTGACACAACTCATAACGTCGTGAAAAGCAGTTTGAATGATACCTTACGGGTTGGCGTTGGACGACACTTTGGTGTGCTTGTTCTTCTGCCTGTGATAAACTCATTTGTACTGTTGATAGCTTTGAAGAGAATTCCTGCGAGTAAAGTCGTACGTTGAGATATATAATGAAAAAGAGGGGATGAATACAAATGTACATTTAATCTCTTTTCAATTGTCTGAGAGAGCCCGTGAATAGCGTCAGTGTAATAGCGTGATGTCGACGCCATCAGAGTTATAAACGATCACAGGTTGCGACACGATACAACAGCGCACAATTCGTATGTATCGTATTATTACTCATTAAGCGATCGAATCGACGTGAGAAATAATATTGTGTGATGGATGCAGTGGATTCAAAGGAGCGGTATATTGACATGTACTACAGATACGTTGTATTATCCTCAAAACGCAAGAAAGACGATACACATTGTGAAATTGCACGGTGCACAATCGAAGGAGAAGCAGAATCGATGACTAACGTCACTTTTGCTATATTAAAACGTATTCTTATTGCAATTCTCCACAGTCGTCAATCACCACAGACGAACTAACAGTAAGCGTTCAGTGAATGAGGCAAACTCAATACGTTGAAACTATCGATTTGTTACCTCGTTTGACCGCTAGAGTGACCTTGATTTTCCATTTGCTTGAGAACGTTCAGGCCTTCCGTCACCTACAAACCCAATGATTAGATACTGCCGATGAATTCCAAAAAAGCGCACTTTTCCAAAGACAACATGCGCGTTGTCAAGCCACGGGCAGTCCACAGTGGTGATGAAAAACTGAGAGCCGTTCGTGTTAGGGCCTGAATTTGCCATCGATAGTGTCCCCGCTCCTTTGTGTTTGAGCTTGAAATTCTCATCGGGAAATTTGGCACCATAAATGCTCTCACCGCCTGTACCATTTCGATGCTAAAGCACATTTTCATCTGATTTGCTCAATATACCAAAATGCGTATCGATAACGTACAGTGAAATCTCCGCCTTGACACATAAAGTTGGGGATGACACGATGAAAAATTGAGCCCTTGAAATGTAAGGGAAGTCCAGATTTTCCATTTCCGGCCTCACCAGTACATAATTGTCGAAAATTCTCTGCAGTTTTTGGTACAATATCCGCATGTAATTCCATTACGAGACGCCCAGTCGCCTTCCCGTCGATCGCAATGTCGAAAAAGACCTTGGGATTCTTCTTTGTCATTGTGCTCAAGTATCCAGCACTCGAGAATTGGATCGATGCAACTCTCCTGCATGTTAAATGTAGCATTTTCACTGGCGCGGCTTTACCCGATGATATTAGCCAATAATGCGGGTACAATCGCTGTCATATGGTCTTTATGTAGCAACGATCAAACACTATGACGTGTGACTGCTATGATTCAAGTTTCGATGGCACGATACTACATATCTGAACTTTTGCTATACATCTCAATAGTTCTCCTATACCAAACGTCAATGGTGTCTAAATTCTTCCTGCGAAAGCAGGCGTTATTTGCGTCTGCTATTCTCCATACTGTCACGTCTCACACGTGGATTGATTGTATCGGACTGAATCGAAGGGAGCTCTATAAATATAGTGAGTTATATATCTACCAAGGAGATTTGAAGAAGACTCACTGTGATGGATTTGTATTGGATTATGTCGATCGAGGGCACCCGGATTGTGGAGTTCTTAACACACACAAAATACTGAAAAAAGATGCGGAAAATGGCGCAAAAGTATGCACTGGTTCTCGTACAGAAAGCGTCATAAAAGTGAAACGACATCTTCAAGTGAGATCGAATGAGAGAGTGTTTTATGCTTACTTGCCAAATGGACACATTGCAAAAGATAAAAAAGCTATTGGAACAAAATATGGAGTCTATTGGACCGGGAAACCTCGAGCAGAGATCCACTCTACAAATGAAATAAACACAACAACTTTGATTCCAGGATCGAGCGCTGATTTTGATGATGGAAAGTGCGGAGAGACATATGACAGTCATAAACGGCCAAGCGGGCGTGGAGGTGATGGATTTCCATGTATAGGGGAATTCAAGATCCCACCCAATACACCTCCTGGAATGTATAAAGCTGTTTGGTACTGGGAATTCTGGCTCGATGATGAACATCAGTATGTCGATCAAGCTCAAGCAAGTGGTTATAGTGGAGCCTCCTATCACTCATGTTTCGAGTTTGAAGTGCTCTCTGACAAAGACGAGTCAGAAGGACGCAAGGGTCTCAATTTTGACATTGATGTTCCTAATGCTAGAGAAATCGCGGCTCTTGTCGTTCCGCCTTCTCTTGAGTCTCCACCAAAACCAAAAATCAAGACACCAGCCATTCGAGCTATAGTTGATCTTGTTATCGTGCCTCCTTCCGAAAAGCCCAAGGCAATTCCGCCTTTACCAACACAACATTCACCAGCATCTCCACCAAACAAAGAATCTCGTCCAGAGTCTCCAGTTCCTAAAGCGACTATTTTGCCGGAAGCTGCGATCATCAATGTATCTAATGAATATTTGAACCGTCATGGAGATGCTAATTCACCGGAAAAAGTCGATCGCAGCAAAACTACAGATTCCACTCAAATTGGCCACGGGAGCTGTTAGCCATTAGGATTTTACACTTTACAGATACATATATTTAACTTTTGCTTGCTAAACATTAGTAAATGCTCTTATTTCCTGACTGTACTCTTGCAACGTTTACTTTGTACTCTGACGTATACTTGTGATATGCTTCTGATTGCTCAATACGTTTGAATGAAAAGTGTATGACGTATATGAGTGCCACGCACACTGAGTATCAAAAGTCTGTACGATGCGTACGATAGGAGGCTTGCATGGATGATATAAAGTACAGAGCCTATTGAGGCATCCGGTGTCAGATGTCGTGCAAGCAAAAGACTATCGATTTGCTGACAAACATTCGCAATATGTTGAGATATCTCACGCACTTTAGTGGTACCTTAGCACTCTCAAATCTCATTATCAAAATCTCTGAGACGCATCAAAGACTTTGAACCGAACGGATTTTGCGATATACTGATAGCTATTGGTAAGGATTGTTCGTACAAATTTTAGGTACAAGCTGACAGTGTACCATCTGATGAGTTTGTAAAGCTCGTATGCGGTAAGAGTGAGGCTACAGCGAGCCTCTTCCAGCAATGAAAGATGAGGTTCTTGTTAAGGTATCCACATACTTTGATCAAATGGAAAGCATCGACGCAAGCAGATATGCTAACTTTTCTCCTGTATCGACTTGGTGCTGTATTCGAAGTCTGTAATACACAGCAGCATGAATTGCATTCGCAAAATGAATGAAATCTCCGCTGATCAACAAGACTGGTTCAAAAAGAGCTCTATTGCATCATAGATGTAGTACCATATCAAAACAAACAGATTTGCATATTGCCCGCGAGAATGGCGTGCAATTACCGAAACACTTTGTATAAAAGTCGGTAAGAAACCCCATAAAGTATCCGGCAATCCAAAGACAAGCGACATCGCACTTCCAAAAAAAACATTTCTTCTCTTTGTTGGTGCGCTTGTACTCACGGTATTGCTTCAGATGCTAATTGTATATCTTGCAGCGCTTCTTCTAGTCGCACACAGATCTCCAGGTGCGGGAAATTGATTTGTACTTTCTTCAATACACCTCGAAGAAACAAACGAGCCGCATGCAAAGCTTTTTTGACGCTTGAACATGATAAACAGCAGCTACTTCCAACGCCGTATCACAGACTTTCACCACTTGCTCTTGATCTTTTTCCCAATTTGCTGCTTGTAATGTACGAGATACCTTCAAAGGACATTCAAGCGCCTTCTCTTGCCTGCCGACACCATCATTGAAATGCGCATAAACTTGCCAGAGCTTTGAATTATTAGTCACCACAGACGTAATGCGGCCCAGCAACTTTGCAAGTTCATCCTTGTTATGCGATTGCAATACTCCTTTTTGTCGAACACGATCGCATCGACCAACCAAGCAAGAAGCTCATGATCCACAGGGCGATTGTGTTTTGAACGTAAATCAAGGAGTTGATGTTGTGCGTACATCGCATCGCCGTATTTTCCAATTTCTAAAGCACACCATGCTCAATTCTCCCAAATTTGCCACATGAATCGCTTTTGTTTGACCGCTTCCTGGAAGACCGAGAAGGCTTCAGCAAAGAGTCTTTGTGTCATGTGTATAGATCCAATATTACCCCATGCTTCCGTGTTGTCAGGATCTAGCTGTACGACGCGTGTGAACGACTGTAATCCGAGATTCCAATCGCTTGCTCGCATGCCCAAAACACCCAAAAGAAACCACGTTTGCGTGTGCATCGGATGTATTCGTAAAATTCTTCAAAGTGATTGATTGCGGACGGAATATCATTCGCTTCAAACACTGCTCGTCTTAGCGAGCGTTTAGCCCTTGGATATCGGTGCTCAGAAAGCTCCCATGTAGCCTCAAAATGAGCGATCTCGCGGGTTAAGTCCCCCAAACAACACCATAAATAATGCGTTGGCTCGACCATAACACGGTCACGAACAAGACCTTCCACCTTTTTCTACTGATCCAAAACCCGATAACAAATGATCACTTCATTCCAACTTTCCAGCTCTTTGAATAATTTCAACGTACTTGCTGCCGCACCTAACGCAAAGTATCGTTCCGCTAAATCCTTTTTCAGCGCAAATTGCGGCGGAATTGCTAATGCGTAAACGTGCGCCATACGTTCGATCGCTGGCGTCATATCCTCCAAGGAAATGGAGTTGCTAGCTGGGTTGAGTGTTGATCCACAAGCGCTTGTATCTGCAAAACGGCACGCTCACGACGTTTTCTTGTCTGACACTCGAGCCAGGCTCGTTCCAATAGAGCAGTTGCGTGCACCATCCAGTTGTTTGGTTGCTCAAGCACACAAGCAATATACGCCATCATTTCTTCACGAGTCAAAATATCGTTCGGATTGTTATTTTTCACGTCCAGACAGAGCGCCAGTAAATGATTCAATCGATGACAAGCAGCTCTTCTCGTTTCGGATGTACGTCATCTTGAAATTGAATCTGCTCCAAAAGAATATTTTCTGGATCTGCTTGATCCAAAGTGAAGACTTTAGTTTGGTCCAAATGAGTTTCTGATTGGATAGGCTGCTTTGAATATCCTTTGATGTGCTAGGGAAGCATGCGCATTCCACCATGATGCTGAAGTGACTTGTCCGACGATTTTCATGACTTATTCATCACGTTGGATAGAGCCGATTCAGCTTCCAGCTACTCTGACTCCAGTTTCCAACCGCTTGCAGCAAACATCGTGCCAATAGCAATATCTCCAGTCTTCCACATATATTATACGGATACTCGCCATCTACCTGTAATGCCACATATGCAAAGGAGCGATAGTTCATTGTATCTCTTGCTTTGCTTTCGATGAACGCATTACAGCATGTCGTGAGAATTTCAAGTTCATGTGTACATAATGCTGGACGAGTGTAGTCGATTTGTGTGAACACATTAAGTAGAGCTATGCCGTGAAGTAAGATTTGATACGATGTGAGTAATGGAATAGTCGATCGACGAATACAATCGCGTGCGAAACACATGATGTCGTGAACGAAATCTAAGCTGCTGGTGGATGACTGAGTGCATATCCAATGTGACTGCAGCACTTTGATGTATTTTTCTTCGCATTTATTCTTGCTTGCCAGGATTACATCGCTGATCATTTTACTTTCTTCCAAGCTAATGAGAGCTATTTGCGATAATCTACCCTTTAGACGACTGATATGCTGTGCGTCAGATTCCAAAATCGCCCCTTCCATACCGCGCATCAACTAAGGTACGCAGTATTTGCGTTCATCAGCATCGGATCCTTTTGCGGCCAATGTCGTATCATCCATTCGAGTATCAGTAGCTATGTACGTATAGTGTACACGTACTTGATGTGAGGTCTACGTGGATGTAACAACACATCAACACAGGTTCATTACATAACTAACTCAATTATCGCATTCAGAGTATCGAATCCATAGATTTTGGCCAATGACAAACATGAGATGGTATTAGAGGCCTCAAAGCGCAATAATCTAATCTGCAGCAAGCAATGAAATCAATGAGCTTATTGAGAGCTTGCATAAGTTGGAAGTTGAAGTGTAGAAATGTAGTATGGTGCATCATAGTGATATTAATGTTATAATAGAAACGGATCTGATACTAATTCTTGTACTATCAAACGCTTTTGTGGACTGAATAGTAACTCTCAACCATGCGACACAAAGCACAATGAGAAATTCTATGTGAACGCTGATTCTCGTCTGTAGCAGCTGCATGAAGAAGAATGTAACGTCGTCCAAAGTGACCGCATAACTTCTTCACAGAGCTATGTGAAGCGACTTCAAATAGCTGTTGTGGCAAATAAAGGGATCAGATGAGACTGTGATGTGCTGGAGAATCCACTGAAAGCGTCCACTTTTCAGCTTCGTTTGTCGATGTGCCTGATGATCGTCTCTAGTCTCGCAAATGGAGCATATTTAATACGCGCTTAAGGCATGCTTTCTTGTACAATTATATGACAAGCACTAATTATAATACTATTTGACTGTGTACGGTATACCGAGAGGCTCAGAATTGAGATGTAAGTAAGCTGTAGTCCTATGACTTTTAGTCGAAATAGTCACAACTGTTTGACAAATATGAAGTTATCATACTCTGGAATGACTCCAAGTGTAATAACTTACATCTAAAAGGCTTTTAACGAAAGAAAGGCATAGATGTGAAGAGCTTTATAGGATAACCTCAAAATACTAATATAGCAAAATAACTTATATTAATTACAATTATGGGTTCACACTTGACTGCAACTGAACAGCTACTTTATCTGCTGACAATTCTTCAGCTTCATCTCCAAACATCTCACTTGCATCCATAATGACGTGATGGGGTCATTGAGAAGATGCGCTTGATGTCCATGAAATGTCGCTATCTGATTGCAGTTGATAATCCAAGCCGCTTGAGTTCCAATCCGGCACGAAGTCCCGCTTCTCGTCGCTCTTCCAATTTCCAGTTGAAAGCTTATCCAAGTGCATTTGCAACATCTCCTTTTCGTCCTTAAGCTTCACTTCCAGCATGTTCACTTGCATCCTCAATGACGTGATGAGGCCATTTTCGGGATGCATTTGGTATACATGCGCTGTCGCTCCTTGTTCACATTCGTAGTTTCCATCTTCTTCGATTCTTGTTGCACCTGCTTTGATCGCATCTATCAACTCGAGATGATTTTCCATATAATGCCGGAAGTCTTCGAGCAACGATCTTGACTTGACTGCCTCCGTTTTCAGCTCCAAGTTTTCCTGTATTATACGCTTCACCTTCATTTCGTCCTCTTCGTGTTGTAATTGGTACAATCGAATCGCCGAATTGCTCCCAGTGTCCGTTTCCGCTGTTTGTACTCCAGTTGAGACGAAAGTCTTGGTATCACGTGTCTGCTTCATTTCCTCCAGTTGTTTCTGTTGCGTTCCCACAATAACCTCCAAGTCTTGGATCATCGACGTTGACTTGAGCAACTCGAGCTGAAGCTGCTTATACCCATCCTTCATTTGCTCCAACTGCATTTCATCTTCTGCGTGGATCTTCAACGCATCGTCCAGCTTCTTTTGACATATGGCATTGCGTGTTCGACTAGCTTCCAGTCGCTTGTTCAGTTCTTCCGCATCCGCCTTCAATTTGCATACTTCATCTTTCACAACTTGAAGCTGATTCGTTCTCTCGACCAACGCGCGCGACAACTGCGCATTTTCTCTCTTTAGCCGCTCCACTTCGCTTAGACGCGGTTGAGTCGTCGTAATCGGAGATGGACGCATGATGGAAGCTCTGGTCGTCATCGAAGCCACAGCCGCTCTAGGTCTTGGTGTCACACCCGCACTTGCCCTACTGACGGAACCAGTCCCACGAGTCATCGCCGGTGATGCTCGTCCAGTTGAAGTTGGCCGTGTTGCATGTGTGGCTGGGACGCGAGATGGTGTTCCGTTTCTTGGTGCTGTCGTCCGTGTCGTTGGTGGTCGAGTGGCGCGCTGTCGTATTGGGTTCCGCGCAGATGTCTCCGTCGATGCTTCCCGCATCACATACCCACCGCCGACACGCTTCATTGTCGACGGTGTCACGTTTCTCGCCGGTGTCGTCATTGTTGTTGTCGTGCTCTTTCTCGCTCGCTGCATATGATAATTGATTAGTTGTTACACAGAGTAGCAATAAGAAAGGATACGTACACATATTGACCTGATGGGCCAAGTCTCTTAGCATGGCTGCATGCTGATTGGCGATATTGACGACTGGAAAAGCCGCAGTTGTCAGCGTCGAAATGGGCGCATTAGATGGAGTCGATGGATATATTTCATTTTGTGTGTCGTTTGCAATGAGTGAATTGCTGCAAACGACACACAAAATGAGATATATCCATCGAATACTGCAACTATTGCATTAATTCCATGCGGCATTGCTAATTTTAGAATTGGCGACGATGTACCGTGGATTCCAAAAGTAGCGGCGGCTCGGGCATGGAATGTGCTGGTGCTTTTGCACAAAGACATGTGATTGTATGTATAGTTTGCAAATGAAAACATTGTAGTTAAGTGACACGGTTAGAACAGCCAAGAAATGCATGCTATTTTATATTTACAAAACTAGTCGCAGTCTACTATCAAAAGTGCAACTCGCACGAACTTCAAATCCAGCGGCATCAGTCCGTTTCACTACAGGTCGCCTTCTAAGCAGTATTTCTGTTCTATGCTCCCTCTCGATGCGGTTTTGGATCCTCAAGTTAAACAAGGTCATCGGAAAACGTATGTGCGAAGCAGGACGGAGATCCGCTTGCATCTCTCCCTCCTCGAGCTTACGATCGGTCGCAAGGCGTTTTCATTTGCAAATACGGTGTATCGACTTTCAGGATTTCGTTGACACAATGGGGAGCATGAAGGCTTATTTCCTCTCATGTCTAGGATGTTGTGTGCATGCTACTGTTCAATCTCCCTGGTCAAGCGAATTTATCGTATCCCTCTCGATCAACCTCAAGTGCGGCCTCACCCTCCACGAGTGTATTGAGTAATTTATGGCTTGCGAGTAGAGTGAATGAGTTACTCGAGGATTTGAGGATACTTACAAGTACTCGATCGTTTCACGTGATCGGCTTTGGGATCGGCTTTGTGTGGCGCTCGTTCGAAATATCGCGACGCATTCCAGTCGCTTGTACTGTGCAACCCGTTTGCCAAGGTTGATGATTTCTTCACCGTCATTCTGCATGTCTGCATCGTAAAATTCTCACGTTTCTCGTCCTCACACCCAGAGCTTTCCTCAACATATGTACAGAAGTTTTTATACTCGTGCGGTAACAATCAACGCTTACACAGCAAGCGGCACGAATTAAATTATCGCGAAACTAGTTTCGCACGACATCTTATCGATCACTGCATACAATAATGGCCACCGCACTGCTCCTATAGGCTGCTGCCTACCAGGCTTGACTACAAACACATAAACGAAGAAGACATGTATGCTCGTCTATACAACTTTATACACAGCGCCTGCCCAAGTATACAGCTTTCTACCGTCATAAATGGTATACGTATACTTTAACCCGACGTAACTTCTCTCGAAGATGGAGGACTCTGAATCCATTCAGTCCGCGATGGAAGAGAGCACACGCGCACTTGATCGTGAAGATCAAACTGCACGCCATTCGAAACGAACTAGTGTTAATTCTATCGATTCTCGATCAGGGGGTGACTTCGATTCGGAGAGCGAACAGCCAAGCCAAGAGTTTTTAGCAACCTCTACTGAGAATACTGACGCTACCAATACTGAGCACACAATAGAGAACACACAGCTATCGCATTGCGATATTAACGGCAACAATAAAGAAGATAGTAAGATACTCATACTGGGAACATACGAACACGAACAGTGTATTTCGCTGACAGAAATCATACAAAAGCAAGTACATGATAACTTTGTGCAGCCCAATGTGCTTCTTTCCTCGAATTCTCCATGTACGTGCATACAATTCGATGATAAAGTAGCTTTTGGTCTAAATGCGGTTCTATCGTACCTGTGGTTTTGCTCAGCAAATATCGATTGGAACGGAGTAGCGGAGCAGTTAGAGCAATTACATAATGTCAAATGGCACCCTTCAACATGTCAAAAAGTATGGAAATACATCGCGTACGGTTATGAGGCCAATGAGCCTGTCGCCGAAGAGAGTGATAGTCGTATACACATTTCATCGGATTCGGAGGCGTATGAGGAGCAGTACACCACCAATTCGGTTCCGACTGGCAAGTCCAAGAAACACAAACATTCTGATGTAGATCCAGCTGACGGAACAATTCCATTATTTCCAACGTACGATTTACCATTTGACGCAAATGACGATGAAGTTTGCGCAGTGGACAAAAGATTATCTTTGTCATTCACAGCTTCTCAATTCCTCCGCAAAAAGCAGTCTTCAGGTCAACATTCGACGACAAATTCCTCAGTCACTGTTGATAAGACAGTATCGCCTCATTTGAGCTGTACCTCATCTACATCCGCAACTGATGCTCATGATACCTCCAAAACTACGCAATCAAGTCAAATGACGGAAATAAAGGCAACTGGTCCAGTTAAGAAATTGAAGATGGAATCGCAAGTAAAGGAGAACACCAGCTCCAGGAATTCGACGAATCTCAATTCGGTACATAACTTCGGGACAGCACCTCCACCGCTTCCAAAACCGCTCATGTCCTCATTTCAAATATATCGTAAACTGTATGGGAATAGTGATCCATCGAAAGAAATATCTCACAATTTAATCTTATCGGAGACAAAACTCGGAAAAATGTACGCCCAAGCACCGAGTGATGTCTTGAGTGCGTGTGCAAGCATGGCAGAAGAAGATCGGCGACGATTTGATCGAGAGCATTTACGACGGAGTCTTTGGGAGAAAGCGTACTTCTCACACCAAGACAGCATTAATTGAAATCTGCGATCATTAGATGGAATTTGGAATCGAATTGCGTTTCTTTCATCATACTGTACTGCTTGCAGACTTTTTACAGCACTCTTCTCCGCGATTTACTTATCTGACAAAAACGACTTCAGTTCGGTGGGAAACTTACGCATTATGGCGAAATTGTGGCCAATCAAGGTTGGATTATTTGGTTCTTCTGAAAGTGATTCGTGCATAATTATGGCTGGATCTGAATTGAAGCATAAAGTGCTTTTCGCCTGCTTGAACATCGTCACAAATCAAAATTTCGCAATATATACATAAATTTTGTAACAGTTAGATATGATATAACTTTGGAGAGACGCTCTGATTGGTAACATTGTCAATGACGATAAAGTAAAATGTCGAATAAGAGCAGACGACTGTAGCTTTTCTTTTTCAAAACTGATGGAGCTTATCACCATATCGCATACATTCCCGGTGGTCCTGATGGAATCGTATAGACAGCACATCCCACTTGATTGTGATCAGAATACCAGTAGTAAAGAGTCCATCCACCAAAAATAGCTCTTTATCATATAAATACCGATGAATGGAAATTCAGCTGTTTCTCTTTTGGAGGAACGACGAGAATATCAAGTTCAAAAGCATTTTGAGCGAAAATACGTGAAGGATGGATATGCCAGCGCCCCTTCTTTCTGGAAGCATAACTTACTTATTTTTCACAACTTCTGCAATGGTTTCCGGTATCGCACTTGGCATTTCAGGGAAACTTGACAGAGAAACAACGCAGTATGTATTTCGCAACTTACATGCTGTTATTATTAATTTTTGCGGGTATGTAGAATTTACATCACGCTTTCCTTCATGACAGGATTATGTCTCTGGCTCTTTTGGTAATGAATGCAACCTATTGATATCAAACTGAACGTTTTTGACGAATGTTTGTTCGCTAGGGTCTGCTGTTGGATGCACCAGTGGCACATTTTAATAGCACCAACGTATGCTCATGAATAAGATTGTGTTTCGGAATACGAAGTGATTTCTGATAAAGAATATTTCATTTCACGTTGCGTGCTATTCGCTTATTCTCTTAATGTCGTCCTCTTTGGATCAAAGTCTCAAAAGTCGAGCTCATGCACTTTTGTACCCCGATTAAAAGTGAGATGCACAAGGGACCAATCTGTATAGGCAACATTGGCCAATAGACATTCGGCAACAGCTCAAGTCGCATCTTGATACAATTGACGACTCCATTGCAATAAGAGAAAGTGACCACCTCGTTTTCAGCCATTTCAAACCCGTACTTGCATCTAAAATTTGTAGGAAGTGGGCCCTGCCGGAGATCGAATCCGGGACCTCTCGCACCCAAAGCGAGAATCATACCACTAGACCACAGGGCCACGTTGTCGACTCGAGATTTAATAAAATTAAAAAAAACACAACTGCACGAGACATTCTTCGGCTTGTTTCGGTCTTTTTCAAGTTCGATGACGTCAAAGATATGAAGCCGGTAATGAGTGGCGTTTCCACTCAATACTACTTTTTTCGGTCCGCTAATCTTCGGTGTGGGACTTTCTAGACTACCCCTGCATGTAATTTAGCTCATTTCTAGTAGTTTAGGCATTAGATAAGTCATTTAGGTCGAGTTCTAGCGATACAGACACCTTCAACTACACCATGGAGCCAGACGACGTAGAGACTAGATGCTGCATCTATATATACACGAAAACAGGGCAATGAATGAACGCACAATAATATGCGCTATATAACCTAGTAGCACTGGTCTACAAGGTAATACTAGGTACCACAGGTAGCTTCCTGGTACGAATATATAGTTAAGAAAGGCAAGTTGAATTCTGGTACCATATGTGAAGGGTTGTACCCTTCTGGGCTCCCCTGTTCGAGGTTTGTGGACCTTAAGAAGCGAAAAACTTAATCCGACATCTATAGCAGCATAATCGTAAATATAATAGCCACATGTGACAGCAAAGAAGGGGCAAAAGTAAGAAATAGATCACACATAAGTATGCCTCTCGATGCTAACAATAATGTCTTTAATTGAATTGGTTTATAATCTCGATCAGAGAATAGTCAACAGCATCATGAGAGCTTACTTCCTTGAAAAACAATGCACATTTATGGCTTTGAAGGTAGTCGTCGTACCCAGAGTCTAAGTAACGGAGACACCAGTTTTGCCCGAGTCCTACAGTTGCACATGATACGTGATGTACCCTAGCGATAATTTTTCCCTACCCGGTGTTCCGTCGACCTATCAGCTGTGTAACTTACCGTAGAACACTATTCAGTAGATCCGTCTAGTTTTCCAATCCGAGGATGCTTCGTGAATTCATCTCCTATTTCTGATCCTTACCTGTTTTTGACGTCTTGACCAATTGTATTGTCAACAACGTTAGCACTTTGTTACATATACAGACGTACTGTTCCAAATAACAAGCTCTGTTATTCAGTAGCGCAATTATACCGAGATTGATTTGATCATCGGTGTCATCTGTGTCATGCGTCATGTGAGGTGAGATATTAACGAATGGTGGCAGGAAGGTGGCAAGAAATCGGTGGTCAGAACTCACTCTATAATAAAAGCACTCTATCCTAAAACTTGGGTTCAGGAACGAGACAAAGATTCAAATCTCTCTCCAGATGCGATCTGAAATTTTCAGCAGCATACCCTCTTTACAGACCACCGGTACATGAGTACTTATGCATTAGCTCGTCTCAGTCTTTCAGTATGTCGGGCGCCATACATTAGCACAACTTCAGAGTCATACTCTATGGTGAAAAATATACCGTTGTCTGGTTTATATCATAAGCGTTGTATCGTATATATTTTACAAAGTGTCGTACCAAATGCTGGCTCGTGTCCCTTTAGTTGCCAGATTAAAACGTAAGGATATTAACCGTATCAATGCTACAGCCATAGTAAAATAACACACGGAACACCCCTTTGCTACGTTATCACTTCAACATATCATCCGTTTGCCATTTCTCATTCCGACGGCGAGTTGAAAAAGGGCTATACACTAATAATTATACTATAAGTAGCTTAACGAGCCCTATCCAAATAAGTTATATTCCTATAATTGGGTGAGGACTACACGCTTACCGACTGTGGCATTCTTTTGCACGACTACATAGAGCCAAACTAAAAAACAGATGATGTCTCTTCTACAGATTAGGTCGCGATTGTAGGTTTCCTTCAGGACTGTCCACGCACAGCGACATAGAAAAACAATTATATTTTGGAGGTAGTAATCATTTGCCTTCCTTCTTACCATAAAGTACATTCTCTCGTAGCCTGACATTTCCATGGTTTTGCCTGATGCCTAACCAAATTATAGATCAGAAGTTCTTTACAGAAAGAACGTAATATTCCATACTATCGATCCAACTTCCACAAGGATCAGAGTGAGATCTGATCACAGAAAAATATTTGCATGCACGCACTTTTGACTTATAATTACCTATACGAACAGCTTTTGCAACCACAAAAACGATTGTTCAAAGATGCAATTATGGAACGCCAGCACGTCGGGTACTGACAATACAGAACCATCTAAAAATGAGCAAAACAAGTCAGCAGCATCGCTTCCTCAACGAGTATCGAGTCTATTGATCGATTTGGATCTCACACAAAAAGACAAGAAGTCGCTTCCAATTTTAGTCGTTCCGCTGTTGAAGAAAGAGAACTGGATCAAAAATGAATTGCGGGCGTGCTGTTATTTTTGCAAACGTAAATTTCACTCGTTTGTGCGTCGACATCATTGCCGAGCCTGTGGAGACATTGTGTGTAGTACATGCAATCATCGACGAGAAGTTCAAGTCAATTGCAGACGCAAAAGTATCGTGAATGTCCGGTTATGCTTGGATTGTATTGGGAAAGCTTCAAACAACGACACAAACGGCGAACCGTTGAGTCGCACTGTGAATGAAATCTGTTCCGAATGGGAAAGTGATAAACACTCTTCGCATCGAGTGAATGCTAGCACGAGTCTGACGAGTTTGGAGTGGTCTGTGTACGAAGGAGACGAAGAAGAATGTAATTATACGAGTGATGATCTGTCTTCTATTGTGTTATTATCACCCAAAGCGGAAGAAAACATTCGTAAGAAAACATTAGCAGCGTGTGGAGTATTAGACACATCGGACGAGAAAGAATATATGACACTTTGTGAGATCGCACGGAAAGCTTTCGCATGTTCCATCGCTGCAGTCAGTTTCTTTGATGAAAAACGGCAATGGTTCAAGGCAAAATGCGGCATCACACAGTCCGAATTCCCACGCGAAATGTCTTTCTGCGCGCATTACATGCATTCTGGCAAAATCACAATCATTCCGGACGTATTGGAAGTGGGGAAATTGTGTGTGCATCCGCTGGTGGCAGGATCCACAAAAATACGATTTTATGCTTCCTCCCCAATTCGCGATGTTGTGACGGGAGTTGTGTTAGGGACGATCTTTGTGATGGATTCCAAGCCAAAGTCGTCAAATTTCGCAGAGGCTGAAGAGATTCTGATGCATTTAACTCAAGCGGCTCAGGTTTTAGTGTATAGTGAGCAAAGTGGAAGAGATGAGATGGAAAGATCTTGCGCACGTAACGCATCCCTTTTGGAATCACACGGAGGCAAATGTGCAGCCCGACATTCCCTGCAGTGCGTTCCTGAAGAAGCAGTCAAATCACTGGCAAATACCACATTACGCAAACGCCATTCACTGTATGAGTTTTCCGATCCTCACAACTTGTCGAAATTGAGTCAGTGTCCGCAATTGAGTCACATTGGATCGGAAGGAATGGCTTTGGATTTACTATGTAAAATCACAGGTACACAAGAGCTTTTGGCAAAGCAACAGCAAGCGCTCATGGCGACACTTGGAAATCATTCGAAACGAATTGTATCGATTGAAGACACTGTCGAGCGAATGATACGACGGATGAGTGATCATGGAGATGAGGTCGATATTTGAGGGTATACGCATATGACTACGAGAGAAACGAACGCTTTATTGGGTGAGGCTTTTTGCAAATACCAACTCGATCGCTGCCCGGATGTATGGATCAAATCGATTCATTTGCTGCATGGAAGATGTCGCAATGGCTTCAGGGACGAGTTCTTCATCGGGAGGAATGCCTTTACCTTCGTACAACATTCCACCGGGACTTGTACATTGCTGATTTGGCACTTTGAGTGTCCACGCATTTGGTAATCGAACGGTATACACTTGAGATAAACAGCCGGCAGTCGACGACCCGATTCGATACGTTTTGGGTCTCCATTTCAATGCGAGACAAAGCAATTCCGCCGTTCTAAAAACTCATTTGGTACATTTCCTTTTTGAGGTAGTCAGTCTCACGTACCCTCGAGTGTGTTTACTTTGCAAAATAACTAAAGGTCCCGCATAAGTTGATCGATACGGATTTCGAGGGACTTTGTACGCTTTTGATTTGGTGTAAATCGGTCCTTGTGCTACTTTCTCTTTGATTGAAAAGACTGTGGGATGCTTGATAGAAGGTTGTGTGAAAAATGAAGCAACAGCCAACGCTGATGCAACATTCCCACCACCTTGATTTAGACGAAGATCTAGTATCAGTCCATCGACATTTCCAAGTGTGCGTAAAATTGCATCCAATGCCCAACGCATTGACTCGATATCAAAAACTCGTGGCACAATTACAGGATTTCTCCTCCGCCGACACATACTGGTTGTCTCCTGAGTTTCCGTGTGCGATAGAGGTAAATCAACGAATCCTTCCATTGCCATCAATCCAATGTATCCAATTCGCCATCCGGGACACGTGGCAGCATTCAAAATACCAAATAAAAGTTGATCGTTGGCAATTTGATGTCCTCGATTGATCAGATGGAAATGTATCATTCGATGAAATAAAAGCTCTTCGTCCAATTTCAACGAATAATACGACACTTTTTTTCCCGAAGCTGTGAATACGATTGCATTATTGGGACTCAATCCGAGCGATGTACGAGCTATTGTCAGCATGGGATCATCCGTCATGAGAATACTGTCCTGCATTGCAATCCATAAATCTTCTTCGCTGGTGTTTTTACTCATTTTATCCGCAAAGAGCTCATATGCAAGCGACCAATTAATGTGTTTGGATTCGATGGCATAACGATCGCGAATTGTTGTCCAGAAAATCTGATAATTTATAACGGGATCAGAATAAAATGTTACACGATCGATCAGTCCGTGAAGGAGTCGTAACCCGACACGAACCAAAATAGCGTAGAGGGTCATGAGTACCACAAGTGTACCACCGACGAATGGAATGTGACGGCGAAGGAAGCTTACTGGAACGATAGCGATTGATTCATACAGCTCAAAAGGTTTCAGTAGGAATGTGTCGATTAGCAGGAGACATAGTTTTTTAATGCGGAGAATACTGAATGTGATTTGACTGAGTATCATGAGGATCTGTGAAGTTGCACAGTTGGGGTACGAATGGGTTACGGTTAGCGTAGGGGTAGGGACATAACGAGTTACGTTAATGGTAACCAATTGAGAGATGGAAGAGCCATTGGATTGCCGAAGCCGGAGCTGGAGCCGATGAGAATCCAGCTTGATAAAAGTGGCGCAGTGTTTTTGTGTCCGGCTGCTTGACTTCCATCCTCGAACCGAGCTTTGCACGCATATATAATGTGTATACCACATCATACTACCATACCACACAATTTCGTTACCGACGAAAATCTTGCAGTTAATACCGCCTATACCCACGTCCGCGTCCACCACCATGACGATTCGATCTATTCCAATTCGAATTACTTCCACTATCTTCTGTGCGTTCTTCGTCTCGTTCGGTCAGCTTCGTTTCTTTCAGCTTCCTTCCTTCAGGCTCCATGAATCGATCTCGATTCGCCTTGTATTGAGATAAAAGTGTTTCCAGTTGTCCTGTAGCATTGGCAGCACCTGACTTTGCGTTCTTACTTAAATTTGGACAGATCTGAGTTTCGATTAGTGCCATAAGCTTACGAAATTGACTTTTGTATTCTTCGCAAAGCTCATAGCCCGCGACTTCCAAGATAGTGAGCACAATCGGTCCAGTCATCAGATGTGGTGGCTCATTCACTAATCGTGCAAGCCACGCCCAGCAGTCTCCTAATTGGATGCCTTTTGGCTTGGAACGGTTCTCCCACGGACGCGTTTGCATGACCGCAGCAAGTACGGCTGCAACCATCGTCATTCGCTTGGAGTACTCTGTCACATGCTCCAAGCCATCGGCATCACTACTTTCGCCGACGGCTTCCTCAAAGCCAAGCGCACGTTTATATTCCACGATAGACTGATCCTTTTGCTTTTGTATCGTTGTCGGAATTGTAAATACACACAACTTATGAAAATACGCCAAGAGCACATCGGTAAGTTCGGTATTTGACACGCAACACATTGTCATGACGTAAGCTATAGGAAAACAAGCTCTACCAATTTTGAATACGATTGACTAAAGTAGTGGATACCACTTTACCTGTAATCGGACGCCCCGCGTGCCTGTTTGATGAGATTACTTGCGACGAGATTCAATGCAAAATCGTTAAAATTTTGACCAGAGATTCTTGCGTACTAAAAGCAATTAAGAAATGACAAAGAAGATGAAAATTACAAAAACATACCTGCAGTAGTGCACTGATCTTCTGGACGACACGCTGAACAGAAGAAGGCGAAGCGGAGATTTGATTACAAGCTCCACCTTGCTTTTTGAGCTCCACACGAAGTTTCTTTATGGATGGATCAGTGCTCGCGAGTATTTCATCTGCGTTTTTTTGTAGTAAGTCGAGCTTTTTCAGTCGATTCTGCGCAAGAATCACGTGATCCGGTTCTTTCCGAATGACTTTGATCGCTCTTTCCTTTTCTTTTGATGATGCTGGAGGGTGATCCACTTTGACTTTTACGATTTCTTCCTGAGCTTTTATCTGTTTCACTTTTTCTTCTTCCTTTTTTCTGCTTTCTTTCTCTTCTCTCTGAAATACAAATGAGCCCAAAAAATCAATTCTTATTCCACGCGAGCGCTTACTCGCACTCGCTCCTTTATTCTTTCAAATTGCGAAGCTTCATACGCTTGTAGTCTTCTCTCGATCACTGCAAGAGCTGCTTTTTCTTGATCGTGCAGTTGTTTCAATAATTTCTTTTTTTCTTGCTCTTTGCGAATTTGCTTAAAGAAATGTTGGAATCGATTAACAGAGCACTAACATTATACGAACCTTTGCCGTTAGGTTTTCTATTGTTTGACGGAAAGTGTCCTCGTGCATCTTTCCACTTATGTAAGAAGTCCTCATCTCTTTTTCAGTGTCCAAATGAGCTTTTTCGAGTGAGGCACAGAGACGCTCGTACGCATCGCTGCAGCTCACAGAGATCGATGCCCGAGCTTCTGAAAGCTTCTCTAGCTGGCTTGTAGGGTCTATGCGATTTTGCGGGTTAATGTACTTTGAGAATCGAGCGTTGTGCATATGGACGGAACCTTTATTATCGCTGAATGCGAGCAGCTTCTTCAGAGCTGTATGTACATTTATAGAAGTGATATTTTCGGTCGACTGAGTGGAAATTGGGTCTTCTAATACATCGGAATCGCAAGGTGCTCGAAGTCGATTGGATTTCGAACGAGATGAAGCCGAAGAAGCCAATAACAAAGCACTTTCGTCGCTCGCTCTGCTATCAATTCCGAGACGCATGGGGCGAACAGTTCTGAAGGGTAGCGTGATTTGGCCCGAGCTGGTAGACCGGACCGCAGATTGCTCCGCCAGTCATCGATCAGGAACGACACAAAATTCTCGCTATGGTAGGAAGTTTTGTTCGCAACATTTGTGGGTCCTTATATTGACATATTGTATGATGAAAGCCTCGCGATCTCCTTCATCCTAGCGCTTCTGAAGAAGCCTCGAAACACAAACTCAAACGACTCGTACAAAGTCCGAATTCGTACTTTATGGATGTCAAATGCGCTGGATGTTTCAACATGTGAGTTTCGACAGCTTAAGGCTCATTACAGTTTGATTCTTATGCACTGTTATGTTTAGCACGACTGTCTTTAGTCATGCACAAACAGTCGTTTTGTGTGGAAGCTGTTCACTAATGTTATGCCAACCAACTGGTGGAAAAGCCCGACTTACGGACGGTTGCCAATACCGAAAGAAGACAGATTAGGAAGCTTGTTATCTTATGAATGCAAGAGAATGCTTGATTGAGTACATTTGGGAAAAGCGCATTATGTCCCAATTTAATACATGAGCGAGAATAACGCGCTAATGATCGAGTTGCATGTTGTCTGATCCTCCTAATCTTCCAAAACACTGTTCGTTTTCAAACGCAAATTATTGAACTCTTACACAAATTAGGGAAATTAGGCACCAGTGTGGCACAAGCTAGATCGTAGTCAAGTTTCACAATGCTGATATTTATTGAAACGACCCAATTGCAAGCTAATTGGTGGATAGTGCAGCAGAAAGGCAGATTTAGTTGTGGTTGTGTATACCGGCGATTGTAACTGCACGAAAAGTCTTTTAGCCAATCTGTAGCCTTTGTTATACTAATTGAACATCACTGAATTCCAAACCGAATGAAACGATCCAATCGAACTTCTTAGTCCCAAGTAACGATTTTAGCGTCAGAATGTTCTTGCTCCTTTTTCCACGAACAATCAATTAACCAACCAAAATAATTAGAATTGTTGTTAAATGACACGGGTGGAACTTTATTCAACAAAATACCAACAAGCAGTTACTCAAGGTAAAGAGGGTTAAAATGGACATGTCCCTCACGGAGTATGATCCTTCTCAAATTGCTGTCGGAAGCGACCTCAATTCCTCACTTGTACAAACTCAGCGTTCCACACCTGAGGTTTTACCTTCAAGCATATCACCAAACTC
Source organism: Albugo candida (assembly GCA_905220665.1). Taxonomy (NCBI): domain Eukaryota; phylum Oomycota; class Peronosporomycetes; order Albuginales; family Albuginaceae; genus Albugo; species Albugo candida. The sequence goes on from CAJNAR010000003.1 coordinate 45,505, forward strand.
ACCTCTAGAATTTTATGACGACGTTCTGCAGCCCGGAGAAGGTACTTATAGTGCCTCACTATGCGAAAATAGTCACCTATACCATAAACGACGTCGCGTTCTCTTGTGGTTTCGCAGAGATTTGAGAATTCACGATAATGGAGCACTCCATGCAGCAATGCAAGTTACTGACTCGGATTCAGTGCTATTTCCAGTATATATTCTCCATCGTCCGGTTAATAAGAAATGTGGGGCTGTACGGTTCCAATTTTTGCTGGAATGTCTCAAAGATATCGACAAAAGTTTACGTCAGAAAAAAAGTCGATTACTTGTGTTTTGTGGAGATGCGATATCGGTTTTGACAGTATTGCTGCGAGCATGGAAAATAACCGATTTCATCTTTGAAAAATTTCATATCCCATACGCTATCAAACGCGACGAAAAAATCATATCGATGGCCCAAACCCTACAAATTAAAGTTATCACTGTATGTGGTGCAACCTTACATGATCCTAAAGAAATCGTTAGATTAAACCACAACCAAGTGCCCCTCGAATTTCAAAAGTTTCTTGATATTGTCTCGGATATGCCACAACCACGACTTCCTCTTCCAGCACCCTCAATTCTCCCAAATTTTGAGGATGTTGTATCAGTAGAAGCGTTATGCGAATATTTCCAAGCAGAATACCTGTCACAATGTCTAGCAAACACATCAGAAGCGCACCAAGAATTCGATAGGATAGTCGGCAAATTTCAGTCTCATGGCTTACTCGAGATTCCTAGTCTGGACGCTTTTGGGTACGCGCAACCAACCCATCACTCATTTCTATACGGTGGTGAGTCCGTTGCGTTAGATCGACTCGAGGTTTTTTGCAGTATTGAAGAAAGGGTCGGTTGTTTCGAGAAACCAAAAACATCTCCGGTCCAAATGAACCCGCCTTCAACCACCGCCCTCAGCCCGTATCTTACATTCGGATGTTTGAGTGTCCGCGCGTTATTTTACCGAATTATGTTCATTCAACTCAATTTCACATCGGTCTCCAAAGGCTCCCCTTCGACATCACTCGACGGACAGCTCATGTGGCGTGAATTCTTCTATTGTTATGCTCACAATGTGCCTGACTTTGCAAGTCCCGACGAAAATCCGCTTTGTAGAAAAGTCGGTTGGAGACTTCCCGATGAAGACTGTGATCCTCTTTCCCCTCAACTGACTCCCTCACCCTCCAAAGAAATCGACGTCGTTGCGAGGGAACAATTTATCTGTTGGACCCGTGGAAAAACGGGTTTCCCATGGATCGATGCAATCATGCGTCAAATCCTACAGGAAGGATGGGCACATCATCACGCACGTCACGCAGTCGCTTGTTTCCTCACTCGCGGAGATTTGTATATTTCATGGATTCATGGTGCCAAGTATTTCCAAGAACATTTGATCGACATGGATTGGGCGATCAATGTCGGTAATTGGCTCTGGGTGTCGGCTAGCTGCTTCTTCCACGATTATCAAAGTGTTTTCTCGCCATCGACGTTCCCCCAGCAGTATTATAATGAACACGAAGCAGCAACGTATATCAAACATTACATCCCTGAGCTTCAAAACATGCCAGAGCGATATATTTTTGAGCCCTGGAGAGCCCCATTAAATATTCAAAAAAGTGTCAATTGTCTGATTGGAAAGGATTATCCGTTCCCGATATTGGATCATCAAGTGGCTTCCAGGAAATGTATTTCGGCGATGAAGCGATACTCAGATGCAGCAAGTTGATTTTATTAGCGAGAAGTGAAGTTTTGAGATTTGGAAGACAGTGAATCCATCGGCTTGATCGATTCGGAGGCTTCATTTTTAAGGCGTAACAGCGCCGCACAATAAAGTTGGATCGACTTTTTTCCACCTTTTAGCACTTGATCCCGTTCCTACGCGCTAGATTTGGCGATCTGAAGGATGCGAATTGTGTTATGGGCTTACTCTGTCAAGATCGTCAAGTTCCTTGTGTGCTCGCTCTTTCAATTTCCGGAGGTCTTGGAAGCAATTTTTCGTCGAAATAGCAGATGCCAAAGGCAAATGAGCATTTGGTGGATTGTACCTGTTCCAAGAATTCAGTCTTTGAGCAATCGTGAAAGTTCGTCACCTTTTACGAAATGTGACTTCTCCGCCCACAATGCAATTTTTGGTCGGAATTGTACGATGGAGAAGACACGACTTTGTTCTTTTTTGTATCGGTGTTGCAAGAAACTCTTTCAATAAATGGCTTTGCTGTGAGGTATCAAATGTGGTTCGAATCTGTCGATTGTGCACAATATCACTTTGATGCATTGTTTGCCAGCACAGAGAGGTTGACGTCTAAAAAGAAAATCAATCTCACTAGTGATTCAATCAACGCATACCTTCTGATTGTGCTCATCGATATTGCTACTCTTCTCAAGTATCGACGTACTGAAGGATTTCGCCAGCATGTTCCGATCGGAATTTCGTCCCACACGAACATTCTTGCACGAAATGGCTCGGGCCAAATGCGGGATGACCATGACTTCATTCATGGCTTTCTCCGCTGCATCCGCTTTAGCCAGAGATTGCTCATGCAGTGAACTTCCTAATGCCGATTGTTGTCGCTGCAATCGCTTCCATTTCGCTCGAGTTTTGACCTCTTCCATCACATCCTCGGGAAAATATTGTTTTCTCGCAATTTGCACGGAAGTGGCACAGAGCTCCAATCCGAGCAGAATCCGACCTACAAACATAAAGATCTATCTTTCATTGTCAGTGAGGTCCATTTACATTGTGGAAAGTACACGAGCCTCTGCTTTGAGCTCAAATGTGTAGAGATGCCTGGAGCCTGGGAATAGATAATGCAACGTCCAGCAAACGCTCGATGCAATTGCGAACGGGTACGCCTGGAAAACAGCATCGAAATTGGACTGGAGCACGTGATTTTGAAGGAGCTCTACATAGCGCTTGCTGATACTTTGCGCCAGCTGTTGTTTCTCCTTTGTGGATTCCTACCTCAGCAACGTCAGCAGTGCATTCGCGGAATTCAGCAAAGTGAGACCTGTTGGAAAAATTGGCAAAAACAGAGCCAAAATACATTTTCATACAGCCCGCAGGAGACCTCTGAAAGTACAAATTGTCGAAAGGATTTCCTCCCTTTGCCGAAATGAATTCTTTTGTAAACATATTGCAAGAAAGCCTCCGTATGGAGAGGAATCGCTGGTACGCTGTCAGTACTTTCGTCCTTTGAGCGATCGTGATAGCTATCGACACTACGGAGGATATGGCCTTCCATTCCCGCTTGAAGCTGCTTTTCTAAGCGTAATCGAGCATTCTTCCGCGCATCGACTTTTTGACATTGCATTTTGTTTTTCAAAAATTGCTAAAATTCGACTCAGCAATCGCATCTTCCGACAAAAAAGCGAGCTTTCTACCTCTTGCTGTGAAATAACATCCTCTGAGCCGAATAATCGCTCCATCAGAGCATTTTTACGGGCGGACGATTGCGTTAAATTCCCAATCGTACGCCTGGGATTCGAATTTGAACGCGTCGATACAAAGTCGTTTCCAAGCATTTGCTTGCGTGTGTCCACTGACATCATTCACGTGAGAATTCAGCCGCACACAAAGCGCAAAGCGCATGTACCAACCGATCTCAGCCAGCGACTCGAGTCGAGTGCTAATAAGCTTAGCCATCTGCTGCACCAAATGATCATGCGGATTGTCGGACTTCGATGGAGGATAGCGGGAAACCTCAGCCTTTACTGACGATAGCATTTCCACAATCTCAAGATAGAAGTAGTCGTTTCAGCGATGACACGTTCGTCATTAAGGAGAAAATGCCGCAGAAAACGTCGTCCATTACTTTTAACGGTTAAGTATTCCGTCTCATGTCAAAGCAAAAGCGCCACTCGCGTGCGAAATCGAAACAAACGACGCGATGGAAATGCCTTTCACGTGTCTCCCTCCCATTTGCTGTCGTTCTTATCGCTATATCCATCGGTTTGTATCGATATTGGCGTACGAATGATACGTATTTGTCGCGATACCAAAAAGTTCATCGACACGAATACATTTCTTGCGCCAAATCGAAGAGAGAATTTGTGCCTGGATGTACGGTGAAAGGAGAGAAATGCGGTCGGATTGTACGCGATGATTTTATATCGACAAAAGTTGTCCAGCAGCTTCGAGAAATCGCTGAAATTGGCATGGCGAATCGTTCCACGCTCGGGGGACCCACGATAATGGACGCGAATTCCGGTACAAAAAGCCCGAAAATGGTTGCTTCGTCCTTTAACGTCTTTGTGCAGGATACGTTAAAGATGGAGATGGCTTGGTGAATATCTACCAGGAATCCGATCAGTTGGTGGGTCGATTTACTGAGAACCAATTGGAGCTTTACCGAAAGTATGTATTTCATTGCGATCGCATCTGAAATTGACTCCATTTTGCGCTCAGTGTCGTTGAGAATATTCGAAAAGCGGTGATGGAAGAATTCCAATTGGAAATCTTGTACTTTACAGCGCCGACTTTTATCACTCGAATCATTGGGAATGCATCGTGGGCGCCCAACGAAATGCATGACGAATACTGGTGAGGTCTTGAATCAATTGTATGCTTCTTTTCATGCGTTTGTGCAGGCATCTCCACGTGGATAATGACAACACACCGCATTACGACTATTCCGCATTGCTGTATCTTTCGGATTACGACGAAGAATTCACTGGCGGCTTGTTTGCGTTCAAAGATAAGACTCGGGTGCACATTGTGGAGCCTTCACGTGGTCGATTGCTGATGTTCACATCCGGGAAAGAGAATTTGCATCATGTACGGAGAGTACGCAGCGGAACGCGATATGTGATGAGTATGTGGTTTGCTTGTGACGCTCAAAGAGAATTTCGCAATTTTTTGGATGGAAAAGTGCATCGACATTTCCAAACGTAAAAGTGACATTACACGATAAACGATCGAGAACGACCAAATTGTGTCGCTACTTTTCGTCTTTTACTTCATCGTATTCTCGTGAACGCTTTTTCGGATGGGGTGACGCATTGGTTTCATGCGATTGCTCGCCATACTTTCGGGCAGCGTACGAAGCTTTCATTCCAGCCATACATCGTCGCATTGCTATCTTATGATCCACGATTGGGAAGGGATAATCTTTTCCCACCAAACAATTGGCAAGTCGTTGGACGGTGACTGGAGCTTTCCATGGCTCATAAATATACTTTGCGGGCATTTTCGCTAGAGCTGGAATGTACTTTCGAATATATTTCCCTTCTACATCCCATTTCTTCCCAAATGTCGATGGACTGTACACTCGAAAGTATGCGGTAAAGAAGGCTGACGCACTCAGCCAAAGCCAATTCCCGCAGTTGATGGACCAGTCGTGATCAATTAGACGCTCCTGGAACACTTCCAAGCCGCGAACCCACGATATGTAGAGATCGCCTCGAGTCAGAAAGCAGGCAACGGAGTGTCGTGCTAAGTGATGCATCCATCCTTCCTCTTTCAATTGAATCATAATCGCATCGATCCAAGGATAACCGGTCTGACCTTCTTTCCAAGCTTCGAATTGTGCTTTTGCCAGCTTTTCATCTTCAGATAGAGCTTCTTCTTCTTCGATGGTCTTCGGTAAGGTATGCCATCGCCAGTCAATGTGTAGACACAAAGGATTCCCTTCCATTTTGTCAAAGTGAGGATTCGCATGTCCATTGCAATGGAAAAACTCGCGCCAAAGAAGTTGGCCATCCAAACTCACTGGCGGTGCCGAAGAAGCTTTTGCATGTCGATTTTGTATGTCTCGTACGCGATGAAAGAATGTTCGTGTGCTTATGCATCCAAAGTATAAGTACGGACTGAGTGAGGTTGTCGATTTTGAAGGACACGTTTCTGCTGGGGACGTCTTTGGCTTTTCAAATTTGACAACTTGGCCTTCGTTCTTGCAATACTCTTGAAGGATCTTTAATGCGACGTTCTCGCCTCCATAAATGAAGGAGTGGCGTTCCGGTTTCTCAAAGCCAAATTCGGATAATTCAGGAACGCGAAAGAGTTTTTGTGGGCCGGCAATCACATCAATCCACGATTGAGATTGAGTACTGATAGCTTGTTCGTGTGAGACGTTCAAATATTCTTCTTCCACCAAGCGCTTGTATAATCCTTCGCGAGAATCTTCCCAACCGGGAATGCTTGAAGGCATCGGAAGCGGCTTGGCTGGTTCCGGGAAAGTTGCGACTGTCCGAAGAAAGGATGTGTACGTGGCTGGAGCTTTCCCTCCATTCTTCTCCATGACTTGATCTAGATCGTATAGCGTATATCCCCGCGTAGTCTCTACGTGTATGTCTAATGAAGCTGCCAACTCTCGTACACGTTCATCTCGAGCGGTCGCGAACGGCTCAATCGTTTGATCAAAGAACATGTGCGTGATCTTCCATGCTGGAAGAATACGACGAAATACTTCGATCCCTTCTCCACGAGCGATAATGAGACGAGAACCACGTGATGCGATTGCTTCTGCAAGACTTCCCACACTCTCTAATAAAAACTGGAATCGATTTACACCGCATAACAGTCGTTTTGGACGATGTATGATATACAAAGGGATCAATTGAACTGATTCCGTGTCGTTGTGTGCTTCCACAAATTTGAGCGCCCGATGTAATGCGAGATTGTCGTGCAAGCGCAAGTCACGACGGAACCACATAATTGCTCGAATTGATGGCATCGTTGCGTGTTTGTCGGTAATTTTCGATTCCAAAGAAGAATCTTCAAACACATCAAAACAGTTTTGTATCTCGAATGCATCGATTCCTGATGCACTTTCTTCATTCTCATAAAAATCAGCTGGAAACGCTCCAAAATCCAACAAATCTTGATGACTTTCCATGAGCTTCGCGTTCGTAACAGTGATACAGTGACAAAACAATCGACACAATTGGTCAATTTGTGATACAAAACACTATTGATTGGTAGCAATACGCTCATACAAAGTCCAAGGTATTTCTCGAGAATTGGCATTGCGGTGTAATGGCTTGTGTGTGTAAGTCCCACCATGATGCGATCGGGTTGATCTGCGTGTACTAATGAATGCCATACTTTCCGTAAACATTACTATCTCCAAGAATCGAAGCCTTGGTTCCTGTGAAGGAGAATATTGGAAGAAGTACTGGAATGGGGACTTTAATTCCAATTTGGTCGACATCGATTTCGTGTTCGATTTCCGGCCAGATGATTCTAAAGACGTGAAATAGCTCAACCGTTACCATAAGAATTCCAATTGATCATTTTATTGCTTCCAAGTGAGTCGACCGACAAGCACACGAGCACAGGAGTAAATACCTCTTTGGTGTACGTATTATTGTGCACGCTGACATTGTTCAATACTGTAGGCCCAACAAAGTTTCCATCAGGGTGATTTTCCCCACGAATGTGGAGTCTGTCCAATACGCATTCGGCTTCATATCTTGAATAAGATTTTCCACGTTAACTTTTGCAGCTTGAGATATATGCGGACTGGTTTCCGCTCAACCTTCTGCTCCTCCGTCTACCATGAGGAACTTTGCGCATTCAATTTTGCCCACTTTGGAAAACAGATAATTAAGGAGAACATGTCGAGTACTTGCGTCTGTGTCGTTCCAACGCAAAAAATAGCAAAAGAGATGGCCATGCAGCGTTGACCCGATGCTCCATAAGCTACCCCAATGATCGCGTTGATTGCGTGAGCTTCATCACAATCCGGAAGAATGACGTCGTGATTCTTGGCCCCGTGGCTACCTTGAATCCCTTTACCATTCGCACTACCTCGTGCATGAAAATACTTTCCAGTAATTCCCTTCAACAAACGATATGGCTTTGATCTCGGGTGCATCACATACTTTCGACAGAACCCTACCAGCTGTGGCGATTTTGTAAGTAGTAACAGTGAGTCATAAATGATATTGAGCTCTCCGCTTGGTAGGCCAGTCTCTTTTGCCAGCTTTGCGAGAATCCATGCATCCACACTGAGAGCTGATCAAAACAATATAAAACCGAGAGGTTCACCATCGTCGCTCCTGTAACCTTTTGCTCAAAGCGGTAGCATTGCTGGGAAATTGAATAAGCAGATGCCGGAACACGCACACATGTTGTCGGTACGACTATGTATCGATTCCATGTGCCAAGTTCTCTAGTGTTTTTCCCATCATCAAATTAGCAGCTCCGCAAGCGTGTTTGATGACTTTCGGTCTCATCCAAATAATTTGCAATAGAAAAAATGGATTAGTTTATTAGAAAGTATTCAAGGCTCGATGTACGTCGCCTTTGGCATACAATATTGTTTTTACCTGCTCCGTAGTGATCGATCGAGTGTGGAGAAGAGAAGGAATACTTGTCATATAGCGAATTTCTATTATGTCTGGGACTCCCACGACGAGAGTTCCGGTGGGTCTGGTTCCCACCTCACATATACACGAGAGGCTTTAATTTAAACATGACCGGCTGGCTGTGTTGTATACCGACTATTCTCCATCCGACGAAAGCATTCTGTGCCGCGTAAACTGCTCTTTTCACTTCTGTTTTAGTGGCTTCAGGAACATGAATGTATCACTTCACTGATTGCCAATAAAGAAAAATGATGTGTTTCTATATGTTAATACGAAATCTTCTCGCGTACTGGGTGATTTAGATTTATCCAGTGTTGACTTTCCGACTGAATAAAGCTCTATTTATGAATAATAGGACGCGTTTTTGATTAATGAGATAATGAGGTTCTCAAAGCAACTAAGAATGTTGATTGTATTACTGTTGAGATTCGCGCGGGAAGAATGAATAGATCGCAAGTAAAGTTGCACTTTGCAGCGCGGTTGAAGTTCGAAATGCAGGTCAAATATCGATAGTACCGGTACATCTATGATTGCAGAAGCTTGAGACTTATGATTATGATATACTATAAAAACATGATTATGACGCGGCATCACTGCCACATCCACCTTCATGCAACAATTCGTTGGTCACAATTCGTTTTGGTGCCAATGTAAATGCGCCTTTAAACACATGTTGATGCTACTTTCCATTTATTATAGGGCAATGCATCATAGGGGGTACTCGATGTCAATTTGAAGCCGTTGGCACGAAGTCAAATGTTTACACAGCGGAACTCTTAGCAGTATCCCATTGACACCGTATTCAATGAGCCCATCAAAGTTGAAAGTTATTCGGCAAGTGTGCGCGCACAAATACTCTCTTCTTATTCTGTGGCGTTTCCGACGTGAAGAAGACGTACGGATCGTTTCTTGTTATAGTGAACTTATAAATAAAAGGCTGTTTGGAGATGTGCAACAAGGTGATAGCTCTTCCTATTTAGCGGATATGACGTTCGTGGGGTTTAATGAAGCTGGATAGGAGCTCCAAAACTCACCTTGTAAAAGGACCTTGACACTCTCAGATACACGTTGAAAGTAGATTTCCAGTGCGAGATTTTTCAGCTCCATGCAATTTTGTGGTATGCTTGCTGCAACATCAGCAAGATGTACTTCCTAGCCGAGATGTGGGTAATTGATCAGGCTGGCTCAGTAGCTATTTTAGGGGATGGAAAGGTATCAAACATCAATTGCACGATGATACAACCGTGGTGTTAGAAGAAGCCAGCGGCGAACTCACTCACGTATGTCAAGTCCGTGTCGAAATTAGCGCGAGAAAACGAATTATCGAAACGTTGAGACCTTACAACTTATCGATATTCAAATCTGTTTGTAGAATGAAAATTCGAGCTACACGATAGTTTTCAGCGTTTACTGAGAAATTTGGTCAAAACAAATGAATCAGTTTTCTTTGCTCGCTACTATCGAGTATACCCAAATCTTATAAAGAGTCAGAAAGAAGATGCTTCAGCAGAATCGTTTGATACATTGTTTGACGGTCTGAAGAAGGAGACCAAAGACAGAAAAGAGTCTTGAGACGACGAAGGTTTTCTCAAATCAAGTGCATCCAATACATAGAATCCATCCTTGTCAGCTGATCATTGAAGGCTGGAGGGATTACTTAAGAAGCTGTTTCTTTGAAGCTTGTTGGACTCCATGTTCATCGAATTTTTCTAATCCAACGGAATCGTGCCACACCTTCGGAATATCAGTTTTCCAATGGTACGGCCACGTGGAAAGCTATGATGCGTCTTAGAGCCGCACGGACTTGAACGAATGCGTGCTTTTTTACACCCAGCGCGTTGCATGATCTCAGTGCTTATTGACTATGATGCCATGGAAATACAATATGCGAGGAGAAATCTTTAGCTGGTGCTTCACGAAAGCTTTCCTTACATTTTGTCGACGGATCTAATATCGAATGTGTGACATTCTTTCGACTCCTACAAGGCTTCGATTTTGAAATAATAACATAAGTGGTCCGGGTGAGTCTTGTCCTTTCCACAATTGAGCAAGCATGGACTGATCTAACGTTAAAAACCGGCTTGGTTGGCACTTACCGTCTTGCTGTGCTGGACCTCTTCATATCAGATGTCGTTGCTCAAGTAGCTCTAATACTGGTGGCGGTGCTTGAGCACTTGGAGTGGACAACATCTTGCACCGCCATTATTGAATTTCAGCTTTTGATATGATCCAATATTTTCAAAAACAATCGCACGCTCGAATCGCTGTCGAATTTACATTATGTTGCAAATTGTTCATTTCCTGGATTCTTGCTAAGGGCAGGGCGATCAGAATTGAAAACTACGTCTGGCAGCACTTTCCATTGCATCTTTTTCAATTCAGGTTAGAAACTCTTCTGTAAACGCCACTCACCAGTCTCAATTAAAAATAACAAAGCGGCATTGTCACTATGCGCTGGACGGCTGTAATGATTTGCGTAGACGATAACAGAGCTTGTAGGAGATAGGCCGGGAAGCTCAGAATCTCCCCATATGCATAAGATGAACTAAACATGCCGAGGATCTTTCAACGAGTAAGGAGGCTATACACTAGCATGATAGGTAGGAAAATTTTGCCACAACGCAAAGCATAGAAATGGGCACCATCCACCGCGTTTTCAGCTTAGGCTTAAGTACAGCTCGGTATACAAGAAAGCCAGAGGAAAGCACACATTCTAAAATACAGAGCGTTGTAACTTGTTCGGTTTCGAATGAAAGCATGCATGCACATCCTTCCGCCCTCTTCAACTGCCAATGATGCACATGGGTACTTGGATAGAACACAGAAAGGACGCATTCTAGAATACGAAACGTTGCATGCTGCCCAACTTGCTAGTTAAAGCATAGCACACGCCATTCTGATTCCTACAAATCTACCATTTTCGAAAAGTCAACTGAGCGCACAGAAGATGAAAGCCTTCTCTTCGAAAACGTACGCTGCTCTTGTACTCGGTGTATTACAAGCTCGCCATCACTTTGTGGCCGCTACATTAGATTTTACCGTTAATATATGGCCTGAAATACGCTTAGAGAATGATAATCGTGTGCTTCATTCGATTGACCTAATGGAGAAGTATACTGTCTCAATCGACTCTGGTCATATCAGTCGCCGTACTGCGAAAGTTACCTCAGAGGAAGAGTTCAAACGTGGAGGAAAAGGCTCTGTGAACTCAATGACTGGTTCGGCAAGCCATAAAACTGGTAAAATGCGAAATGATTTTAATGGTGATTTATCTCGAAGTCTACTGGAAAATTCAAGTACTGCAGATCAGCTTTTGGCTCATAATCTAGAAGACAAATCGAGTATTTGGCATGTTGACACAATTGTGACGGAGAATCTTAATACTGTTTTGCATACGACCGGCTGGAAGTTGCTCGGATCTCTTTTGATTGAATGGTTTAAAATTAAGCTGCTATATGCTTTCGAGAATCGTGTTTTTATGGAACGTAAAGCTTACGTGAAAAGACATGACGGGGTGTATAGTCATGCATGGACAGCGGAAAAAGGTTATGTGTTCGAGATCGGATTACCGGAACCAATACATCCTGGATCAGCGCGCGAGGATGACCAACTTCTACGGGTGACTGTAGATCGCGGCAGCTCTGAGCAATTTCCCGTGAAAATGCGAGTAGATCTCGACACAGAAACTATCAGTATACCACCACCTCTCTATAGGTCATGCCAAAGAGATCTAAATATCCTCCACTTTTGGGTAGCAGAAGACGGAAATGGAAACGCTGTATTTCAAGGAGCGTACTCCAGTATCAATGATCTTGCTATCGTGCACCCATGTGAATTGCCGAAAATGGCTATCACCGTGAGAATTCCTGATGCTGGATCCTTCAGAATCAATCTCTCTGCATATACCGTTTATGATGAAGGAATTTGTACTTTTCTGATTATGCAATCAAAGGATGATGTATTAGTACTTGGAGCTCCAATACTAAAATCTTGCTCTGTTATCATTCGAAACACAAATCGTGAATTAGCATATCAATTCCTTTGTCGTGATTGACCGAGTTTCTATGGTATGATATGGGGGTAATCATTATGTTTAGAAGCTTCACAGTGAAGCCGTCGCGATTGTTACCCAATAAGCTCAATACATAAGATGAATTGTGGGGAATCTTAACATCGTTTTCTCTTTTGGATCAATAATTGGTCAAGATTCATGATAACAGATTGATGTGATCCGTAGACGCAACTTTCAACTATAGTGCTGCCTTACATTTCGACAATGACGTGGGTGAAACATAGCTTGCGGGCTCTAAGCTTCATACATAGAAATGGATTCTAATTGAGTCACATAGGTCCCTCGTAGATCAAGATGCATGTACCTGATAATTTCAACCTCAAAAAATTGATTTGGACGGTAGTCAGCGATTCATGATAGTCAAGATCACTTGCTGAATGCACCGTGTTACAGCAAAAGAATACGCTTCAGATCCACCGAGACGAAAAAATATTGGGCATCACACAGCCGGGGTAAAAGAACCAAAAAAATCGTTGCAATACTCGCGTCGAGGATGAAAAGTAAACTGCTAGACGCCATATCTACGAAAGGATGCTTACGTGGCTGGTTTCAAAAGTTTTGATGTAATGGTCGGAATAGCTTCGTGATACTCGGAAACAACCCAAGCTTGCATTCTAAAAGGTTTTGTATGAAGAACATAGACATCACGGTCACCGGCAGCCCGATTTGAGTACACTTGTAATTGTCATCAGAGATGAAAACGGTGAGATGAGTTTGAGAAGAAGGTGCGACCAAATATGAGCCAACATTTCGTGGCCGACTGGTAGCTCAAAATAATAAATTTGCCACTCGAATTTGGAATTCTATAAACCACACGCTACGAAATTAAGATAAAGGCTCGTATTACGAGTCGAGTTGTTCAAATGAATTTTTTATTTCGAACACAAAGAAACGTAGCATTGTTGCGAAGAAAAGCAGCACGAATGATGGAATGTTTGCATGCCTATTGCCATCAAGCCTGGTGAATAATGTGCTTGAAGAAGGCTAGAAATGTCTCGTTTAACTGTGCATGCCCATAGTGTATCGAAACTTGATCAGGTGCTTGTAGTATCTCGACACCATTACTTCTTCTTGTCGACTCTTTACCATCAATATTTCGCTGACTTTCGTAGGTTCAGCAATAGCGACATTGGGAAACCTATTTCGTCGATACTAGATTTTCGTTCTTAACGAAATACTGAAACGTTGGACTCTTTGACTTATCGATACTAATGCCATTTTGAAGAGTGGAGCCTCGAGCTGAACGATTATTGTCTCAAGCGTTTGCTCAAAATATGGTCAGAAAAAACGAACCAGTTTAGTCTTTGTCCGATCATATCGAGTGTCCTAATCTTATAAAGCAAATTGTTTGCGTGTCTGAAGGAGTCCAAAGCCAGAAAAGCATCTTATGTCGGCAAAGGTTCTCTCAAAAAAATAGCGCTTCACTTAACATGCCGTGTAGTATTTGCACTTGTCCCGATACGACTCCAAATAGAAGTGTGAATTTGTGACTTTGTGTATACTGACCGACCCATTTAAGCCCCCATCATAGCCACTTTTTTCAAGTCAAATCAACGAGCAGAAGAATGCTGCTTCTGAGACCCAAACATACACTTTGCTATCACCACGATCCATGAGCCTGATCTTGCTTTAGCATGGAAGAATGCTAGCGTAAATATGAGATGTTTCTAAGTTGAAAACTACATATCCTCGACGTCGAACGTGTACATTACATCGAGCGCCTTGCTTGATCTCAACACTGGTGACTACACCATGCGAGGGCAAAACTTGAGCTGGTGCTTTCACGAAAGCTTTCCTTACATACTTGTCGACGGACCTGGAGTCTAACGTGCCACATCCATTTGACTCGGTATTTACTACAGTATTTAATGTTAAAGGTGGCGATGCCTATGCACTTCACACACTTCATCAGTCTCATTCGCAATATCAGCGGTTGCAGGAGTGGAACAGCATCGAGAGACGCCATTGATAATTTCCAGCTCGGTATACAATTGAAGACAACCGCCCACTCGATTCGATTTTCGAATTGCCATTATGTTGAAGGCACTAAGACGATTTGCAAATTGTTTCTTTTCTGTCTTCTTGCTGAAGGCAGGACGATCAATGTTGGAGAATACGTTCGACAGCACTTTTCACTGCATCCTTTCCTGTTAAAGACAAATGCATTTTGAAGCATGACTCACCAGTCCCACTGGAATATAACAAAGCGGCATCGCCACTATGCGCTGGACAGCTGTAGCGATTGGCATAGACGTTAACAGAGCTTGTAGAAGATAGGTCGCGTTGCCCAACATAACCCATACAACAGAATGAACTAGGCAATGGCAAGGATATCCGACGATTAAGGAGATACACTAGCTTGATAGCGAGGAAGAATTTTGCCGCAACGCAAACTTAGGCTTAGGTACGCCTCGGTACTTAATACGATTGCAGAAAGCACGCATTCTAGAATACTGAAAGTTGCAACTGGAGAAAGCATGCTCCCGCCCATCCTTCTGCCCTCTTTAACTGCCAATGATGCGGCTGGGGAACTTGAAGAAAACACAGAAAGCACGGATTTTAGATTACTAAACGTTGCATGATGCCCAACTGCTAGTTAAAGCATAGCACACGCCATTCTGATTCCTGCAAATTTACTATTCTGAAAAAGTCGACTAAGCGCACAAAAGATGAAAGCCTTTTCTACAAAAACGTATGCTGCTCTTGTACTCGGGTCATTACAAGCTCGCCATGATTTTGTGGCGGCGAAGTTAGATTTGATCGTTGATATATCGCCTGGATTAAGCTTCAAGAATGGCCGTCTTTCCATTGACCAAATGAAGCAGTATACTGTATCGATTCACTCTTCTCAAATCGAAGGTCGTAGTGCGGTAGCTACCGTAGTAGCAGGAGGCAATCATGCACCGACAGATTTGTGGAACTGGGTGGCTCGTTTGACAAACCAACGTGGAGGTAACGCACAAAATGAATCAAAAGACGATTTATATCAAAGTCTACTAAAGAAACCAGGTACTGCAGATCTAGAAGACCAATCGGATATTTGGAATAATGCCACACCTATAAGGGAGAAGCTCAATGATGTTTTACATACCACCGGCTGGACTTTGCCTGGAATTCGTTTATCACGATGGTTTGAACTCAAACTGCTATATGCTTCCAATTGCAGGACTTTTTTTATGAAACGTAAAACCTATGTGGAGAGATACGACGGGATTTATACTCATACATCGACAGCGAACAAAGGGTTTATGCTCAAGCTCGGACTACCAGTTGATTCAGTTGCTTACCCAACCACTCTGAAAGAGCAGCAATCCGTATCGGCGACTTTGATTTATAACGACCATACGTACTCTTCGGTTGGAGTGCGACTAGATCTTGACGGAAGTACAATTGGTGTACCACCAGTTCTTTACGAGCCAATCTTACAAGATCTAGGGAAATTTGGTTACGGGAAGAAAGAGATCGAAACGGACAGTTTTTTATCAAAGAGACAGTGCTCCGCCACCGGCTCATACGACTTATCTATAATGGCTATCAGCGTGAAAACGGATGATCGTGTACCTCTCCACATCTATTTCTCTGATTATACTGTCAGTGAAAAAAAACGTTGTACTGCTATGTTCGTGGAATCAACGGATGATACATTATTTTTTGGAGCTCCAATGTTAAAATCGTACGTTGTTATCATTCACAGCACCAACGGTGCATTATCTTATTATATCCGTCCTCGCAATGAACCGGTTTCTTCGGTATGATATCGAGGTAATCAGTGCGTTTGAAGATCACATATAGCCGTAGCGATTGTCACACAAGTAAGATTAATACACAAGGTTTATCGCTAAATTGAACTGCTTTATTGAACTGCGAAATCGATTACTCAAATAATAATTCCAGGATATATCCAAACGCTGAACTTTGCAAGAGCTAGTTCCTGCTTTGTTAGAAGCTGAATGCTGTAGATGAAGCGACAAAGCCTTTGCAGAAGAATTAATATATCGATAGCACGAATTACTCGTTCGATTTCTGTGTCAATGCTTGGTCAAAGGTTTTGAGAAAAGATCAGACTTATGAAACCCGTATTTGGACCACACGTCGACATGGAATTTTTTCGTTGTCTTCCATTTCGAAAAGAGGCGGGTGGAACGTAGGTAGCGTGCTGTTTAAACTTCAAAAGTAGACTTACTCCTACTTGAGCCACATAAGGTCCCTTGCAAATCAAAATAAACGTACCTGATATTTTTGTATTTAGAACTAATTCGAACGTAGTTCATGATAGTCAAGATCAATGCTGAATACACCATGCGTTACAGCAAAAGAATATGCTCCGGGTTCATCGAGGCGCACCAATGTGCGCAGCGAATCGGGGAAGCACTCAGCCGTGGTAATCGAACCAAACCAGGTTGCAATATCTGCGCCGAGGATGAAAAGCAAGTAAACTGCTAGAAGCCATATGCGCAATATATTGATCACGTGGCTGGACTTAAGATTTTGGTGCATTAGCAAATGCTAATGATCAGAATAGATCGCTGATACTCGGATACAAGGCAAGCTTGCTTGTCAAAAGAAAATGGATAAATCTGTAGTAATTACAGTTGTCCACAGCCTCCTTTGGGTACAGTTTTGAAAGTTTTTATCTCTTTTGAAAGTGACTACTTATACAGATACGCTCCAACATGTCGTCACCGACTGATTAATCAGATTGAGAAATTCGCCGCTCAGATCGTGTGCTTGGAAATTGCATACACCAAACGTTACGGATTTAAGAAGACAAGCTCATACTACGAGTCGAATATCCAAATGGGTTTCGCATATGATTGTAGCAGTGTTGCAAATAGAAGTAGCACAAATGAAGGAATGTTTGCATCGCTATTGTCATCATACCTGGTAAATAGAAAGCCCAGGTAAAATATAAGGATTGCTTCACTTCGCTATAAATGGCCATATGATCCAACGAGTCGAAACCTGGTTTGGTCGTTGTGGTCATTCTACACTAAATTCAGTAGAACCTACATGAAGAAATCAAACACCTCGATATTGCATTTTCCCCCTTCCTCCGAATATGTGGAACAAAAAAGTGCAACAAGGAACCGTGAGCGCCTGTATCGTGTTTGAACAGCCAGTCTGATCATGGACTATGATCGAGTGTTCTCACGAGTGATTCCGTATAAAGAAAACTGATCATGAAAAGTCCTGTTTGGCTATCATCGTACGCCGTTTGTATCCGCATATAGAGTTCCACATATTATGGGAAACGGTAAAGAGCCTGTAATGTATACGCTGCACCAACCGAGGGACAAATGGAAAAGCTTTAGATGCAAAGATCATTACGGCATGGATCGTTTGGACAAGTGCTTGGTCAGAACAAAAAAATGAAAATTTGGCATAGGAACTAGTTAGATCTTGTACGCTTGCGACATACGGATGAGTGATTTGCAATCAACCGATTGCTGGATCAGATTTGGCGCGGGCCGGATATTTACACCACGTAGATGCCAATTATGACGACAAAATCACTTTCTAGAAACTCTCGAGATATGGAAACGATTCTGGCGACAACAATTGGCATGACGCAATTTTCTACTAGAACAATCTTTGACAAAATCGGGTGATGAAGAAAAAGCCATCGACGAATTCAAGGGCAACCCACAACTGGTGCAATAATGCTTTTTCGGGTCGAATTTATGAAGGGGTCTTCCTAAACTGCTCGCCAATACGTCGGTAATTGAGCATGTAGCGACATATATGATCGGGAATATGCGCTGAGCGACCGATAGGACCACGTTTGCTCTTCACACAGAGCCATTTATTCTCAGAATTATAGGTAAACGACCATGTGAATACCACCAAGGCCGCATCGCTACCTATGTACAATCACAACCAGAGAATGCATTCTGGGCGGGGAAGCCCCACCCCATTAAAGTTAACGACCTTCCTTTTCCAAATGTGAAATGATCTTTTAATGACTAAGTCTGGTCGCGACGTGTAGTACGTGGTGTGCACCGCAGTATCTCAATTTCTCTCACATCGTTATTTGTGCCACTCGCATCGTATAAGCAATACCGTTATGCGGGGAGATAGAAGCCATTGAGACCCAGCAATAATTTTCGAGCACTCTTTATAAGAATGGCTACTAGATCGTTAGTTACAACCAGACCGTTCGAAGTGTGTTCTTTTCCTAAGGCTCAGTGGCTGTAAAAGCTGCAAACGGCATCATTCCGCTACTTTTGGCTGGAACACTTCTATATTTCTTTCATTTGCATGCCGAGAAGTTTGACCATCAAGCCCGCCCCTATCCAACGCTCTTTACTACAAACCCGAAGCGTTTTGCATCTGACGACGAGGATTGTGTGTGCTTTAACTTGACTTAACATGTGACAGCGAGACTGAATGATGTCTCTCAAATCGAATAACCATACAAAAAACGCTGATGTTTATTACGTCGATCAGAGCTCTATTCAGTGTTTCGCTTACTTTCTATTGTCTATGAAAATGTTGTCTTGAAGAGATGGCAACAAGTACGCATGTGCTGTTTAGGCTATTCTGATAGCCTGTACATGAAGATCTATTCGTATTTTGTGGTCGTCACCTTCCATCCCGTGGAATGTGATATCCGCTGCATAACATTTTACGCCTTGATCTTTATGCGTCTTCATGATGTCTTGAACGATCTTTAATCCTATGAGTATACATCCTCGATTTAGTATACTGCAATGTACTGCTGATCCACACATTCAGATGCGTTCCTTCTGACTCCAGCGGGTCGTGTACGTCTATCACTCGAACACTGTCGTCAAGTCTTTTGTAAAATTCAGTGAAATGCTTCTGTATTTGAGATCTTGATATTCAAAAATGTAGCTCAGCCCTTAAACATGCAAGAATTTTGCAAACAATCCATCGACTAGTGTACCTTTTAGCCTCAATGAAAACGAATTACTTTCTTCAACCAAATCACGCGAGCAAGTGTCATCAAAACAATTCGAATTCTGATCCATCACAAGGGTCAAGCCTTTTATTAAGACCGCAAACTGATGATGCGCAATAGATGATCCGAGCCCAAGAATAGGGTACGTTCACGTAAAAAGGCTCTGCTTTCTTATCCGTGAAATTCGAATTATAAAATATTCCTAGGTTAACTCCTCTGTGTAATTGGGCCATGGAGGTCTACCGTAGCCAGCAAATGTCTAAAGAATTTGTACTTTGTAATATGGAAGCGCACCTATCGGGTTAAAGTGAAACAAAATGAGACAAAAAACGTGCGCTGACTGCAACATGCGTTGCGTATTTACGCGGATAATAAGAATGCATGCGTTGCTTAATTCAACCTTATATTGTAGGAGAACAGGAAAGTAGAACGGCAATCAGATATATCTTTTACTGGAGCAACTTACTCTGATCTTAAGTGCGTTATCGCGGATACGTCGAGGTACAATTTCCACTTCGTGATGCAAAGCATTTTTGCAGGTACGGTAGCGCACATTGTTCATTCGAACTTGGCAATGCCACGCTTCTATCATTGCGCATAAACGTACGCCTTCTTTGAACTTTCTTTAAGGCAACGCTACGCTTCTATGATTGCGCATAAACGTACGCCTTCGTTGAACTTTCTATGGCAACACATCCTGAATCGCACCTTCGTCTCGCATTAACCCGATCGTGCGCTTCCAAATCTTCAAAGTAAGAAATATATGTATCCGCAAAGTTGGCTACTCGAGAAAAAAATCATTCTTTCCGCTGGCTGCAGTTGTCCTCAATGGCCCCAAATGAGCGGTGGAAATACGTTCATTTTTCAAAATACGACTTGCAGAACAAAAGATGAGAGCTTCTCCTATGAAAGCGTACGCCCTTCTCGGGATCGGATTATTTCTCATGCATCATCAACTTGTGGCCAGTTCAAGAGGCTTGCTCGTACTTATCGATCCGGAATTGAGGTTCTCTGATGACACGAAGTTTTCCGATTCGGTTCATGACAACGTTATGTACACTTTAAGTGTCGAAACTCCATGTAGCACACAAGATTCGACGCATGCTGTCGAGCAGGATCTTTTGAAAGATGCATGGACGGCTGCTAAGTCAGTAGTGAACCGCTATTGGTCTTATCCATGTAACTCGATAAGTCAGACTTATCCAAGCATGTCAAATAATTTTTCCGTACCTCTTCTACAAGACCCGACACCAATCCCGACAACGATCGGTGGAAATGTATACACGATTGGCTGGCGTTTGGCGGGAACGTCACTGAAATATTGGATCAACAGTAAAATGCTGTACGCTGATAAGGGGAAACTGTACACCAGTGTTCAAACTTATCTAACACAAAATCAAGGATTGTATTTTCTCACGTGGACGAAGACTGAGAATTATCGGATCAACTACGGACATGAGAAAGTCTCAGAAGCTTCAGGAGTATGTCTCCTCAAAGGGTATTTCAAGGCAAATGTGCATCTATTTGGAGAAACGCATACAGACCAGGAAATACGAATTGATTTTGATGTCGAAGCTATCAAAATCCCCGGATCAATCTTTAGAGTTATGGAAAACCAGCTCCAATCCATGACCTTGGAGATTTCCAAAATTGAAGACAAAGTCGTAACTCTGCGCTTCATCGAAAATGAAAACGACAAGTGTGTTGCCATTGAGAGATCCAAAGACGAAACATGGGTACTGGGTAGTACAATTCTAAGAGCTCACTCCATTATCATGCATAATACGGGCAGCAACATCATTTATCACTTCCTTCCACCCCGTCAAATTCAGAAAGAAACCTCGCAATAGGTCAACGGATAAGATAAATACATACTATCCTTTGCAATTTTGATTCCGGTGCTGTTCTGTTCTCGAACGAAAAAGACAACTCGCGACATACGCCCACCATTTGAGCTTTTAAGCATATCGAAGTACTCGCATCGATAAAAGCGGTGACTGCGACACCAATATTAACTGCTGACACAAACCAAGCGATAGAGGGAGATGAGCCATCCGGCCCGCGTAGCTTTGGTGTCATGGTTAGCGTGGAATATTCGCGTTTGTAGGATAATAGAAAATGTTGCATTAACGAAATCAGATGCTTTGTTGGAGATTACTCCACAACCAGTCACCTGTCATCAAACTAAACACACGATACCCAGATTCGAGGTAAGCTGGGCTGCAAACTGACGATGAGCACACTAATAAATATCACGGCTTTTGTTAACAAACGAAACCTGCGACCTACTCTCAGCAGCCCAATCTATGAATAGGAAAGGATATCGCAATCTGTTTCGACCAGAATCATCACCGATGATTGCACTGATAAAATTTCTTGATGTATGGTGTAAGACGCAGCGTTGTGTCTTTCTGTAAAAATCTATGTGACTGGCGATACTCAGCAGATAGTTTAGTCACGTGAGAATATGATCTCATGGTCATATTGAATTACAGTAAGCAGCACCCTATTGTTCGTTTGGATTTCTACACTATCTATTATCGATGCCAAAATGTAAGGGTTGGAGAAAAGGATACAAGTATCCAGCTGGCCTTTATCTCTCGCTTGACGGTAGTGTGAATACGTTGCGAGTGACAGAAGGAAGGTTGCAAAAACAATAGACAGCACGCTGCGCATCTCGTGGACCTTCTCACATCGCCAACTGACTTCCTTTATAAAAAGATTACTTTCAGTTGAAACGAAACTCATTATCTTTTACACAATGTGGCTCTCCCGCTCACACTGTAAGGAATATGATCAGATTCTGTGTCGCTTTACTACGGACCAGTCAAAACTAAATTAAAAGTTGATATAAAATTGCGTTCACATACGACATGAGCTCCATCTTGTGCTCAGTTTCATAAAGAATATATCAAAAGCGGTAATAACGACTTTTACCCGTGAATTTACACCACCGACTTGACTGAAGCTGAGTTTTCACGCAGTCGAGTGCTGTTTGCTCACAGAATTCAACTACGTAGACCATATTCAATCTTAGGCTTCGATGCTAACGCCCATCTCTATGCAGAAATTTGCGTGATTTCTGCTTGAGCGCTTCCGGCATACAACATGCTTATCACGATAAGGATAGGAATTAATTCCATGGGATTACTTGCTATACTTTCGGCAGTACACGAAGATTTCATCCAAGCCATACATCGCCGCATTACTGTCCATGTCGAGCGACATGCATCAAAGGACAGGAACGAATATCTCTTGGATGCAAGCAATATTGTGCACGCTGACGTTAATCAATATTGTAGGCCTGACAAAGTTACCATTTCGATCCATTTCCACACAAATGTGGCTTCCGTCCAATGCGCATTCGGGTCCATCACTGATAGCGTCTACTTTTATATAAGCGGACCGATATGCGCTCCAACTTGTGCTCCTCCGTCTACCTAAGGGCTTTTTGTGATTCCCATTTCGTCCACCCTAAAAAACAGATTGGTACAGAAGGACCTGAAGAGAACTCATGTACCAGGAATTTGACTTTCCAACAAAAATATTAACAGAGATAACCATGCATCGTTGAACCATTCCTCCAAAAAATTCCCCAATCATCGCGCTGATGGCAAGAGTTTGTCATGATCCGGAAGAGTGACAACGTGATTTTTGGACCTGGGATTAGCTTGATCCGATTACCATTCGCACTACCTCGCGCATGAATATGCTCTCCAGCTTCATTTCCTCCAACAGCCAATATGGATTTGATATCGACTGAACTAAAGCTCCATCTATGAACAAATGAGGCGCGTTTCTACTGAATAAAGTGGAAGTTGGACGTTTTAAAATCATCTGACAATGCCTCATCATGGAGAAGGAAACCTTCGGAATCCGCCCAGGAGAAATCTCAATAAGCGCATTTGAAGTTGCACTTTGCAATTCTTCGTTGAAGTTCGAAAGCATGTCAAATATCGAGGATACCGGTACACATGCGATATAGAATCCGTTTCGAGAAGAGGAACTGCCAAAGAAAATGCGCTTATGCGCAAACGTTGCTGCAACTCTCCATTCATGACAGACCAGTCTAATCGGATTGTGGGTCATTCGGACCATTTGACTAAGGATATACCAATGTCAATCTGGACCGTCGGAATGGAGGGCAGAGAGGGTAGCAATGAACCGTAGCAATCTCTTACTCCAATTACTCCAATTAAACGATTCCATTTAGATTATTACTTTAACAATTGCGTAATCAATTGACCACGGAGTCGCCGTACTCTTACTGGATGTATTCGTAAAAGTGAATGATATGCGCTGTCACAAATTCTTTCACATGTACCAGCAGAGTACAGAATCAATGGTTAGCAGTATCGCGTAGAGATCCATTTTGTTCACAGCGGCATGGATGCAAAGTTGCTGATAATGCGTTTGGAATGAGATGTTAAAGTCAAGTGAGAACTGGATATCGCGCTATATCAAATCGCTCGATAATACAAGTGGGCGAGAAGCCTGAAGAGGACGATGTGTACGTCCTCATTGAGGCCCACCCTAATCAGTCTACTCAGTTCTAGTGTGGGGAACTCTGAGCGATCCAACGATATTGAAAAGGATGCAATTCATTTCTCGTATACTGGAAGCTTGACAATATCTCCTTGTACTGGTGGTGTTTCATATATGGTATATCCGAATCTATGCGAGGCTCATGGAAGGATTTAGCAAAATTGACCAGGAAAACCTCGTTCTACGCAAAGAAGGGAACAATGCTCGACCCTTTTATCCGTTGGGAAATCATAATGTCAACGTTTTTGCCGGAAAGTGTCCGTGACAGCTTCATCGAGTCGGTACTTGTAAAGATCAGCTGAGAGAACTGGGTATGATGGATGACAGCTTCAACGAATGGTCTATCCTCTCTATTTACTACCGGCTACAAAGGCTTACTGCGCATTCCATGGAACTCGGTCGTTCGATACTAGTCACCTTATAGAATAGCTGTGGGGCACTTCCAGGATACGACCCGATGCATCTTGATACAGAGAGTCTGGTGCTCTAAAATGCTTTAGTTAGAGACTGAAGAAAGCTACTCATAATACGGTAAGAAGTTTGAAAAAGGAGTACAATGGCCATCGTCACGCGACGTTCCTCAAAAGCTCTTTGCGTGAAATAAGATACCTGTGCTCAATCGGAACATAGTGGGAAGGCAGTAGAATCACGTTGAAATACGAGTAAAGTAGAGAAGTTTTGCTGATCTAGCATGAGCTATTTCCATCTGTCAACAAGCCGACCCACTCGTTGATTCTCACTCAATCAACTCTTTCAACCCGTCCAACAATGGGAGAAAATAGCAGGTAAGCTTCACTTAAGGAACACATTTTGTATTTGTGAATCTTTCAACAAATCTACGAGTTGATTCGATCAAGTTCAGCAACCATGCGTTTACGACGTGAAGAGGACCTGGGGTTCACGGATCGTTTTTATACTGAATATATGAATGAAGGGCTGGTCGGAGATCTGCAGCAAGGTGTTAGTTCTTCAGATCTAGCGGATATGATGTTTGAGTCGGATAAACAGCTTCAAAACTTACCCTCTGAAGGAGATTTGACACCTTGAAGATGTACTTCGTGGCCGGATGTGGGGACTATTATTAGTCATGCTGTCTCAGTTGCTAGTTAGTAGGATGGAATGCTGTGTGACGTATTAACCTCAAATATCATGATGATACAGCCGTGGTCTTATAAAGAAGTCAGTGATGAATACACCAAACTATGTCGAGCCAAGCTCGAGCCAATGTCGACAATTGTGTGAGAATGAAATATCGAAACGTTGAGAACCTTTGACTTATTGATAGTTTGACGTATCCTAATCTCAAAGCAGAGTCAGCAACAAGATGCTCCAGCAAAATCATCCGGTAACTTCTTTGACTGTCTGAAGAAAGAGACCAAATCCAGAAAAGAGTCTTATGACGGCAAAGTTTTTCCCAAAGCAGGTGCATCAATTAGTATTCCCGCATAGAATTCGTGCTTGTGACCCGATTTTAAGAGACTGGAAGGACATGACAGCTTATTCTTCATTAGATTTCAACGGACTCCGTGTTCATCGACTTCTTGAAGAACAACAGTACCATAATTATTATTGCTTATGTCGTGCTAGCCACGACATTCTTCACCCCATCTTCGTCTACATCCTCTGAATTTCACAAAGCAAATGGTACAGCCTCGTGGAAAGCTCTGATGCGCCTTTTGGAATAAAACTTGAGTCGAAGTATTGCGATTAGTTTGTGTACAAGTCTAAACAAAAGTATGCCTTCGTGTATAGTGACCGACCCAGCTAAAAGTAGTGATAGGCTCCACGGTAGCCGCTATGCTCAAATCAATCCAATGAGCAGAACAATGCTGCGCTGGGTACCTAATCGTGGATTTGATGTTAGCGCGATCTATGAGTCTCATCTTACGTAAGTATGGAAGAATGCCAGCGCAAATACGATATGTTTTTGAATTTGCAAAGCGCGTTGCCCTTGACGTCGAACGTGCAGGTTTACATTAAGCGTCTCAGTTAATCTCAGCGCTTGGTAGCTATTTCGCGATAGAAAATAAGATGAAGTGAAATGCAATGTGTTTGGGCAAAAGTTTGGCTGGTACTCTCACGAAAGCTTTACTTACATCCTTGTAGGATGGACCTGAAGTCTAACGTGCCACATGAACTCGACTCGGAAAAGGCTTCGATCTTCAGCTAAACACCGCATGTGGCAAAATGATTCTTGTTCTTGACGCGGTATACAGAAATGCATTGGTCATGAAAAGAGTGTAAGGTCAAGAAGAAGCTTGGTAGACACTTTTTTCACATACAACCGATCGCTTGATTCGATCGTCAAACTGTGATTATGTTATAAATTACTCAATCGAATCACAATTGTTCATTTCCTAGATCTTGCTGAAGACAGGACGATCAGTTAAATAGTAACGTTTGGCAGCACTTACTTCGCATCTTCTTCTACTCAGTAATTAACTCATGTGTACACGTCATTCACCAGTCTCACTTTATATAATAAGCGGCATCGTCACTATAGCGCATGTTACTTAAAACCAGCAACTTTGGTGGCCCTGCAAGAATTGCTAAGGCTTGGCCCAAACATAAATTACACGGAAAACAAGCTTTTGGCAACAAAGAGCATGCTCTAAGCTTCCCCTCACAAGTCTCGGATTTGTATTATCCCAACTCTTCATGGAGCAGTAGCGTTGCAAAGTCGTCTGAATTCTGGCATTTTACTACTTCTTATTGCAGATTATAACCCCGCATGCTTTGGTAAATTCGACCTAATATTCTAGAACAGTAGAGTATAACTGCAATTTCAATAACGACTATGTTTACTCTCATCGGTTTGAATTGACCCACATTCGTTTGTCTTTTACAGCAGCGATGTACTATGATATTAGATGCGCCATCGCGCATACGTGAAGGAACTTATTTGTAAAACGAAAGGCAAGTTTTACTTCATGAATTAAAGCATTTCTGCAGGTACGGTAGTGCACATTGTTATTCGAACTTCTATAATCGCGCATAAACCTACGCCTTCTTTGAACTTTCTGTGGCAACGCATCCTATATTGCACCTTTCGTCTCGCTTTGATCTGGTCGTGCGCTTCCATTTTTACAAAGTACGAATTCTATATCATCAAAGTTGACTACTTGAGACAACAATCACTCTTTTTCTGCTGGCTGCAGTTGACCTCAATGGCTCGATCGAGCGGTGGAGATTCGTTCCTTTTTCACTTCGACTCGGACGACAAAGGATAAGAGCTTCTCCTATGAAAACGTACGCTATTCCTGGGCTCGGATCGCTTCTCATGCATCATCAACTTGTGGCCACTTTAGGAGGCTTGCTCGTACGGATCGATCCGGAATTGAGTTTCTCTAATGACATGGAGTTTATGCATTCGGTTCATGACAACGTTATGTACACTTTAAGCGTTGAAATTCCTTGTAGCGTACTAGACTTGACGCATGATTTCGTACAGGATGGCTTGAAAGATGCATGGAAGTCTTTTGCGTCATTAGTGGACCGCTTTTGGCCTGAACCATCTGAACCAAGAAATCAGACTTATTCAAGCATGCAAAAAGATTTGTCAGTACCTCTCTTACAAGCTCAGAAAGCGCCAACACCAATACAGAAAACGATTGACGGTAATGAATACACGATCCACTGGCGCTTGGAAGGAACGGATCTGAAAGAATGGATCAAAAGTAAACTGCTTTACGTTATTAAGGAGGCTCTGTACATAAGTGTTCAAACTTATCTAACACAAAATCAAGGATTGTATCATCTCACGTGGACGAAGAGTGAAGGTTATCAGATCAATTACGGACAAGTGATAGTCTCACAAGATACAGGAGTACGTTTCCTCGGAAGTTACCTTACGGCAAAAGTGCTTATATTTGGAAAAGAGCATGAAGACCAAGATATACGAATTGATTTTGATGTCCAAGCTATCAAAATCCCCGGATCAATCTATAAAGTTATGGAAAACAAGCTCCGAGCCATGAAATTTACGCCAAGCAAAAACGAAGGCAAATGCGGCCGATTCCAAGGAGATTGCCACGCTATCTTTTCTGATACAAACATGTCGCCACACCAGAAACATGAGCTCGATATAAAAATAAACTTCTCGATGAAAACGTTCATCGACCTCAAAGCCTTATATTACATCAAACGGAAAAGAGACACGTGCACCATTTTCATTGAGAAATCAGAAGACGAAACATGGGTACTGGGTAGTACAATTCTAAGAGCTCATTCTATTATCATGGATAATACGGGCAGCGACATCATTTATCACTTCCTTCCACCCCGTCAAATCGAGAGAGAAATGTCGCAACAGGTCAATGCTTAAGATAAATACATACTTCTTGTGACGAACGGTAGAACAACAGTTTTGTTGAAAGAAGCAAGTGCCATGCCTTTGCAATTCTAATCTTGATGTTGTTGTGCTCTCGATAGACAAAGCCACCTCGTGACATACGCCCACCATTTGAGCTTCTGAGCATATCAAAATACTTGTATCGAGAAAAGTGGTGCCTGCGCCAATTTAAATAGTGTACGGTCAGCATTGGAATATTCGTGTTTTCAGGATGATAAACATTAGTACATTTACGACATCAAATGTTTTGTTTGAGATTTGCTCCCCAATCAGTCAACTGTCGTCGGACCAAATACATGATACCCAGATTCGAGGTAAGCTCGGCTAGAAACTGACGATGAGCACATCAATAAAACTCAAGAATCTTGTTAAGGAACCGACAACTACGATCAACTCCCGGTAGCCCGATCTGTAAATAGTAGAAGAAATCGCAATCTATTTCAACCAGAATTACCAGCGATGATAGCAATGGTACAAATTTTCTTTCATACCATCGCGTACGAGGCGTTGTAATTTAAACATGAGCCGTTGGCGGTGCTGTATTCCGACTTGTTTCCATCCGATAAACGCATATCAGCGAAAATTGCTTTTTCCATTTCAGTTTTTGTGGCTCCAGGAACATAATATATCACTTCATCGGTTGCCTGTTCAGGGAATTAGTGTGTATCCATCTGTTGTAACGACAGCTTCTCAGGTACTGAATTTTTCAGATCAATTGAGCGTTGACTTTCCGACCGATAAAAAGCTCCATACATAAATGGAAAGCGTTTCTATTGAATAAGTTGAGAGCATGTTGTTCTCAAATTACCTGAAATACATATTGTATTAATGTTGAGAAGTGATGCGTCCCAATTCGCGCAGAAGAAAATGAAAAGATCGCATGTAAAGTTGCACTTGGCATTCTTTGGCGCACGGCTGGAATGCAGGTCAAATATCGATAGTACCGGTATACCTAACGATGTGCAGAAGCTGAAAATGAGAATGGAGTGGCTTTACTGCGACACCTTCCTTAATGCAACAATTATGGGTCAAGTTTCGTTTCGAGAAGATCCCACCTCCCATCACCTCTCTGCCTTCGCTGATGCCAATGTAATTGCGCTGATACGTAACGTTGTTGCCTCTTTCCATTACATCAAAGATCAATGCGACGTGTCCGCTTCCCGCGGATATATGTTGCTGCGTTAAATCGGATTGTGGGTCGTTCGGACCATTTGCACTGGAGATATACCGATGTCAATCTGGGACCATCGAAATGGAGTAAACATTTTGCACAGTGTGGATCACGGACCCTAGCAATCTCCATTGACACCGTATCCAGTTAGAACATTACTTTGGCAATTGTGCAATCAAACGGTCACAGAGTCGCCGTACTCTTACTAGAGATATGCTGTTACAATTTTTTTCCACATGTAACAGCAGAGCACAGGACAGATTTTTAGCTGTGTTGCGTAGAGATCCATCAACAACCTGCAGGCAAAGTTGCTGATGATTGCCGTTCTGAATGAGAAATATAAGTCAAGTGAGAACTGGATATCGCGTTATATCAAATCGCTTGAAAGAATTGGAGTGGCCGAGAAGCCTGAGAGGACAATGTGTACGTCATCTATTGAGACCCACCCTACTCAGTCTACTCAATTCTGATGCGAGGACTTCCGAGCGATCACTACGCTAATGCAAGAGGATTCAACTCTTTTCTCGTATACTGGAGGCTTGACTTGTACTGTTGGTTTTCTATATATGGTATATCCGCGTCCATGTGTCTCATGTAAGAATTTTGCACGATTGATGCATTACCAAAAAAACCTCAATTCCGCGGAACAATGCTCGACCCGTTCATCCCTTGGACAATCGCAACGTCTACTTTTTTTGTCAGAAGTTTCCGTGACAGCTTCATCGAGTCCTTATGAAGGGCAATTGTCGATATTACCTGACGTGATTGAGTGTAATGAATCACAGCTTTAAGGAATGGGTCAACCTATCTCATTACTACCGTCTATAAAGGTAGTCTACGCATTCCATGGAGCTCGACCGTTAGTCACCGTATCGAATCGCTGTGGGCTTTCCAGGATACGATCCGATACATCTTAATACATAGACATGTTGTTGGTTACAATGCTTGAGTTATAGATTGAAGATAGCTCCTCGTAATAGGCAGAGAAAAAGAGGTACAATTGCCATCATGATGCGAGGATCCTCAGAAGCTCTTTGCGTGAAATTGATACATGCGACGTGGGAGACAGCCGATGCATAAGGGGGATGAGCAGAATGCAACGAGTACTGCATGGCGCTGGGAAGCGAGTCAGTAAACCAAGGCCGAGAATTGCCTGCGTCGACTTCCACAGCTAGGACTGCGCCCAATCAGAACATACTGGACAGTTCGTTAAATCACGATTAAAGTAGAGCAGTTTTGCTAATGTAACATAAGCTCTTCCTATTTGTCAATAAGCCTACCCACTCGTTCAGTCTCATCAAATCAACGCATTCAGACCTTCCAACGCTCGGGGTAATTAGAAGGTAAGCTTCACTTAAGGCATACATTTTGTTTTTAGAGATCTATCAGCAAATTTATGAGTCGATTCGATCAAATTCAGTAGCTATAAGACGAAAATACGGGCACAAATATGTCGATTCTAATTCTCTTGCGTTTACGACGTGAAGAGGACCTAGGGCTTGCGGATCGTTTTTGATCAAATTTATAAATGAATTGCAGTTCGGACATGCGGAGCAAGGTGATAGCCCTCAGGTTTAGCGGATATGATGTTTGAGTCGGATAAACAGCCTCAAAACTTACCTTCTGAAGGAGCATTGACATCCGCCGAGACAGCGAAGATGTGCTTCGTAGCCGGGATGTGGGCACTATTATTAGTCGTGTTGTATCAGGCGGATAGAAAGCTGCTTGATAGAATCAATCATCCATTGCATGATGATACAGCCGTGGTCTTCAAGAAGCCAGTGATGATTCCATCAAACTATATCGAGCCGATGTCGAAAATTGTGCGAGAACGAAATATTGAAACGTTGAATTTTCTTGACTTATTGATAGTCGTGTCAGTTGGAGGAAACACTGTCTATGATACTTCAAACGCGCGACCCAGCTCGATATATACAAAGATTCTTACAAAAAAGCATTAAGCTACGCGATTGTTGTCGCAAGCGTTTGCTCATAATATGGTCAGGAAAAATGAGTCAGTCTAGTATTTGTCCGATCATATCAAGTATATTAATCTCACAAAGCAGAGTCAGAAAGAAGATGCTCCAGCAAAGTAATCCGTTAGATTATTCGACTGTCTGAAGAAAGAGACCGACGCCAGAAAAAAGTCTCACGACCGCAAAGTTTCTTCCAAAGCAAGTGCATCAATTACTATGCCCGCATAGATTTCGTGCTTGTTGTGTAGGAGTCCAAATAAATGTCCGAGGTTGTGTATATTGACCGACCCAGTTCTTAGTAGTGATAGTCTTCACCGTAGCCGCTGTGTTCAGATCAATTCGACGAGCAGAACAATGCTGCGTCTGAGACCTGATCATGAACTTTGTTATTACCGCGATCTATGAGCCTTTTTGATCAAGTATGGAAGAATGCCAGCGTAAGAATGAAATCTTGTCAAGTTGCAAGGCGCATTGCCTCTGACGTCGAACGTATAGGTTTGCATCGAACGCCTCGCTTGATCTCACCGCTTGGTAATTGTCGCCATAAAAGAAGATGAAGTGGAAATGCAATACGTGAGGGAAGAAGTTCAGCTGGTGCTCTTACGGAAGCTTTCCTTGCATACTTGTAGATGGACCTGAAGTCTAACGTGTCACATCCATTCGACTCGTATAAGGCTTCGATCTTAAATCAACACAGTAAGTGGTGAAAGTGGTTATTGTTTCTGACGAAATGCACTGGTCATAAAAACAAGTGTAACGATAGGAACTGGTAGACACTTACCTTCCTGTTTCAAATACATTCGGCCGGTCGATTCGATTGTCGAATATACGGTACCAGAACAATTTGCAATTTGTTTATTTCCTGGCTTCTTGTTGAAGGCAGGACGATCAGTACTGGAAACTACGTTTGGCAGCACTTTTCAGTCTCATGTGTAAACGCCATTCACCAGTCTCATTCAATATAAACAAAGCGGCATTATCACTGTGCACTCACTGGACAGCTGTAGTGATTTGCGTACACGATAAATAGAGCTTGTAGAAGTCAGGTAGCTCAGCATATCCCCATACGCGCAAGATGAAGTTGGAAATGTCCAGCACCTTCCGACGATTAAGGACGGTATGTACACTAGCTTGGTAGCTAGGAAGAAATTTGCCACGAGACAAAGCATAGCGATGGGCACCATGCACCACGTTGTTATCTTAGGCTTAAATACGCCTCGGTATTCAAGAAGGCTGGAGAAAGCATGCATTCTAGAATACTGAGCGTTGTAGCTTGGTATGTTTCGACGGAAAGCATCCCCCGCACATCCTTCTGCCGTATTTAACTACCAATGGTGCAGTTTGGAACTTGAAGAGAAAGCAGAAAGCACGCAATTTAGATTACTAAACGTTGCAACATGCTGAACTTATAGATACAGTATGATATATCAGGTTGAAGGACACGCTATTCTGAATCCTGGAAATGGAATCATTTTTGAATAGTCGACTAAGCGCACTGCAGTACATTGACAAAAAAGTGGAAAGAACAGGTTGGGGTAAGAGCAGATGAAAGCCTTTTCTCTCAAAACGTACGCTGCTCTTGCACTCGGGGCATTACAAGCTCGCCATTACTTTGTCGCCGCTACATTAGATTTGAGCGTTATAATATGGCCTGAATTAAGCTTCGAGAATGGCCGTCTTTCCATTGACCAAAAGGAAAAGTATACTGTATCGATTCACTCAGATCACATCATAGGCCGTAGTGCGCTGACAAGTTTCATGAATCTGGTGCGTGGTTCGACAAGCCAAAGTAAAGGTATTATGCGATACGATGCGAATGATCAGCTCAGCCAACCTCTACTAGAAGAGCCAGGTACTGCTGAGTACCATTTGGCTCACGATGTAGAAGACCAGTCGAGTATTTGGAAGTATGCCACACCTAAAACGGAGGATCTCATTAAAGTTTCACATACCACCAGCTGGACTTTGCCTGGATTCGGATTAGAAGAATGGTTCGAAGTTAAACTGCTATATGCTTACGACGGTGTTTTTTTTATGCAACATAAAGCCTATGTGGATAGGCATGAGGGGTTATATACTTATACATGGACAACGGACAAAAAGTATACGCTCAAACTCGGAGGATCAGAGAAATTACTTGCCTCAAATCCCCTGGAAGACCGACTTTCACAGGCGACTTTGGTATATGACGGGGATATGTGCTATTCGAATAATGTGCGACTAGATCTTGACATAAATACTATCAGTATACCAACAATTCTTTACAAACGAATCGAAAAAAGTCTAACTGAGCTCGGATGTCGGAAAGCAGGAGTAAATGAGCATTTTCTGTCGAAAGGACTGAGTTCCGATAAACTCAACCCATCAAAAGGGTCGAGAATGACGATCAGCGTGAGGTATTTTGGTCTTCCAACTATCCCCATCGATCTCTCTGCATATACCGTGACTGATAAAAAAAGCTGGACTGCTATGTTCCTGGAATCAAAGGACAGTGCATTAGTATTTGGAGCTCCAATATTACAGCAATACTCTATTACCATTCACAAAACCAAGAGTGAAAAATTACATTATTTCCATCTTGCAAGGGACCCGGTTTCTTTGGAATGAAATCGGGGTAATCAGTACCTATTGAACTTTATATAAAGCCCATAGCGATTGTTACACAAATACAAGATACAAGATTTATCGTCAAATTGATGTATTGAACTGCGATATAGATTACTGAAATAGTAATTGTGGGATGAGCCGTGAATTTGACTTTGCGGAGCGCGAGAGCTAATGCCTCCTTTGTTGGAAGTTGAATGATGAAGATGAAGCCACAAAGGTTTTGCAGGAGGCAGAGGAGGAATCAATCCCGATAGCACCAACTTTTGTGATTTCGGGCCGACGAAAAGACTTGATATCGCTTAGTCGTTTGATCTGTGTAAACGCTTGGTTAAGACTATTGAGAAAAAATCAGAATGATGAAACCCGTACGGAACATACGTCGACATGGAATGCTTTGTTGTCTTACACTTCGAAAATGAGGTTGGTGAAACGTAGGTTTCGTGCTGTCTTACCTTCACATGAAAATTGATTCTAGTTGAGTCACAAAAGTTTCACACAAATATAGATGCACGTACCTGATTCAATGCTAGTTCGGACGCAGTAAGCAGTTCGTGATAGTCAAGATCATCTGCTAATGCACCATGCGATGCAAGAAAAGAATATGCTCCATATCCACAAGGCGATCGAATTAGCGCAACTGATTGGGCATCACACGGCCGGGTAAAAGTATCGAACAGTGTTGCAACATCCGCGGCGAGAAGTGCACTAGAAGTCATATATGCAACATGATGATCACGTGACCGGCACCACAGATTATATGGAAAAGTCAGACTCTTAGAACTAGTCGAGATGATTAAAATGAGTTTCCGCATGCGACCCAATATATATAGCAGTGATGCACATAGAAGTAGTTCAAATGGTGGAGATATTTGCACCGCTATTGTCATCATACCTGGTGAATAGAGCACACGTGTAAGTTTAGGATTGCTGTAGTCCGCTATAGACGACCATAACGTCGACATTCTATACCGTCAATGTTTTCCTGACGTCTGTGGAAATATAGCAAAAGCTACATGATGAAAGCTATTACCTCGACACTAAATTTTCTTTCTTCGTCAGACTTTGTGGAGCAACGTAGTGTGTTAAGGAGTCGTTTATCGTATTTTGCAGAGCCAATCTTCTCATGACCTATCGCACGTACACTGAAGACAATACTGTGTTATGTGTGCCTCATTATGAAGAAGTCTGCACATATTATCGTACACCGTTTGTATGCGCAGACTCACAATTGAGTTCCAAAATATTACGGAAAATGCGAAGCCTGTGATATATACATGCAGTATCAATCTTGCAAACTGAGGGACAAACTCTAGATGCAAATTCAAAACGGATCGGATCTGGGACAAATGCTTGACCAGGACACAACAAAATGGAGAAGCTTGGCATCGGCACCAGTCAGTCCCTTTCGGCATGTGGACGAGTATTTTGAAATCAATGGATTGTTGGATCAGATCAACCTGATCGAAGTGCTATCGTCGTCACCCAATCCGACTTTTGAAATCCTTAGACTATTTCTTTGTTTTTTTTGCCATCCTTTGGAGCGTGGCGATGTTGGATTAGGCTCGGGCTGAATAATTAGACCACATGGGTGCAATTGGAAGGACAAAATAACTTTCGAGAATGTTCGGGATCAGGTCAAAACTCTCGAGGTATGAAAAGGATTTTTAGTGACAACGACTGGCATTATTCAATTTTCTACTTAAGCAATCGGGTGATGAAGAGAATTCCATGGATGAAATAAAGGCAGCCTCACACCTGGTACAATAATGTTCACTTGGGTCGAATATACGATGGGAGAAGGCTATAACGCCTGCTATTACGTCTATAAATGGGCATGTAGTAAGATTTCTGAACGAGAAAATGAGCTGACCGTTCATAAAGTATCCCAGATGCGAGAGATATGAGAACCTTTGTTGCTCCACAAATAAATTTATTCTCCGAGTTACTTGCAACAACCATGTGAAACGCACAAGCCACATCACAACCTGAGAATGCATCGGACCCCACATTACCTAAAAGATGACGACCTTCGACGTGTAGTATAGACGTCCGCGTGGTGTGCAACGCGCTATCTCAATTGCTTTTAAAACGTTACTTGTGCTCTTGCAGTGCCATGCAACGCCGTCAAGCGGGCCACAAGACCAGCAATGGTTTTCGAGCGCTCTTTATAAAAACGGCTACCAGTATGGTTGTTGGAACGAAATTGTTCCAAGTGTGCTCTTTTATATGACCACGTGGCTGTAAAGCTGCAAAGTCGACATAAATTGGCTACTTCTGGTTGCAACACTGCTATATTCTACAGCACAAACCCGAAGCGTTTTGCATCTGATGACTACGATTGTGTCTGGTACCATTTCACTTACCTTGTGATAGAGAGACTGAATGATGCAGAATCTCGAATCGAACACCATACACATGTTGGTGAATATTCTTATTAGAGAGAGCAGGGATAGCCGTCAAGTTTTCAGAAACCTCACATTTTGACGAGCATACTCTTTATATCTTGAGCATAATAAACTGAGAATCAACCTTGCAAAGAATGGTGTATTGATCTTGTTGGTCAACTGATTGCGTCATTAATCCCATGCAAGTTTCGACGACACACATGTGTTTTGCGCAAGAAATGACGTAGAACTTGTTCCCTCGGTTATTTGAGTTTGGCCAGCCCAAAGACAGTACTTGTCGTCGTGTTATCTATGACTATGGACTCATCCAAGA
Organism: Albugo candida; assembly: GCA_905220665.1. Lineage (NCBI taxonomy): Eukaryota > Oomycota > Peronosporomycetes > Albuginales > Albuginaceae > Albugo > Albugo candida. The sequence goes on from CAJNAR010000003.1 coordinate 82,192, forward strand.
CGAATGTCGAGAAATCTTGATAGCTTCCACATCAACATCTATTCGCATTCAGTGGTCCCAACCTTTATTTCGTGAAAAGTGGCAGTCGTCGCATGGCACTCCTGGAGCGAACGTTCCGGACTCGTCACTTTTAGCGTCTCCAGGATGTTTAAAACGCATACGTAGGCGAGTATATCATCCTCGATTTCCTGGTGCATAAGGTCGCGTACTCATATCGCTAGTAAGTCGTATGTATCTGTTCCTTAAACGTTGACGTCGAAACTATTGTCAACTTCAACAGAACATATCTGACTTCGAGATCTTGATTTAAAAATGTAGTTGAATCCTTAATATATGCAAAATGATTTGTGGACAGATTCGACCACGTCGGCTAGAGTATCTTGTTGGATCAAAGGGTACGAATTGCTCGTTGTTTACTGAGTCACGCAAGGAACTGTCATCTGACCAGCTCAAATTCGGATTCATTACGACCTTCTATAACGACCTCAAAACCCGAGCCAAGAATAGGGTATGCTTACATAAAAAAGGTTCTCATTCTTGCGAGAGAATCTCCACCGCTCAATTAAGCCCTTGCGGTCAACTACAGCCAGCAATAAAGAAAGAATTTGTCTCGAGAAGCCAACTTTGCGGATATAGAATTCGTACTTTGTAAATATGGAAACGTATTTTTCGGTTATAGTGAAACAAAGAGGTGCATTCCCAAAGTTCAAGTCGCACTTAATGTATGCTAATACTATCACTGATAAGTTCGAACGAGCTATGTGCAGCACCGTATCTCCAGAAATGCTCTGCATCTTTAGAAGAAAATCAACTTTTGTTTTACACATTAAGTATCTCGAAGATTTTATTATCGGTATGATAGCACAATGTCAGATCACGACTGCTTTGCTAAATTGTAACAAATGCAAAAAAAAACGCTTGGAGAACCACCGTGATGCTGCAATACGTACCAATCGGCCATTACTATTAAAAGTAAACATAGTTCCATCAAACTGCATCTATGCTTTCCTGTTGGACTTCAATAACATCATTGTTTGAACTTGGCCTGTAACTACTGCAAAAAGATCGGCATATATAGCAGTCCATTAATGCGGTGTTGCCAGTATTTCGCTTCTTTTAATTTGAGTTTCTAGGCATGCAGAAAAAGTATTATTCTCTTCTGTCTAGCCCTAGAACTTTCCCCGTTTGACCTCCGACAATGTGTTCGCAAAAGGGTGTCTGATTGATTAGAAAGAGTCATGACTTTCATCAAATTTTATTTGTGCACTAGCTATCTTGGTGTGCGGAAAGTCTCTTCTTGCATTTGACATGCAGCCGTCAGAACGAGTAACGCTATAACAGTTCTTAAAACTTTCAACTCTGTCCACAGTTCATCAAGGCGTCTCTATACCACATGTAACAGCTATCACTCGTACAGAAAGAAAACAAGTAGGCCTGCACATCGAACAGCCAGTGCTGCAACGAGCTATTCAAATTTCAATTTGGTTTTTGTATGACACCTGTGTTGCAAGTATAATGCCGAAGGCGTGAGGACCACTAGGCTATAGGAGAACATACCCTGAACGTCAAACTTTCAGTTATCCTCAAAGCATCCTCGAAGTGAACGGTGCAGCCTATAGGAATCTCCATGCAGAAAAGTTTGAGTTCGAGTCACTAGAGAAGAATTGCCATTCTACAAGTCTAAAATAAGACACTAAGAAAGTTCGCAACACCCTCTTCAAAAGAGTGCTTTCTTCTTGGCAGTGGTATCAGAGAAAAGTAATAGTCGACTGGTACGTGTTGGAGTATCATGGTGGTTCTTCAAGCGTTTTTTTTGCATTTGTTACAATTCAGCAAAGTTGTGGTGATCTATCATACCGATAATAAACTCTTCGAGACACTTAAAGTAAATTTTCACTTAAAGATGCAAAGCATTTTTGCAGATACGGTACTACACAATGCTCGCTCGAACTTATCAGCGATAGTACCAGCATACATAAAGTGCGACTTCTTTGAACTTTGCGAATGCACCTCTTTTTGTCTCACTTTAAACCGATAAATACGTTTCCATATTTACAAAGTACGAATTCTATATCCGCAAAGTTGGCTTCTCGAGACAAAATTCTTTCTTTATTGCTGGCTGCACTTGACCTCAAGGGCTTGATTGAGCGGTAGTTGTCCATTCATTTTTCAAAAGTCGACTTGGAGGACAAAGTACAAAAGCTCTTCCTATGAAAACGTATACTATTCTTGGGCTCGGATTGTTTTTCGTGTATCATCAAGCTATGGCCGCGATAGAAGGCTTGGTCGTACATAACGAAGACAAATTGTTTTCCTCTGATGGCACGATCTTGTTTTATTCGATTAATGACGATTCTACGTACCTTTTGTATCTTGAATCTCCGTTTAGCATGGTAGAAATGGCGTCCAGCCTCGTACAAGAGGGTATCTACAATTCAGTCGTGTATTCCTGACCATTGATCGTATTGCGTACTGGCACACACATGCTTGAATAAGTCAGACTTTTTGGCTTAGATGATTTAAAAAAATTGTCCCACAACTGAGTTAAAATTGTCCCACAACTGAGTTATATATAACTCAGTTGTGGGACAATTTTTCAAATCATCTAAGCCAAAAAGTCTGACTTATTCAAGCATGTGTGTGCCAGTACGCAATACGATCAATGGTCAGGAATACACGACCGGCTGGCGATTGTCAGGAATGGAACTGAAAAAATGGATTGATTTGAAATATTTATACACTGTCGGCAACTTTTTTTTCATGACTGCTCAAACTTATCTAACACATAATGAAGGATTGTATTATCTCACGTGGACAGAGCCCGAAAAATATGAGATCAATTTCGGAGCTCATAAAGTTGAACGAAATACAGGAGTAAATATTTACAAAGGGTATTTCAGAACGGATATAGTTTCACTTGTGACTGACCCTGAGAACCTGAAAAACCAGAAAATACGAATTGATATTGATGTCGAAGCTATCCAAATCCCAGGAGCATACTTCGAACATATAAAAAATAAGCTCTCATATATGGGCGTACAGCTTATCAAAGGTGAAGATAAAGTCAGACTCGTTTCACCTGCAAACGAGAAAAGAGAAATGTCATCAGAACAGGAACGTAAGCTCGATTTCATTATACGACTCCCGGAGGACGAGTTCATCGACCTCAATCCACTACACCACACGCAAGCCATGTTCTTTGAGAAATCAAAAGACGATACATGGGTACTGGGTAGTTCAATTCTAAGAATTTACTCCATTGTCATGGATAATACGGGCAGCGATATCTTTTGTCGCTTCGTTGAACCTTATCAAAGTAATGGAGAAACCTCGCAATAGGTCTACAAAGGATAAATACATACTCTCGTTTGCAATTTTGATTCTATTGTTGTTGTATCTCAATAAAAAAAGTTACCTCGTGACATACGCCCACCATTTGAGAACTCAAAATACTTGTTACGAGAAGGGCGGTCGCCGCGACGCCAATTTGAACTGCTGACACAAACCAAGGGATGGAGGGGGATGAGCCAGCCGGCTCGCGTAGCTCCAGTGTCATGTTCAGCGTTGGATATTCGCGATTAGGATGACGAGATTATTGCGTGTACGACATCAGAAATTTTGTTCTTTGAACACATCAATAAAACTGACGACTCTTGTTTAGAAATCGACATCTGTGACCAATCGCGATGACCCGCTCTGTGAATAGTAACAGAAATTGCTATCTATTTCGAACAGAATCATTACCGACGAAAGCAATGGTAAAAGAGCTATGATCGTCCCAAACATCCTCAACGTGATGTGTACGACGCAGCTTAGTGCTTTGTCTAATATCCATGTAACTGGCGATACTCGGAAGAATGTTTGGGCACATGGAAATATGTTCTCATGGTCATGTTTGTACCGTCGTGCTCAACACCCAATTGTTCCATTTGCAATTCCACACCCTTCATACTCGCTGTCACCAGTTAAATGCTTGGAGCAAATCGATTTGATTCATTCCAAGAGCGACCGAAAGCTTTGCTGGGACTCAATCTTCGCTTGACGGCAATGTTTATACGCTGCGAGTGACACAAGGAAGATTGCAAAATTGACAGGATACTGTGCTGCACATCACGTGGACGTTTGTACAGCACACACATCGCCGACGAACTTTCTATCGAAATAGATCACTTTACACTCAAAAATAGAATTCGATACCTTTTGTGGAATGTGGCTTCCTCGATCGTACTGTATTTTCTGGTCGAAATCGTAAGGAGAAGATATGGCACCAAGCTTGTTTGCATGATTGTACGCGGCTTGGAAAATATCTAACAGAACTCCAAGCAGCTGCTGTGTCGTTTGGTACGAAATAGCTGACATATACCGAAAGGAAGTGTTCGAAAAGCGATGATAGACAATTTTCATGGGTGACTTCACAGCACCAAATCTCATCTCTCGAGTCATGAATTTAGACTGCCAACAGTGCATAGCCAGATACTGGTAACGATCCAATTCGTTTTTGAGTTCGAATCTTCACGCTGTCGATTGCTGTTGTTCGATAGGAAGCAGAACTTCATCATATAGACCATTTTCAACGTCAATCTAAAGCTTGGAAATGCCGATGCACGTCTCCATCCATAAAAATTAGGTTATCATACATGAGAGTCAGAGGAAGAAAACATGCTCATCACGTATCGCGTTCCATTGCGTAACGCTTTGTCGGATGGGGTGGGGCGTTGGATTCATGGGATTGCTCGCCATGCGTAGACTTTATTCCATCCATCCATCGCCGCATTTCTAGGAAAGTCGATCGACAAGATACAAGCACTCGAACAAATGTCGCTTTGATGTACGCGGTATTGTGCACGCTACCATTGTTCAATATTGTAAATCCAACAAAGTAGTCATTGGGGTACTTTTCCACACGAATGTGACGTCTATTCAATACGCATTCGGCTCCATCATTGAAAACATCTTGGATAAGATTTTGCAGCTTCAGATATGAGAGGACCAATTTCCGATCCAACTTCTGCTCCTCCGTCTACCTTATAGGCATTTGAGCGGTGCACAATTTCGTCCAAAACAGATGAATATACACAAACTGGGAGAGGACTCATATATCAGGCATTTGTGTTTCCAACGGAAATAGCAACAGATGGACATGCAGCGTTGACCCGCTGCTCCAAAATCTGCCTCGATGATCGCGTTGATGGCATGAGCTTTGTCACAATCCGGAAGAATGACGGCGTGATTCTTGGCTCCGGGATTAGCTTGTATCTGTTCACCAATCGCACTACCTCGTGCATGAATATACTCCCCAGCTCTATATCCTCCAAAACATGATATGGATTTGATCTCGGGTGCATCACATAAAAGTCGACAGGACTCTAAAAAGAAGTTACACGAGCTGTGACGATTTTGTGGGGCATCAAATTGTATTACCGGTGAGCCATAAATGATATCGAGCACTCCGTCTGGCAGTTCAGCCTCTTTTGCCAACCTTGCAAGGATCTATGCAATCAAACTGAGAGCTGATCGAAACGATATGGAGTGAGATCTTTACCATTGTAGCTCCTGGAACCTTTTCTGCTTTTTTCAGGAAACATCCAAATTGGTAACATTGTTTGGGAAAATGTCGGCTCACACGCTCAAAGCTTGTCAGTATGTTTCTCGCATCGTTAGAATAACAGCTGCGCAAGTATGTTCGATGACTTCTGTCCCATCCAAATGATTTTAAATAGAAGAAGAAATAAGAGATGGATTTAATATACAGTATTATGCAGGCCTCAATCTATTTCGCCTTTGGCATCCGACAGAGTTTTCTCCTGCTCCGTTGGGATCGATTTATCAATCTTTTCCATATGATTGCGTACGAGTATTGTAATTTGAACATGACCCGTTGGCTGTGTTGTAAACCGAATTGTTTCAACCGATGGAAGCATAACGTGCTGTGTAAACCCCTCATTCCATATTTGGTTTCAATGGCTTCAGGAACATGAAATATCACTTCTACCACATAAAAGCTCTGTTGAGGAATAATGCGACGCGGTTGGAATGATTGAAAGGAAAGAAGTTCTCAAAGCACCTGACAATGCGTATTGAATAACAGGAGTAATTCCTTCGAATCCGCACTGGTAGAATCACGAGATCGAATGTAAAGTTGCACTTTGCATTCTTTGGCGCGCGGTTGAACTTCAATGCACTTCAAATATCCATATTATCGGTATATCTAATGATGCATAGAAGCTGAAGATGTAATACATCGATATTCACTGCGACATCCACCTTATACAACAAAATCCGGGGCAGAATCTGTTGCGAGAAGAGGGACTGTCTACGTATATACGCTGATGCGCATACGTCGATGCCACTTTACATTCATTAAAGAGCAGCGCCTCATGTCACGCTTTTGTGTTGCTGCGTTAGATCGAATTGTGGGTCATTCGCCCATTGACACCGTATCCAATTGGAACATTACTTTGGCAATTGCATGATCAAAATGGTCCCAGAGTCGCCGTACTTATACTAGGTGTTCTTGAGGAATTTTCTCCTGGTATTAATCCGTGAAGGTGAACGATATGCACTGTTACAAATTCACGCACACGACAGCAGAGCACAGAATCGAAGGAAAGGAGTATGACGCATAGATCCACCTTGCCCACGCTGTTGAAAGGATAACGTGCAGGTGATTGCGTTCTGATCAAGACATATCGATAAAGTGAGCAATGGATTTCGCATACTATAAAGATTCCTAAAACATCCCAAGAAGGCGAAAGCCTAATGAGGACAATGCGTACGTCTTCTATTGAGACCATTGTAGTCAGCATAATGTCTTCTTCTCGAGGGAATTTGCAGATGCGTTCATTTTGCCAGATTGTTCCCGTGTATGGGAGACTTTCGAACACCTCCCTGTACTGGTAATGCTCCACCCATGTTATACCCGAAACTATGCGCGTTCACGAAAGGATTTCTCTCGATTTGATACATTAGAAGACCCTCTACTATCCAAGAATGCAAAAACGCTCGGCCTATACAGCTTTTGAATGATCGCAAAGTGAGATCTTTTGTCGGAAAGTTACCATGATGGCTTTTTAGGGAAGAGCAATCTTCTATAATTGATGACTCAATTAGGTGCAATCAATCACCCCTCAGGCAATGATTCAAATAGATCCTTCAACCAAAAGCTACGAAGGCTCACTGTGCATCTATCAAAGACGTTCGGGCGACTCTTGTCACCTCTCAAGACTGCAGTGAGTTTCAATGCATCTCAATACATAGAGAGTTTGCGCATAGCAATGAGAGAAGAAATCTCCTAATAACAGGTTGTAACGTAAGTACGATCGCCATCATGGAGCGGTATTCCTAAGAATCTCTTTGCATGCTCTATGCAAAAGGTGATCCCATGCTAATTAGAGCACACTTCGAAGACAATAGAATCACAGTGGAAGTCAAGTAAACAGCGTGTTTTTGTATGTTGAGCACAAGGTCTTCTTTCTGATAAACAAGCAGACCCTTTGTTAGGTCTCACTTGATGATCTCTTCCACCTCGTTCAACGCTGAGTGCATATAAAGGCAAGCTCCATACAAGGCATATGAGTCGGCTTGATCAAGTTCAGTGGACACAAGGCGTCAAATACGGACACAAATAACTCTCTTCTTATTTTCTTGTGCCTTCGACAAAAATAGGAACCCAGAGGTTACAGATAGAGCTTCAACGTTCTCAGAGACACGTACAAGATTTTCTTCCACTGCGAGGTTTTTCATGCTCTTCCTATTTGGGTGCATACTTGTTGAAAAGTCAACAAGAAGATGCACTTCACGACTTGAATGTGGCTACTAGTATTTGTCGATTTGTCTCAGTTGCGTGGTGGAATGCACAGTAGTATTGACTGAATGATGATAAAGCTGTAGAATGATGAGGAATCATTGATGACGTCACCACACTATGTCGAGTCGATCTTGGAAATGTAAGAAAAGGAGACCTCCAAACACTGGGGCCGTTTACATAATCGACAATCATGCTGGTTTGAAGAGTAAAGTTTTAAGGAACGATTGTTGTCTCCAGCGTCTGCTCATAATATTTTCGAGAGGAACAAACAGCTTATATTTGTGTAGCCATGTCGAGTATTCATATCTCAAAAAGCAGAGTCAGGTAAGGAATGCTCCAGCACAATCACAAATAGACCGCTTCCTTCCCGAAAACCGAGACCAGAGTCAGAAATGTGTCTTCTTACGGAAAAGTCTGACTGAAATTCTGTGCAACAATTGATACACCCAAATAGAATTCGCGCTCGTGACATCTTCATTCACGACTAGAACTGCGACATTTATCAAAGCTGCTTCTTCAGCACTTCGTGGACTCTGCATACATATTGGAGAGCAGCTGCATCGTCGTTCTGATATTTTTGGCGCACTAGCCACTACATCTCTTCTCCTCTCCGACTGCATTCCAGAATTTAATAGTCCGATCTTATGGTCGAACGGGAAGCTTTGATGCGTAGAATATGAAACAAGATCCAAAAAAAAATGGTTCGATTAGCTTTCGTACGACTTCACGTACAAGTGCGACTTTGTGTATGTTGACGAGCCCAGCTGATAGTAGGGATAATCTTCATCGTACCTTTGTGTTTAGATAAATACAAAGGACAGAACAATCGTGCACCCACAGCCTAATCGTGAAAGTTCCCATTACCGCAAACCATGCGCCTAATTCTTGATTACTATCGAATAGTGCCAGCGTATATCGATAATGATGACTCTCAAGTCGCGAACCGTATTGCCTTCGGTGTCGACCGTGCACGTTTACACCGAACGCCGTTCTTGATCTCAGCGCTTGTTGACTATGTTGCAATATCGAGTCGGTGCCCTCACAAAAGCTTTCCTTACATTGACCTCGGCAGTTGAGCGACGTTTTCACTCCACAAGGATGAAGAGACCAGACTTCGATATTAGCATGATATTTGGACTAGAATAAGTCTTGTTCTTCCATAGTAATCCCAAATGCAGTAGTCGCAATGAACAAGTATGACGTCAAGAGTCAGCTTAATAGCCGCACTATCGACTTTTCACATTAATTGTTCGTGTTCATCAGTCTTTATCACTTGGAAAATATCAAATGATAATGTTGGCAGACTTGTGGAATTTCACACAATCATCAGCCTATGCGCTAGACAGCTGTAGCGATTTGCATAGACAATGACATAATATGCAGGAGAATGGTCAAGTAGCGCGACGTAACCTTATACAAACATAATGAACTGGTTGATGTTCGGCATTTTCCGCCAATTTAGGAGACGTATATACACTAGCACGGCAGCTAGAAGAAGAGTGTTGCCACAACGCAACATATAAATGGCACATTGCACCATGTCGTCAGCTCAGCGGTACTTGAGAAGATTTTAAAATGCGTGCATTCTACTACCGGATGCTGTAGCTTCTAGGTTTATACGTAAAGCATGCTCGTGCACACCCTTCTGCCCCATTTATCTGCCAATGTGCTTTCGTACGTACTGGGAATTGCAGAAAGCACGCTTTCGTGCTAGCGAATTACTGCACCCGTGTCAGCTTTCTAGGTACAGCACAATTTATCAAGTCAAACACACGCCGTTCTGTACTCTGAAATTGTATCAGTTGTGTATATTCGACGAAGCTCTCAAAAGGTGAAAGCCATGTTCTTGAAAACATACGCTCTTCTTGTGCTCGGGGTATTACCAGCACCCCAACATTTTGTGGTCGCTACATTAGATTCGACCGTGGATATCATCCTTATGGAGGTTGAATATGTCAATCGTTTGCATGATTCGAATTCGATTGAAGAAGGTAAGCAGTATTTTGTCTCGATAAACTCTCGTCATACCAGGGAAGCAAACATGGTAACTACCTCAAAGAAAGCATTCCAAGGGTCATTGAACAGCGTTGCGTATTTGTTGGACATTGGTTCGGCAAGCGATAAGTATGAGAACCGAATAAAAGAAGGGAATGAAAAATTACCCAAAAGTCTGCTAGAAAACCCAGATCATATAATTCGACTTTCGGATCAACTTCGAATGGAAAAAAGGATATGTGGTCTTTGGAGAAAGTGTCCGCGAACATCAACTTTGATCATTATGTCACCGACTGGCATTAGGATGGAGAGTCTCTTATGAAGTGGCATCCAACGTATACTGCTATATATTACAATTCTATTTTTTATGGACCGTAAAGCTTACGTGAAAAGACATACCGGATATTATACTCATATGCGGACACCGGAAGAGCATTATGTAATCGAGTTCGGACTACCGAAAAATCGGCCTAAAATTTCTGTCTACTCTCGCGAGTTAGTAAAAACGGATGTGAAGCTCGTCACGATTGATCTTGGTCGGAAAAATACGCGATTGGATATGTCTGAAGATTATATCAGTGTTCCAAAAGACGTCAATACGGAGGTCAAACGTTCCTCAATCAGAACAGTGTTGTGGAAGTAAGAGATGGAACTGGCCTTGGAGGACTTTGTTCCAGTACTGCTACCATGGACGCACCCTATTATGAAGAACTCACTTTTACCTTCACGTTACTCCGACGTACCATTTTCACGATCGATCCTCATGTATACATCAGAAATGGAAAACCTTGTACTTTCTTGATTGTACAATCAACGGATGATTCCTTTGTAGTGCGAATTCCAGTATTGAAGGCTACGAGTACCATCATTCGCAACAGTAAGGGATATGTACAATCCGCCATTTGCCCTCGTACATCCAATTAGCAAATTTCTTAAAAAATCCTTCAAGTCATCAGCATGTTACAAAGCTTTAACACGAGACGCAGCGGTTGATTTATGGATAATATCAATGCCCAAGATGCATCGTAAGACTAATTTGATTGCACTCTATCATGAATTACTCAGCTACTACTTGGAACAGTAGTAGCGAAAGCACATAATTGGAGACCGCCTACGTTTTATCAGTGATTCAGATAGCCAATGCTCTGGCAAAGCTATTTGAGAAATTCAAACTTCTGAACCCGATGCACGCAACATACGTCGACACGAAATAATTTGCTGTCTTAATTCTCGAAAACGAGAAGGGTGAAACGTAAAATTACGTGCTGTCCAAACTCCAACACAAATTGAGTTCACTCGAGTCATATGAAGCCACTCGCAAATTTAGCTGCGCATACCTGATAATGATCTGGTTCATCAATGATTCGAACGACAGTTAACAGTCCATGATAGCCAAGACCAATTGCTTAATGCACCATGCGTTCCGGCATAAAAGTAGGTTCCAGGTCCACCAAGGCACATCAATCGGCGTAACGAATGGTGGCATCACACAGCCGGGGTAATTGAAGCAAACAACGTCGCAATATCCGCATCGAGGGATGACAATAGACTGCTAGAAGCCATATTTGCTACACAATGATTACGTGGCTGACACCAAACGATTTCTGTAATAACTACAGTAATGAATCGGACTAGTTTCGTGATACTCGGAAATAACGCAAGCTAACTTGTCTTTCGAAAGACAATGAATGAATCTTTAGAAAATCGCGGTCGCCGACAGCCCGGTCATAAGACATTTGTAGAAATCTTCATCTCTTTGATCAGAGATGCAACGGTGCAAACAAATAAGCGCCAACAACTTTCCACCGAATGAATGATGATAGGCTCGTACAACGAGTCGGTATGTTCCGATGGATTTTGGCATGGGAACCAAAAGTAATATACCAGTGTTACAAATAGAAGTAGCACGCATGGTGGAATATTTGCATCGCTATTGTCATCAAGCCTGGTGAATAGAGTACACGTAAAAGATTAAAATTGCTTCATTTCACTATGAGCGCCCATAGCGGTATGACACTTCGGGATCATTTTTTTTCGTTTGCTTTTCTTTTTACGATTAAAAGTACCGAGACTAATTTGGTACTTGCAGTCTCTCTGTTGATTTTGTCCACCCTTAGCCATCAATATTTTGCTGACCTCTGTAATTTTTGCAATGCCTATATTGCGAAAGCTATTTCGTCGATGCTAGATTCTCCCTCTTAACTCAAAACATGTGTCAAGTTCGTGAGCGCTACGATCCGCATCTTGAAGCACCAGCCCTATCGTGCGCTCAAACACGCACATTGTTGAGAACTTTTTCTTGTGGGTATTAACATAAAGGAGCCTTATCTACAATATCCGTGATCGGGTACTATCGAACATCGTTCGTCCGAGCATTCACGCAACTACATTGCTACATAATATCAAAAAATACAGGAATCTGTGATATATAGGCTTAACAATCAAAAGCTTGATCAGTTGAACAGGTTGAAAAGCAAATAAAGCCAATATTGGTGTAAAAAACGTAAGTGACTCCATGGTACTTGATTCCAACAATTTAGCTTGTGAAGTTTGTCATTTGGAGCTGCAAGAGCGGCCGAAACGATGTAGCGAGAATTTAATGCTTCGTTACACTCAAACATGTTTGCGTTGTCCCATAATCTTTCCAATGCGGATAGCGAGTGCATTTATGAAAGAAGAGCACAGCTTGAGACATGGCATGCAACATAATTAGACTCAGGTTATTAATGGGAAATATTGTCTACATAGCCATGGTGATATAGCTATACATATGAATGAAACAGGTAGATAGATTCTCTCGTGACTCAAGTCTAATAGCTCTGTCGGTAGGTCGCTCATGACGTTGTTTTTTTTTTTATTTTCTACGGTATCCAAGCAGCGTAATGACCCGCAATTCATGCCACGAATCTACATTGAACTTACGGTGGAAATTCTAATTTGTCCATCTATAAATAATAAAACCACTATGATGCCAAGAATTGGTCTTTGAGCTGCCATGCAAATCAATAAAGGCGATGAAGTCATATCTCAGAAATGCTACGTTGCAAATTGAAGCGTAGCATTGAGGTTCAGCTATCGAGAGTTAAAGAAGTAGCTGTTCGAATATAGCGATGATTGCTACCGCTGATTCACACATCGCTTTAATTCTGATGCGTTTCAAAGTTACTGCTTTCTTCTGGACTGGTACTACTAGCAATGTACATTTATGATGAATCAAATGTAAGTCGGGGTCATGTATGCATTTTACTTTTAAAAAACTTGAAGAAGTAACAAGCTTTTTCTATTGGGGTCTTTAGTGGTGGATGAATCAAAAAGATGTGGTAGCGGGTAGCGTGTAATGTGTGGAAAAGCCAGATATCTTAATGCTTTCGAGTAGCTTCCAATGATGCAAAATTACTCTTGATAATTACAATGAATTTCACCCAGCTTAAGGCAAAATCTCTATTGATATCCTCAAGCCGCTATACCATGATGGAATGGAATGGCTCATATAGATGGCGGAAGCAAAGCAAATGGCTTCCACTGACAAGGATAAATTATCTAAATTCATCGACCAACATGCCCGATTCTCTATTTTTCTTACGATTTCATAGCAACCCTGATATTCGCTTCCCAATGTTGAGAGCGCAACCTTGATAATCGGTAATGGCATTCTGAGCGCGATTCTTGATTATGATTGCACCTCGTTTAGTCTTATAGCAACCACATCTCAGAAAAACGGAAGAATATAAAAAGGATCTTTTACGTGCTTTATACATCGGCAGCGTATAATCTTCGTCAAACGCAACTGGAAAGAATTGGTTTACGATGAGGTACGATTTTTCAGTCAGACAGAACGATTCCGTGTTAAATATACTTGATGTCAGGCGCTTCGGTCTATCTAAATAGCGCTTCCAATGGAATTTCCGCACCTAATGCTGCTCACCTTTATCAGACTGATACTGAAATGAAGCTATAGCATGAAAGATTGACTTCTCAGATTTCATTGATCTCTGGAAAGACGTTAATTCCCAGAGTAATAGCATTTTGATGCATTGTTTCAGCTCGAAGAAAGATCTGCTTTCTACATTCAACCTATTAAAGAATCTCTTCTTGTATTCTTTTCTTCTCACCTCGTCTAAAGTGGTCTTGCTTCACGTTATTGAAAATCCTCTCTCCTCAAACAACAGGATGAGCATTCCGGGTCGTTCTTGCACAACGTATATACTGGTAGCGATATGGACGGATGGAGTGAGCCAATTGCACGTTGGAACCTACGTAGCTACGCGCAGCGCTAATATTCGGTTTCTTACGACACGGATATAATCACGAGTAAAGCCTTCAGCAGGAACATTTTACTAACATTCTTTCACAATCCGACCAGCTTAGATACATTTTCCAATTAGCCTACCCTGCATACGAAAGTGCGCGATAAGATTAGATTTGACCATTTCTAATTTCCCGGGCGTTTGGAAGATCTAGGGGTCACTCGCCACACTAGCCTTGTACCTTCAAATCTTCTCCAGAAGAGAGCTACAAGCTAGTATCGATGCATTAGTATTCTAAATGTAAATCTAGGAATATCAGAGACATAATGATGGTAAGGGATGCTTAAGACTAGCAATTCGATGCAGAAAATCAAGACTCGGCTCTTTGTTTGCGAAGGGTACAGTCAACAAAATGGTTTCAAGCACTTTTACCATGATGGCCGTTCATAGCGAAATGAAGCAATCATATTCCCTAATTGTGCTCAATTAGTAGGCTTTATGGTGACAGATCCTGCAAACTTTCCACGACTCGTGTTACTTCTTTATACAACATTGCGATATCTCTTTCGGCTGCATGAAGACAACTCCACTTCAGCATCTCGACTTGCTTCTCTTCTTTATGCCATTGCGCTTACTATATTGATACTATGCACCAACTGACTGGCAATCTACCAATCTCCGAAAAAGCCAGGGACCGATGAAGTTCGGACGCTCCCACTCTATACAACTTTGCTCTAATCGAATTTATCGCTGAATATAGATTTTCCTACTTTACCGAGATAACGATTTCCAAAAGTATGATAACTCGGGGTTCTGGCGGTCGTTCGTCTTATCTAGGCATCTTTGTGGAAGTGGAGGCTGAGCTGCTAACATCGAGCGTGATTGCACCGACAAATAGCTATTCGTGTTGAAAAAGAATCTAACAGTCTATCCTTCATCCTTCATTCGACTTTCCCCGTCCTTATAACGCGGCTTCGCGATGCTTAATTGAGTTGCCTGGGATTCAATGCGCTTGGTCAATCAGGTACATACTTTTTCCTCTAACGCGTGGTTCATACACCAAATTATCTTGGCAGTCCTAAACATTGAATGACGTCCGAAATAGTAATGAACTGCTATGAGAAATGGACAGCACACAATTTAAGTCTCGACCACTACATTACCAGAATGTAAGATAACAGAAAAGTCGTGTCGCTGCACGTTGAAGCCTCGACCAAGCAATGAAGTAAACCACGAGGGAATGAAGACCACCAGTGTCATGGACCTTATTTGGCGAGGAATCCTCACCTACACGTGACCGCCGGCTAAAACTAATCATTCTTGTTTCAGAAAACAATCGAATCAAAATCTTGTAATTCATCTTTTGTATTGATCTTATCGCCCTTGACGAACTCGTTTCTTAGGTGATTGTCTGGGCGTACGGTAAGTCAACTTACCTCCGCTGTTCTCTACGACGATAGTGAGAGCTTTCAATAATGGAGTGCCCAGTATAAATGTCTCATCTTCACATTCTTCAATTGGGATAATACAGAATTCACCACACATGATAATGTATGCAGCGAGATCGATCTCTAATAAAAAAAAATTGGGGTTGCGAAGCTGTAGTGTAGTTATGTGAATAGAATTAGAGTTTTTTTGGAGGGAGTTGAAATTGGAGCGGTCTCCTCTGAACTGAGCGCGCTCATTTCCATTTGATACTGTCGCAAAACCATGCTTCAAGAAAATAGATTTGACGGTTTTATAGTATGATGATGGAATCCTGATAGCTTCTATGTCAAAATCTATTCGCACTCTTTTGCGGACGATGTTTCCGGCAAACATCACACCCAATAATTCATCTTGCTCTATTTCAACTAGGTCTACCAGGGTAATTTCTGGGGGTCCAAAATTGATTACGTAGCCTTGTTTTGCTGTCCACTTATAAGCATAAACTCCTTGATGCTTTTTCACGTAAGCCTGACCATTCATCATTATTTTCGAATCGGAAGCATACAGCAGTTCACTTTGAATCCATCTTATTAAAGACCCTCCATTCATTTCCCAGTGTGCTGTATATGAATGAAAGCCGACCATTACCGCCTTAGAAGAAAATGGCAGTTCCCACAACTCATTTTTGTCTTCTGAAACTTGTCTTGAGTGTTCAGTTGACAAATATGAATTGTGCATCAGACTTTTGGATGGCCCGGCTCCATCTCCACTTCGTGAGCTATGATTATAACGACTTCTCGAAACAGACCCTTTCAGCTTTGAAAATGCTTTGCTTAGAGGTTTAAGCTTCTGCTTTGTTGTTACTGCCACCTTTTCGAGCATGCTAGAACAAGAGGAAATCGAGACAGCATACTTCTCATCCAGAACGATCGATTCAAGCAACAAACGGCCATTCTTGTGGTCGACTTTCGGGTTTATATAAACTCCCAATCCTATTCCAGCGGCCACTACGTGACGGATTGCTGGTACCATACCAAGCACGAGAAGAGCGTACGTTTTCAGTGCGAAGGCTTTCATAGTGTGTGCTTTTAGTGGATTTTTTTATAATGATGGATGTTCAGGATGATAAAGGTCATATACCTTAGCCCGCATTATCATGCTTTAGCTAGAATCCTAGCCATTGGATGCGTTCAATATTATTTACAGTATATGCATTTTTTGCACATATGGAAGTGCCCCGTTTGTACGAACAGGGCAGAAAGACGTGCAGGAGCATTATGTATCTCATTCCGCCAACTCATGCGTGCAATATTATCAAATGCATGCTTTCTGCATTCTTTATATGTACGGGAGCACATCATTTATAGTTAAAAAACGCGAGAAGGACTTGCGGTAGCATCGTGTATCCCATTCCACCAGCTTATGCGTGCAATATTATCAAATGCATAAAGCAGAAGGATGTGGGGGAGCATGCTTAAATTCGAAGCTGATAGCCAGATGCAACGTCGAATATTGTGAGAAGTGTACTTTCTGCAATATTCATACTTACGGCAGCTCGCCATTTACGATGTGCATGTTTTACCTCGAAACGTTGCAGGTTACAGCGTTGAATATTTTCAGGATGCGTGCTTTCTGCTTTCTGATTTCTTTCTACATACGGAACCGCATGTTTACAGAGGGTAGAAATACGAGCGTGAGCATGCTTTACTCAAAGTATCAGGTGCAGCGCTCGATTTTGTAATGAAAGGACGCTTCCTGCATTTGTCCTAAGTACAGTAGCTTCCCTGAGCTTTGGTTAAGAGCCCAAATACACGCTTTTTCCTTGCCAACTTTCAATTTATACAATTACTACGGAGATAAAGCTATATTTTTCCAGCTACGTGGCTAGAGTACATTATTCTTACAACATTGTGGACATTGCCCATTCGTCTGGAGGATCTGACCCATTTCGTAATGCGTACTCCGTTATAGCCTGTGCAAATCGCTACAACTGCCGAGCGCATAGTGACAATGCCGCTTTGTTTGATTCAAGTAAGATTAGTGAATGGACGTTCACGCATGAATCCCATCACTTCGCTTGATCCTTTTACTTTTATTCCCGTATTATTTAGAGATCCTTACCGGCAAACACTACTATAGTCAATATACGTAGAGCTGGAAATCACCAATGGCGTTTGAACTCCGACCCAAACGCCGACACCAAAGACTGATGAATTGTGTAAAATGCATAAACATTGTCACCTTTTGATTTGATAGTCTACTAAAATAGATAGACTAAGATCAATGTGAAGTGGTCTAGCAACGAAACTGAATATTAGTATAAGATCGAAGTCTAATACCGAGTCAAATGGATGTGGAACATTAGGCAACATAGTCACCAAGCACTGACTTCAATCACGGCCCTCGGTGTAAATATACACGTTTGACGTCGATGGTAATACGGTTCGCAATTTGAAAACATCTCATATTGACGCTGGCATCAATCCATTCTAAAGCAAGATAAGGCTCATGGATCGCGAGAATAACAAAGCTCATGATTAAATATCAGGTGCAGCGTTTCTCTCCTCATTGTATTGATTTTCACACAGCAGCTACGATGGAGACTATCACATTATTAGCCGGGTCGGTCAATATTCACAAATTCACACCTGCGTGTGGACTCGTACACAAGTGATCTCATTATTTTCGAGTCTGGTTTCATTTTAAGATGCATCAGAGCTTCCAACGCGGCCTAATGATCGATATAGTGAATTCTGGGAATGCACTCGAATGGGAGACGAGATATCGTGGCTAGCACGACAAATATACTTAACGCAGGATGCCGTTGCTCTTCAAGAAATGGATGAGGTCAGTGTCTGGTAAGCTCAAAATAAGAAGCTTTATGAGCTGTCGTATCCTTCCAGTCTTCAGTGATCAGTTGACAAGGAAAATCTGTAACCTCTTGATTTTACTTAAGCATGTTCGTTTTGACTCTGCTTTGTGAGATTCAAATACTCGATATGATCGGACAAAGACTGGACTGATTTGTTTGTTCTGACCATATTTTGGGCAAACACTTGAGACAGCAATCGTGTAGCTTGAGGCTTCACACTCTTCAAGCTGGCATGGATATTGATGAGCTAAAGGCTTCCACCGTTTCGTTCTCTCACATGAGTACCGGCATCGACTCGACTTAGTTCCGTGATTCATCACTGGCTTCTTATGGCTTTTTGTAACGCCACAGCTGTATCATCATGCAATTGATGGTTGATACTGTCACGCGGCTTTCGAAGTTGCGACTGAGACAAACTGACGAATAATAGTACCCACATCCCGGCTACGAAGTACATTTTTAAAAACTCTGAAGATGTCAAAGCTCTTTCAGAGGATATGTGCTGGAGCTATTCATCCAACTCAAACATCATGTCCGCTAAACGTGAGGAGCTATCGCCTTGCTGTACATCTCCGACCAGCTTTTATTCACAAAATCACTTTAAGAAACGATTCGTAACCCCGAGGTCCTCTCCACGTCGGAAACGCAAGAGAGTAAAAGAAGACATATTTGTGTCCGTATTCATCGTATTGTGTCCACTCAACTTGATCAAATTGACTGAGAAGTTTGTTGAGAAATTCACGAACGCAAAAATGTGGCGCATGCCAGGCTTACATGTTATTTACCCTCAGCGTAGGAAGAAATGAAAGCGTTGTTTGAGGGGGCTTGACGAGTGGGTCCGCTTGCTCAACTTTATGTTTATTTCAACGTGATCCTGCTGCCTATCCAGCATGCTCTGATTGAGCACACCTATCACCTTTCACGCAAGGATCTTCTGCGGAACGTCGCGTCATGATGGCGATTGTACCTCCTTTTTCTAACCTTACGCACTATCATGAGGAGCTACTGTCAGTCTACCACTCGAGCATTATACAGCAAAAACTCTATGTTTCGAGATGCATTACAAAACTTACCAATAACCTACGTCGGGTCTTAGCCTAAAAGTGCCCAAAATACTCTGACTATTATCGAACGACCGAGTTCCATGAAATGCGCATTGGGCCTTCATTGCCAATACTCAAGTCAGAAATTTGGCCGTTTTCCTTCAAGCTATGATATAGTACACTAGATCACGTCCGTTAATATCGACAATTACCCTTTACATAGACTCGATAAAGCTGCCACGGAAACTTCCCGGCAAAAAGTAGACTTTATTATCCAACTCACGAACGGGTTCACATCCATACACAGAACGAGGTTTTCCTGGCAACGCATAAATGGTTCAGATTGCTGTCATAAAACGTGCATAGATTCGGATATAACCATGTATGAACACCAACAGTACAAGGAGAGGCTGTCAATCCTCCAGTATACGAGAAGAAAACTGATCCCTTTTTCAATAGCGCAGTGATTACTGTGAAGAAGTCCCTACACCAGAACTGAGTTGACTGAGTAAGGTGGTCCCCAATAGAAGACGTATACATTGTCCTTAGCAGGCTTCTCGCCCACTTGCATAACGCGGCATCACTTGACTCATCATCTCATTCAGTACGGTAATCACCAGCAAGTTTGCCTCCCAATTGCTTTGAAGAAAATAAATCTCTACGTAATACTGCTACCCATCAATTTTTTGTCCTGCTATTAGATGTGGGTGGTTTTCACCAATGTGTATCGTTCGCCTTCACAAATCAGTCCCGTGAGAAATTCCTTAAATACACAAGTGACAGTACGGCAACTCTGTGACCGATTTCATTACATATTTGCCAAGTTAGGTTCTAATTGGATATGGTGTCAATGGGAGTCTGCTGGGGTTCGATGATCACCCTGTGCAAAATTTCTACTTCATTCGACCGCCCCAAATTGACATACGTACATCCCCGATGCAAATGGTGCAAATGACCCACAATTCCATCTAACGCAGCAGCATATATCAGCGGGGAAGCGTGGAACGTCGCATTGGTCTTTCATGAAGAAAAAGTGGCAACAAAGTTTTGCGTTTTGTGCCCCAGCGCATTTGCGTTGGCAGCTCCTCTTCTCGAAACGGGCTCTGATCCAGGAATTGTTGCATAAAGTAAGATATCGCGTAAAGCCACTCCATAAGCATGTTTTCATATCATATTATATGCCTTGAGCTTCTGCAAACCGTAAGTATACCGGTATCATCGATGTTTGACTTGCATTCGAACTTCAACCGCGCACCAAAGAATGCAAAGTGCAACTTTCCATGCGATCTTTTCATTTTTTCCTGCGAGCATTAGGACGCATCACTTGTCAACGGTAATAAAATATGTATTCCAGGTGATGTGAGAACGTCCTACCGTCACTTTATTCGATAGAAACGCGTACCATTATTCATAAATGGAACTTTCGTTCAGTCGGAAAGTCAACACTGGATTGATCTGAAAAATCCAGTTCGCGAGAAGCTTTCGTTACGAAAAATGGGAACACACTAACTCTATCAACAGGCAACCAATGAAGTGATATATCATGTTCCTTAAGCCACTAAAGCTGAAATGAAAAAAGCAGTTCACGCCGCACGAAATGCGTTTATCGGATGGAAAAAAGTCGGAATACAACACCGCCAGCGGGTCATGTTCAAATTACAACACCTCGTACGTGATCACATGGACGAAATCGCTGAATCCATCACAACGGAGCAAGGGAAAACTCTATTGGATGCCAGAGGCGACATCAGTCGAGGCTTAGGTACTGTCTGTTGAATATCTTAATCATTCTGTTATTTCAAATGATTGGATGATACAGAAGTCCTCGAATACGCTTGTGGAGCTGCTAATTTGATGATGGGGGAAACATTGGAGAACTTGGCACATGGACTGGATACCTATTCGTACCGACAACCTTTGGGCGTGTGTGCTGGCATTTGCCCGTTCAATTTTCCAGCAATGATACCACTTTGGATGTTTCCTATTGGAATCGTTGCAGGCAACACATTTGTCCTGAAGCCATCAGAAAAGGTTCCAGGAGCTACAATGGTAAAAGTTTTGCTTCACATCGTTTCGATCAGCTCTCAGTGTGGATGTATAGATCCTTGCAAGGCTGGCAAAAGAGGCTGGACTGCCCAACGGAGTGCTCAATATCATTCATGGCTCACGGGTAATACGATTTGGTGCCCCGCAAAATCGTCACAGCTCGTTTAACATTTATTTAGGATCCTGTCGACTTTTTATGTGATGCACCCGATATCAAAGCCATATCGTTTGTTGGAGGAAATGAAGCTGGAGAGTATATTCATGCCCGAGGTAGTACGAGTGGAAAACGGATACAAGCTAATCTCGGAGCCAAAAATCACGCTGTCATACTTCCGGATTGTAACAAAGCTCACACCATCAACGCGATCATCGGAGCAGCTTTTGGAGAAGCGGGTCAAGGATGTATGGCCATCTCTGTTGCTATATTCGTCGGAAACACAAATTCCTGGTATATGTGTCCCCTCCATGTTTGCGTATATTCATCTGTTCTACAGGTTGGACGAAGTTGTGAATCGCGCAAAGGCCCTCAAGGTAGACGGAGGAGCTGAAATCGGAGCGGAAATCGGTCCGCTTATAACTCAAGCTGCAAAAGTTAGCGTGGAAAATCTTATCCAAGATGCTATCAATGATGGCGCCGAATGCGTATTGGACGGACGTCACATTCGTGTGGAAAAGTACCCCTATGGAAATTTTGTTGGGCCTTCAGTACCAAACAATGTCAGCGTGCACAATACCGCATACACCATAAAGATATTTGGTCCAGGGCTCCTCTGTATATCGGTCGACTCACTTGAAGAAGCAATCGAAATGACCAATTGTAATTCTTATGGCAATGGCTGTGCTATATTCACGTCTTCTGGATCATCTGCCCGCAAATTCCAACACGAAATCGATGTCGGCCAAGTTGAAATTAATGTCCCCATTCCAGTACCTCTTCCAATGTTTTCTTTCACGGGATCCAAGGCTTCGATTGGGTGGATATGAATTTTTACGGAAAGTCTGTCCTCCATTTCTACACGCAGATCAAAACAATCACATCTCAGTGGAGTTTCCGCCTGGAAACAAGTAATCACACCGCAATGTCTAGTTTCGAAAAATAGCTTGAACTTTGTATGCGCGGATTGCTACTAATCAATAGTGTTCCGCATCGAAGTATTTGCGGTGTTTCATCGCATTCTTGAAGCATGGGAGATCACGTATTTGTTTTTGGAGCAAGCCATTGAGCCGTTCGCGATCGCTCGTAATGAACCCATACATGAGTTGGCAGCTTTATTCGACATACACGTAGAGACTGCGCGTGGATACACGCTATACGATCTATATCAAGTGATGGAAAAGAATGGAGGGAAAGCTTCAGCCACGTGCACATCTTTTCTTCGGACTGTTGCAACTTTCAGGGAGCCAGCCAAGCCGCTTCCGATCCTTTTTTTCAAGCATTCCCGGCTGGGAGGATTCCCGTGAAGGAAATTATATAAGCTATTTCAGTGGAAGAAGAATGTTTGAATATCCCACAGGAACAAGCCATAAAAAGTCCATCTCAATCTTGGAATGAAGTGATTGTCGGCCCACAGAACCTCTTCCGTGTCCCTGAATTATCCGAAACCGGAAAATGAGAAATCAGAACTCCACTCATTGATTTATGGAGGCGAAAATGTCGCACTGAAGAATCTTCAAGAGCTTTGTGAAAACGAAGGCCCAGTTCTCAAATTCGAAAAGTTAAAGATGTCCCTGGCAAAAACTTGTCCTTCAAAACTGACAACGTTATTGAGTCCAGAACTAGACTTTGAATGCATAACCATACGAACCTTCTTTCATCGCGTACGAGACATACAAAGTTGAGATGTAACAGCTTTATCGGCACCGCCTGTGAGTTTGAATGGCCAACTCTTTGGCGCGAGTTTTTCAAAGCAATGAACATGCAAAACCTCACTTTGACAAAATGGAAGGGAATCAGTATTGTTGGTATATTGAATGGCGATTACCGAAACTTATCGAAGAAGAGGCTCTACCTGATGATGACAAGGTGGCAAAGGCCCAATTCGAAAGTTCCGTCCAATCGTTGTTAAATCGATGCGATTATAATCCAGTTGTATAAGGAAAAGCATGGATGCGTCACCTAGCACGACACTCAGTCGCCTGCTTCCTGACTCGAGGCGATCTCTACATATCGTGGTTCGCGGTTTGAAAGTGTTCTAGGGGCGTTCGATCGATCATGAGGTCCTTCGACTGCAGGAATTGGCTTTAGCTGACTGCGTCAGCCTTCTTCACTGCTTGCTTTCAAGTGTACAATTCGGCGACATTCGGGAAGAGAAGGGATGCAGAAGGGAAATATATCGAAAGTATTTTCCAGCTTTAGCAAAACTGCCCGCAAAGAATATTTTGAGCCACAGAATGTTCCAGTCACCATGGCTTGCGAATTGTTTGGTGGGAAAAGATGATTCAATTCCAAGTCGCGCATCATAAGATACCAATGCGACGATGTATGCCTGAAATGTAAGCTCCGTTGACACCCCAAAGTATGGCCAGTTGTCGTATAAAATCACCCCCTCACCCCATCCGAAAAAGTGTTGATGAGATTACGATGACGTGAGAGACGAAAAGTAAATGCGAATTTGGTCATTCTAGATCATCTATCGTGTAATGTAGACCATTTTCAACGCCAATGTTAGGCTTGGAAGGCCGATGCACGTCGCCATCCAGAAAATTGCGAATCTTCCTTGGTTTTCAAAAGTAGACAACATGCTCATCACCTATCAATTTCCACTGATACTTCCGTACATGATGTAATTTCTCCTTCTCAAATGTGGACAACAGCAATGGACCGCGTGAAAGTTCAAGCTTGTAAGCGCCCATCTCGTCGGGCGTCGAGGATACAACTCCATGATCCGAGTGAAATAAAATTCCAGCTGTAATTCGGCCACCATCGCTTTTTTCGACACTGAGCGCAAATTAGAGTCAATTTTGCGTGTCGAAGCAGTAAAATACTCAGTCTCTACGGCCCCGACTGCATCACGGGAATTGACCTTCCACCTGATCGGATTCCTGATAAATATTCGCCAAGCCGTCTGAGGGCAATTCCATCGCATCGTTTGTTCCGATTTCGCACGGGAGCGGCGCTTTTATTTTGACATGAGACGGAATAGCTAACCGTCAAAAGACTGGAGGGCTTAGACTTGCAGTTAGTTGTCTCTAACGACTCATTCTATCTTGAGTTGCTGTAAATCTTATCGTCAGTCAAGGCTGAGGCTTCTCGGCTTCTCCGACAAAATTGGACGACCCCCATGATCAATTGATGCATCTGATAGCTGGGCTTTCAAGCACTCGAGTCGAGTTCCTGGCTGAGATCGGTTGATACATTGGCTTCGATTGTGACTGGGAGAATCTCAACAAATTTAGTGGGCACATTAAGCAGGCGCTCGGGTTCGATCCCGAGACGTGCGATTGGAAAGTCGATGCAATCGTACGCCCGACACAATGTTCTGGCAGAGCGATTATCCGGCTCGGAAAAATCTTCATTTCCAGTAAGTGGTACAAAGCTTGCGTCTCAGTCGGATTGTAGCCTTGAGCATTGGACCTTCATCAATTATCGAACAGCAGATCTTGAAAGGTGGATGCGGTCAAAAATGCTCGATGGCGGCTTGAAAAAAGGCACCATCCGAAATGGAAGGCCATATCCAACAGCCTATGAATAGCTATCAATTTCGCTCACAGGTACAATATTGAATGGTTACGAGCCATTCCCTCGCTACAAAAAAAGGCCTTCATTGAGACTGGTACGTGGTGAGAGGATCTTAGATACGCAATTGTCGCGGTTGTCGAATTACGCATTGATCAACGACAATTTGAAGTTACCACGAAATGGACGAAAAATGCATCATCGTATCACAAGCTGCTGATATCGGCGATAATGGAACGTGGTGCTCTCATGTTCGATTCGATGCAGTATAATATTGAAAGCCGTTGACGAATGAATAAAGCGCTATCTGCGATGTTGCAAACGCACGGATAGAAATTGTCCAGTCCAGCTGATGGGCGCAGAAAGATGTCAATCTGTACATTCATCATGGGAAATTCATGTCAAAGAAGTCAGCATAATTCCTGCAAGCTACGATATCGATCGCATTGTGGACTTGGACAAGTAAACGCACTTTTCGGAACGCTATATAGATGATTTATTTGCAACCAATGGAGTGTGGAACAGATCATCCGAAATCGACCGCTAGCGTCGTCATTCAATCATATTGCGATGTCGAATTCAGCTCAGTCTAAATCTTTGGACGACATCCGTGCAACTGTGAGGTAAAAAGCTGAGGATTTGCCGGATAAGGTCAAAACTCTCGCTTTATTGTAACGATTTGAGTGACAACAATTGGCATTAGTCATGGTCGTCCCACATCTGTTCGGATCCATTTCTTGCAATAAGTTCTGCGTAGTTTGAATACGTGATGGTAAAATACCGACAAAGTCTGCCAGTACGTCGAAAGTTGAGCATGTGGTGATATCGATGACCTGAAAGTGTGCTGACCGATCAAAAGTATGCGCGCCCAGTAGCATTCATTGTGAGATTGAGTTTCTGTTTAGGCGTCAGCCTCTCTGTTCTGGCAAACAACTATTCCAAGAAATAATTTGCAAAATGTGCAAAATCGACGGATGGGACCATCTTTGTTGATTCACATCAAAGCCATTTATTCTAAGACTTCCTTGCAGCAACCATTTATTTGTAAATGATCCATTCAGATACATTAGTAAGTCTGGCGGCGACTTTTAGTACAAACGTCAGCGTGGTGGGCAACGCACTTTCTGAACTGCCCTTACCACGTTCCTTGTGCCACGAGCCTCGTACATGCACTGCCGTCAAGTGAGCAGATTTAGACCATTGAGATCCAGCAAAGATTTCCGTATGGGACTCCCTGCTCGTATCGGTTTATTGCAACCATATTGTTCCAAGTGCGCTCTGTTACCCAGGAATAGTGATTGTATGAACTACAAAGTCGACATCATTCCGCTACTCCCGGTCAATCGTGACGAGAGGCCTGGTACACATCTATTGTTGGAGGCTGGCACACCACGTTGCACTCGAGAATGTAGCAACACGTTCGAAAAAGAATTTTTGATTCAGCGGATTGCATCGAAGCGAAGCCGATGAGGTATCGGGAGATGAGTTTTGTGCCGTCAATTTGAATTCGACAGAGCACGGGGCGCTTTTCCATTCGGCGAATGTATAGCGATACATTTCGTCCATGATGGGAGTTTTACAGTGCATATTCCGTTATGTCCGAAATCTAATCATTTCAATGTTCTAGAATAGTTTACTCCATGTCTATTATAGCATAATCAAACGACTTTCTTGTCGGCCGGTAGATCTCCATGAGCTCCTTTCTCAAACAGTAGGATCGCCGATTCGACCATGCGCAGACAAATGTTATGCAGAGACCACAATATCCTCCTATTGCGTCTCAACCATTCTATTTGCATGCGGAATAGTCAGGAAGTATGTACAGATCAACCTACTTTCGTACAGTGGTCGCAGGTATCTGTTCCTATCAAAAAAGCCAAGATTAACGACACAGTCATCGCCACTTTGGAATCGAGATTACTTACCTCCTATCTGGATGTCATATGCTTGGTCTGATGATTGACCATTGATTGTGGAAAGAGAACTCACCCACGTCACGATCTTGTACCCATTTTTTTCTACTACATAATTGATATCATCAGCGTCAATTCTCGAAGGGACTTAAGCGTGTGCTACATTTCTTATGATACTCTTAGAACAATATGGGCTTGGCCTTTTAGCATTCACGCAGAAACTCGGACCGCACTTGTCAAGTTACGCTCCGCCGAACGAGTCAATCCCTGTCGGCTAGTTTGTGTCAGCAGTTTACATTGGTAGCGCAGCAGAAACTTTTCTCAGTTTATGTATATCGATATCGGAAAGTGAACAGGGATTCCGTCAAGTTGTTCGAAACCTCACATGTTGGGCGTATATCACGAGTAAATTTTCCAAGCTAGAACACAATAATTTAAGATCGATTTTGCAAAGAATGGTGTGTATTGATCTTGTCTGTTATTCGATGGCTTCATTTCTTCCGTAAAGCCTTTTGAGAGAAATGTTTTCCGCACTGGGAAGGGATGATGTAGAAGTCGTTCCTTGGGATTTCTCAAGCTTGTCCAACTTGAAGACAGTATTTTCGCCCGTATTATCTACGAGCATAGAGTAAACTTTTAGGATTCTGAAGCCTGGTACCCATGTTTCATCATCATCTAACTCCTTGATGAGAGCGGTACATAATTCATCCGATTTTCGATAGATGAAATGATCCGCCTTGAGTTCGATTTATTTGCCATTTGAATAAGTTATTTTTATATCCGTCCAAGGCAAAGCATGAGACGGTCTATGTCCGAAGGGAATAAATAGCGTCGCAATGTCCTTCGAATCCATCTTCTGTTTCCACGTACTTCTTTTGCGACAGCTCTTCTTTCATCATGTTATAATATGATTGAGGAATCCCGGTAGCTTCTACATCAAGATCTATTCGCATTTTATGGTCTTTACCTTCCTTGCTGAGAAAAACAATGTTTCACTCCATGGCACTCCTGAAACAAAAGTGCTCCTCGATCTTGTGCAACTTCAGGTCTTCCGATAAACATGTGATTATACGTAAAAGTATACCGACCTCGATTTCCTGTTACATAAGCTTGATTACCTATGTACAACTTGTCTTTACGAGTATATACCTATTTACTATCAATCCACTTTTTCAACTTCGTTCCCATCAATTTCCCGCAAGCGTGTATTTTTGGCTTTTGTACGTTAACGTCAACTCCTTTGCCAAATTCAATAGCACGTTTCTGCCTTTATTATTTTCATTCAAAGATGGAACTGGAACCTTTATATATGCAAAACGTTTCGCGACCACATTCGATTCTACGTCGGCAAAGGTACTTCTTAGCCTCAAAGTGTACAAAGTGCTGTCTTCAACCGAATCACGCAAGGGGCTGTCATCCGACCAGCTCAATTTCGAATCTATTGTAACACACAAGTCTCCTGTAACAACCGCAAAGTGATGATGCGCTAAAGATGCTCCGAGCCCAGGAACAGCGTACGATTTTGGCGAAATAGCTCTCATTCGTTGCCTCAGTTCATTGAATTACCCTAAAGGATGATCATTTTTCAATTAGACCATTCAGGTCAGCTGCAGCCAGCAAAAGAACATGGGTACGTGTAAATATGGAAGCGTACCTATCGGCTTAGAGTTGGATAAAACACTGACGACAACATGCCTTTCTACAGAATGCGTACTTCATGCAGATTATAAGCGTGCATGCGTTTTCAAGTTCGACGTAATATTGTAGCAGAATAGGAGAGTATAATTGCATTTTAATGAGGACTATGCTCACTCTCGTCGATAAAAATTGACACCCGTTCACTTATGTCCTCTACAGGAGCAATGTCCTATGATATCATGTGCGCCATCGCGCATACGTGAAGGTACTTATGTGTATAACGAAACGCAAGTTTACCTCATGGTGCAAAGCATTTCTGAATGTGCGGTTGTGCATGTTGTTCTTCGAACTTCTATCATCGTGCATAAACCTACGCCTTATTTGCACTTTCTGTGGCAACGCATCCTGTAATGCACCTTCTCGTCTCGCTTTGACCCGGTCGTGCGCTTCCATGTTTACAAAGTACGATATCTATATACGCAAAGTTGGCTACTTGAGAAAAAATCCATCTTTTTTTCCTGGCTGCAGTTGACCTCAATGGCCCCAATGAGCGATGGGGATTCGTTCATTTTTCAATTTCGACCTGCAGAACAGAGGATGAAAGCTCCTCCTATGAAATCGTACGCTCTTCTTGGGATTGGATCGTTTCTCATGCATCATCAACTTGTGAATTCTTTAGAGGGTCTGCGCTTACGTATCCATCCGAAATTGGATTTCGATAGTGGCGCGAAGATTCCGAAATCGGTTAAAAACGACAAATGGTACTTTGTTGGCATTGAAGATCCGTCTAGCCTACCAGACATGAAGCCTATACATCATTTGGATGATCACTGGGAATTCTGTAGGTTGGATGCGTCGTCTAAACGAACTCAATCGAAAAGGCGAGCTAAAAGTCTGCGACCAAAGGTCAAAGAGAATTTGACTGAACCTCTTCTATGGGATACAGCCTCTTCGGATGAGAATCCGCCTATAAAATCTCTGACAATTGAATTTGACCAGTGGAAAGATGCGGCCGAGATAATGGGAACGACCAATGGTGGAACATACGTCATCTGCTGGAGATTGCTGGGAAGCGATCTGATTAAATGGTTCGAAAAGAAACAGCTATACTTTCACAATAAGTTTTTATACTTGAGTATTGAATTTTTTCTGAAAGGTTTTCGAGGAAAACATTATCTCAAGTGGGTAAAGCCTAATGTTTATGAGATTTATGACGCACAGAATTATGTTGAAGGAGTTACAGGGGTGGTAGGCGAATTTACGGCAAATGTGGAATTTTATATGTTGCCGGCTAGCCAGAATCAAAATATTCGAATTGATGCTGTTTTAAAGGCCATTAGAATGCCAATTGTAAAGTATGACATTATGCGCACACGATTTCCCAAAAGTTTTTTTCATGGAACGAAAGGTCCACCTAACGGAAAATGCAGTGATCTCGACCGTCTTCTAAGCTCGTCGGAAAATAAAAAACAGTCGCTGGATATAACAATATCAATCTTACGGTATGGTGTTATCAAAATCAATACCCAAGAATTGATCCAAAGAGAAGGTGACGTTTGTACGATTCTCATTGAAGGGTCTGAGGATGATTCTTGGGTACTGGGTACTTTACTTTTTGCAGATTTTATCATCGATAATACGCGTGGCAGTGGAAATGTGATGTATCATTTCTTAGGACCTTCATTGAGGACAGATCTCGCCGTCGAATATTGAATTAAATCCAATACACCACTATCCTTTGCAAGATGGATCTCCAATGTTAATGTGTAATAATTCATAAGAATCGACTCGTGACGTAAACACATAATTTGAGGTTTCAGGCATATGAATGTACTGATTATAGCGAGAAAGGCGTTAGCTGACACAAATCACGCGACGGAGAGGTATGTTCTCTCTTCGTCGTGATTTGTTTTGCACAAATCCTCCCCCCTCCGCCAAGGAATCCTAAACGACAGCTTCGTCGATATCTTTATTGACTCTCGTTTCCTTGGTAAAAAAGTACGTGTATTATCTTGTTCTAGACCTGTCCTATCGAAAATCTAGAAGGAGACCTTGCACCGATATCCAGAAAGATCTCGTCCAAAATCCTGAACTGGTACGTTAAAGACATAACCGGTTCCTAATTCCTAACTAGACACGTAAGCGATACCTAAGTTGAAGGTGTCTATATTACTAGAATTAGACTAACTGACTTCTCTAGTTGCCTAGGCTATCTTAAATAACATATATACATATAAAAAACGTTTCGTGCAATACCTGTGAGAGATGATTCTCGTTGATAATCTAGTATCGCAGTAGCCTCAGCACCCTTAATACGAGACTGTGTCCAGCTTGTAAATGCTGTAAAGTTGTAAAGTTGTAAAAATGGTCCAAAAGTATTGTGATTTGCTAATTGGTGTGCGCCACATAGGCGGAACAATGCCATCCAACTAGGATTAGGATCTGAGTTGCACTTGCATTTTGACTTGTCTGTGCCGTACCCGCAGTAATGATCTTCGGCTTCTAAAAAATCCACCAAATGATCCTTGCTGTACTAGTTGATCCAGCACCTTTGCAAGCCGACTGCGTTCGTGTTGGTCGTAACACTGCTACGAAAGTACCGAACGTGCGCACTAAACGTGGTGTAAATGACGGAAAGTGCTGGAACTGTCGGAGTTGCTGATCGCTGATCGAACAAACGACGATTCCGATCTGTCCAGACGAAGTGCAGTGTCACCGCTTGCAATGCAAGCCATAAATCTGAGATAATGTCGAAATAGTCTTTCCAATCCGATCGTAGTGGTGGTACGATTGCACATGCAATATGCGTCCAACGTGGTCGAGAGGAGAAAAAATGATCCCAACTAGGGAGTAACTCCCTCCATAATTGCGCCGTGTGATCGCACTCTAAAAAGAGATGTTGATCGGATTCCACTGCCCCACACGAAGGCTGCGTGCACAAGATAATGTCGGGCTGAATATCCTTTAAGAACCAGAAACGAGATCGAACTGGCAGCATTCGGAAGGCTAGACGAAACTGTAGATCTTCGTAAATAGGCAATACACGTTTTCGAAGATGTCGTGATGTAGCCATAAAAGTTCGAACTCGTTCTGAATCCAGTGCGTCCGATCTCTCCCGTGATGACCAATGTGTCGACATCGGATGACTCTTGGTTGGTTCGGGAGGTTTCCAGACGATTCGTGAGAGTTGTGAGCGTGAAATAGATGGAAAATAATGTTTCCTTTCCGTGCTTTTTACTCCCACATAAAATGATCTGCCACTTGTGGTTGGTGTAATCCAAGTGATGATACCAATCGTCGAGTGGATACGCTGGAGAATCTGAGTGACTTCATTGTAAAGTCGACTCAGCAACTTTTCTTCAGACATATCCGATGTGTTCAGCTCTTCGTCGTTGTAATAGTTGGCGACGAAATCGTCCTTCGTTGGCCATGTGTCGCTTTCACGAAAAAAGTCTTGAAGACTGCGAATTTCGAAAAGCGTAGCAAACGATTTTCGAAATGTGCGATGTGGTTCATCCACCATACCAAGATTGTACCAAACGTTCTGCGTACTCGGATGACGAGTAGCAGCTTCGTAATGTAACTTTTGGTCGCAGTGAAACCACATCGGTTGTTCCATGTAGTACTGACGGCGTTGTGAAACATTTAAGTCTGATATTGAAATGCTCCAATCCATCTGATGCCACATTCTAAATGCGTGTTTCCACCATGAAGATGTGCTTTCCCATTGAACCATTTTCCCATGTCGATTTGGTGCGATGGTGAATATATCCATCGGCTTGTGTGGTCCAAAGGAAGGTTGGATGAGTTGTAATAATTCCGTCGAAGCAGTTGTCCAATTCGCAGGAATACTTGTTGACGCATCGGATGCGAACTGCTGAAGGAATTGAATACTTTGTAGCTTTAGTCGTCCCACCAAAAACGGAACTTGTAGTCCACCATCTTGTCGGCGAAGATATAAAACTCTTTGCTGAGTAGGTGAACATGTTTTGAATCTTTTTTGTGTTTCCGACCAAGCACAAATCGATTTAACATCGATTGCCACTGTCGAATAGTCACTGCTGGTATGTCTACGTGCATTGTATAATGCCACAGACGTGATAAAATCATCGTCTTCGCAACCAGTAGTCGACCACGAACAGTTCTTGCTCGTCGAAACCATACACCAAACCCATCGTAAAAACTCTTGTCGAGAGTTGAAATAACCATCGAATGAGTTGGTTTCTGGCCGAACGGAATACCCAAATACTTGACCGAATCCTCCGGACCCATTATGGTCAAATTGGGAATACTTGGACACGGCTTGGTCCGATTCAACGAGAGCAAAGATGATTTACTCAAGTTGAGTTTCGCACCCGATCCATCGCAATAGACTTGGACGAGTTCGAGTTGCGTCAAAACACCATTCGGTGTCTCTGAAAGCAATGTCGAATCGTCCGCAAAAAATAATCCAGTTGCGACAGTCGTGCCATTAATCCAAATGCCATGTTCTTCATGTTGACGAAGTAAATTTCCCAAAGGTTCGATCGTCATCAGAAAAAGTAATGCTGAGAGAGGATCACCTTGTTTCACTCCACGTTGTGGTGTAATGGACGATGTGATATTTCCATTAATCATCAACTGCGCCTTTGTGTTATTGTACAAAAGACAAACCAAGTCGATGAAACTTTTTCCAACGCCCATTTTTTCCAAAACGCGAAACATGTACGTCCAATTGACTCGATCATATGCTTTCTCAAAGTCGAGAAAAGTCGCATAAGCTTCCTCCCCACGATGAGTGACCAAGTCTTGGATGTCGGTGAGATGTCGAATATGGTGATGCATCGACCTTCCTCGCACAAATGCTTTTTGATCTTGATGGATCAATTTTGGCAAAAAACGTTGCAATCGATACGCCAGCACTTTTGAAAGTACTTTCACATCGACGCAAAGTAGTGCGATCGGTCGATAGTTGCCAGGATCACCTCGTGATCCTTTTTTGTATAAAAGTGTGATTGCTGAGTGACGTTGTGATCGAAGTAAAATTCCTCTTTCCAGCTGATATTCGAACACGATCTTCAGACACTCGCCAAACATTTCCGGATCAAGCTGATAAAATGCAGCTGGTAGTCCATTTATACCTGGAGAAGAACTACTCTGCATGTGCTTGATCGCTTCCGCCATCTCGGTCGTACTTAACCGAGTGGAGAGACGGTCTTGCTCTGCTGAGGCAAGGGAAACTTGAATCGAATCGAGTAACTTTTTTTGCTTTCTTTCACTTGGAACATTTGAGTCGGTCCTGAGCTATAAAGAGAGCCCATGACACCACCCCAATGATCTCTGAATTCGTCAATAATCTCCCTTGGGTTCGATGTCACGGTACCACATTTTTTTGTAACATTTTCGATCGGCACGCGACGACAAGAACTATCCGGAGGGCGAAAAAAATGCTTGGAAGAGTTCTCCATATGCTTCACGTGATGGTCGAAGCTTTCATCTTGGTTGTATTTCGCATTGTTTTCGACTGAGAATTGTTGGAGACTCGATTCGTAAAAATACCGTGACTCATTGGTGTCTTGGATGCGATATCGAGCTGCTGCGAATTCCAAAACACGCTGGCTAGACTCAACATCACGTCGGCTATCTTTTGCAACCTTTTTTTCAGTGCTTTGAAGCTGTTTCTTGATTTTCGTCTTCCAACTTTCCCACATTTTACCGGGATTCGAAGTTGTCCGTAACTGTTCGAGCACCAAATTCGCTTCCAATTTGATTGCTTCGACAACTTTAGGATATTCAAATAGTCGTAATGAACCGACCCGGAGATTGAGTTGGATTTGCAAAAGTTACTTTTTGTGCCAGATGATCTCCCGCATGTCGTGGACGAAAATACTCAGAGGTTTTGTATACCATATTGAATGGCTCTTCCGACATGCAGATGTAGTCTAGTCGATTCTTGCGCGGTAATGGTCCTGTAAATACTTTGCAGTCGGATGTTGGATTCGCCAAGCGTCTACCACACCCAACTGTGAAGCCATTCCAAACACGCTAATCGACTTGGTTCGTGTCGAATTGTTCCACTCGAAGCATCGATAGCTGGATCGAGTGGTGTGTTGAAATCACCAAATACGATATGTGTTGCGGTCGATTCGAAAGTGCTGGAAAGCAATAACTCATAAAACCCCACTCATTCCTCGGCCTTGACCGGTGCATATACATTGTGAATATACACCGGTGCGTCGTGAATGATAAGACGCAAAACCAAATAACGATTTCGAATGCTTCGTTCGGTGAGTTCTTCAGCTGTTGAGTAACCGGGAAAGTCTGAACGAAGGATTGTCATGACACCGCCACTGCGGTTTTGAGTCGGATGGAGAAAAGCACTGTTGTGGTCATTGACAAACATTTTGTGCTGCATTTTTGAGGATAATAAAAACTGAGATGAGTCCAGTTGGTTATGATCGTGAAACTTGGTTTCTTGAACACAACAACTGGATTGTTGTGATAGGATGTGGTCGATAAAAAGATGACCATTTTTATGAATTCCATTAACATTCACCGTGAGTGCTGAGATATTGTTCCACGTTGAAATAATCGAGGAGCCCTTAGCATTCACGCTGAAGTGGACCAGCAATCAACCTCGTTTCACCATCTTCTTTTGAGAGGTGAAGTGTTGCTTTCCCTTCTGGGGAAAAGCTGAGATTGACTGAGAGCTCGCCGATATCGCCACAGAGAAGTTCTTGCCGTTTACCACCAAACCATTGAGACCAACATTTAATGCCCACATCGGAGCGTAACAACAAGATGAGCACATTGATTGGGAGTAAACGACAATGGTGACCTGGAATCCAAATCACTGGTCTATCGGTGAGATAGTGGATCCAGTGATCGCTTGTGTAAAATGTCGGGGCAGTAGACATAAATAATAGTTCCAATAATGCGAGAGCTTTGGTCGCCCGAGTCAAACCGTGAACAGTGTCCGGCACTGACTTCGACCACGACATTAGTTTCTCGAACAATACAGCTCTCTTAGAGGGAGCTTTTCCACCAACGTGGCGATTCCATCGCGTCGTAAACGTGACATCTTCGCCGAGATTGTGCGCTGCAAAAACGCGATTGATTAGAAGTAGATGTGCTACTTCGTCCAACGCAGGATCATTCGACTCCATGCATGAAATAAGCACCCCATGCATGGTGATGGGATGATCTAATGCTGCCCGGATGATTTGGTCTGGGTTAGTACAAAATTGTACCAGCCTACGCACATGTGGGATGCACGCATCGGCTTGGACCAGCTTGTCCGGTCGAAGCTGGTGGAGTGCATTTTTGGAATCCATTTCCATGAGCTCTCCGATTTCACCAATTCGAGTTGGTCGCTCTGCTTTTTCCACCGTTGTATGACGCTTCTTATAAAAGTGTGCCGCCTCTTTCGAGGTGGCTATCTCTTTTGGCATCCATGCTTTCACGGGAATAATTTGAATGCGGTTGCCATGCGCCGGATTGGCAACCGCTTGGACTTCTTCGACTTCCACCTCCATAGTTGCGAGCACAGCAAAGTAATTACTTGTCGCCAACGTTGGGAGCGCACGAGGTGGTGCATTGGAAACCATTTGGTCAAACGGCTCAGTCCGATTACGCTTTCCTCGTGTCCATGCCAACTGCATGTATGTGTCACCATCCTTCTCCACCCGTGGATGGGAAGATGATCGACTTTTCAATTGGAGGATTGGGGGAGTAGGCTGAGAGAAGTCTGGTGCCCCTGGTGGTGAGATAGAGGGAGGACTGTTGAGCTCCAACGAAATTTGGTCGGAATTTTTTCGCTCCGGTCGCTTCGTCTCCAATTCCGGAATTTGAACTGGCTTCTCCACCTTTTTTGGGACCACCGCGACTGCCGCTGGCGCGGTTGTTTGTTTTTGTTTTTCTTGTTGCGGTTTTGCTTGTTTTTGATTATGAGGTTGAGTGTGAGTTGTGTTTGGTTTTTTGTTGTTGTTGTTCTTTTTGTTTTCGTTTGATTGCTGCCGTGTTCCCGAGGCTAATGCAGCACCCAAATCCAAGCAGTAAGGACCACGTTGGCCAAAACGTTGTCGTTCCGTTGGAATAGGAGCGTTCTTACCCCGTACTGGATAGAGCTGCTTGTCGTAAACGATTTGTTCAATCACTTTACCAACTCTAACCAGTTGTTGGGGACACCCGTCAAACAACCAAAGTAAACTAGCCAAGTCGACATCACCACTTCCTTAGTGGGAATCGTCTCGCGAAAGGTGTCATACACCACTTGACACCCGAGTTTGTGAAGAGCGCGGAGAATGTTGTTCCGTTCTTCCTCCACGCCCACACCGAACACATCGAGGTAGTACTTTGTTTCAAGAGTAGTAAACTCCCGAAAAAAGTACTTTTCCCCAAGGATAGTCACCGGCTGACACTCCAACTGCTGGCAGGCATCCGCCGTGGTGACCATCACCCTAATGTTGCCCCCAGGCATTTTCGACACCTGAGCGATTGACCGGCTCTCCAGCAGGCTTTCAAAAACCGGATTACCGTGGTCTCGCATCAGGGATGTTAGGATTTTCCCATTTGGAGTACGGGTCAAGGACTGGCCCGTCTCCAAGACCATCGGGAAGGTTGCTTTCCGGATTTGGAAAGGTCTTGCTGCTTCCAATTTCGCAGACAGAACAGACCAATCCGGGTGCTCCCCATCAGCATATAGCTGCAGTATAGCCACGATATCCGAGGCTTTCGGCTTTGCGAGCTCGACGCGAAATTTCGCCCGAGCTCTAGCCTGGTCCCTACGCAAGGACTCCTGTGACTTTATAAGGTCAGCCAAAGTGGGACTTTTAGTGTCGTCCACACTTGCAGTTGCCTTTGAGTCACCCTGTGACGAGGCAACGACAGTACCGCATGTACCACTGGTGCCACATCCGACACCGGGAGTACCGGTATTACCCTGTACCGTCACATGAGGGTTGCCACGTCACTACAAGTGGACGCTAGCACCCTTGGGTTGTGTCGATATGTCGACTTGAACCATTGTTTTCGAGAGGAAAGAGTTGAAAAAGTTAGTTTTTCGAGTTGTTGTGTACTAAATTGGCGGGTTACGTAGTAACCGGCAAATTGAGAAGTAGTAAGCGATACCTAAACCATCATTTCCTTCTCCTTGAAGTTTCAATGCCGATGAACTTTCGCATTTCGGTCGCTTTGGGTCTGGTGGCTACCCACTTCCTCAATAGGGTAGGCACATCTTCCATCAGGACACTGACTGGTTCCGAGCTATTCTCCGTGTCGTCAAATCCAGTCCACTATACGAGTACATCCCACCGATGATTGTCAGGATTGAGCCGACAGCCCAAGAAACGGCTCACTAAATGCCCGCCGTTCACTTACAAGACGTACTCCGTTAGGGTCCGTACCCAGCTCAGTCGGTTAAACACTTGAGCGCACGGACCCCCTGCCGGAGGTCGTTAGTTCGATCCCCGGCAGTGTGGGCAGCGGTTTGAGCCCACCCAAGCAATAAGCTTGGAAAATATCTGCCTCCCTAGGTTTGAAGTCAGACTTAAGTGATATTCACACGGTCAGGGGCTCATGATAGGATAAGGAAGGTAGTTAAAGAACCAGATAAACAGTGTAATGAAATCCTTGAAAAAAAAAAAAAGACGTAGTCCGTTAGATCTTATGAGACGCCCGAATCTTTTTCTTGAAAAAACTCCAACCTGGTGACATTTCTTTTGATGATACTGAATGGTGCCACCAGTTCCTGGACGTCGTAAGTCCAGTCGTTTAACATCGCCACGACTCGGTTAGAGACTTTCAAATGAAGCATTAGAGTTTAGTACATTTTGTAACACTTCCCGTCAGCACGCAATCAATACTTTCGAAGTTCACGGGATAGACGCCATGTTTCTGAGCATGTCGGTGCCGTGCAGCTTCATTCTTTTTGCGGTAAGCTTTGGACAGTTTTATTGTGCATACCATCGAGTGTACAGTGCAATCAATACATGTGATGGCACTGTATTTCTCTAAGTTCACCTTCGGTAAACGCGGCTATGCCTTGGAACAGTGACAACTGATACAATACGCTGATTGAGTCCTTCTGCTGCAACGCAGTAAAATCCGTGACTGGAGCAATCCCACCAAGTCGACTTGACGGTAGCTAGTTGATCGTAGATTGACAGAGCGGTAATAAAGTGTGCCAATTTACAATCCGTTGTTGTTTCTCACTCAATAATGACCGCATCACCTTTGATAACTGCCGATTTATGACCCCAACGGTCCCGTTACAAAAAGATTTTGAGCACCCATGACTTTTCGGAGTTTTTCCAGTATCGCATTCTTGAAATGTGAGTCTTGATCCGAAACCCATAAAAAAGACAACACCATATCGTTTGAACCAATCTATCAATGCCTGAACCGTCGCCTCCGTATCTTTCACTGTTGTTGGTACAAGCTCACAAAATCCACTCCTACCATTTTTAGGACGAGCACGTACATATAAAGCCTTTTGGCATCGATAGGAAATCAAAATGTAAAAATTCGTTTGGTTTCGTCGCTTGAAGTGTTTCTCCATACGGTCTCGGATAATTTTTAGCCATTTGCCATCAGACAATGTAAGCATTTGTTAACGAAACGTTTCACACCCGCCCTCATCGTGTTCCATATCACGTATTTTGACACTAAATCCAAGGTCGTCTCGATTCCACGATGACCTGCCGGCCCCGCGTACACTATCACACACAGTCTCTTTTTTTAACGTAATCGCATTGTCCGGTATCCATATACGTCCACTTTCATCCTTCCAAAGTATCCGCTCCTTTTCCACTATGAGATTCGGATAGCTTTTTGTCTCAATCTCTTTTTGCTGAATTCTTCCTGCCCCATTCAGTGCTGGCCACTCGAACTCATTACATTGTAGCGTCTAAACAGTCTCGACCACTGCCATGTACAGTATTTCGTTTTTTTCTCGCTTCACACCTTCATGATCTCCACATCCCCATCATAGAAGCAGGCCAACCCAGACGTTTTCTGTACCGACCACATGCTCCACGGTTTATCGAAACATTTGCAGCACCATGGCCCAACGCTTTAGCTTGTCAGCTTTATATCGAGCCATAGTATTATCAATACTTCCTGGATCGAAGATGAAGTGTAAGTTTCTATGATCCGTGAAAATATGAAAGCTATTTGCTCTCAGCAATACATACTCCAATCTTCTACACGTTTCCACTATTGCATACGCTTCTTTCTCAATAATTGCCCATCTAGCATCGATCCTCGAAATGAAAAACTAATAAACGCCAAAGGGAGGTGGTTCTGCTCCGCTCTTTGTTTGGGTAGCTCTCCTGGAGCTAACTGCGTGACTATAGCTCTCCAATGAGCTTTCGATGCATCCGTATGGACACATACATCCCAATTTTCTTTTGGATAGGACATAAGCACCATTGCATACAATGCGTTCTTCACTTTTTTGAGACATTCATCCTGCTTAGATGTCCATCCTTGATCTTTCAAAAGCACATGGATTCCGCTTCTTGCGATCACCTGCCGCCTTTATGGATGCTTCTAGAACTTCATGAAGATCATTGAACAATTTTGTAAAGTTCGGAATGCTGTTCCGCATCCAATTTACTACACACAAAATTGCTGCAGCTCCACC
Organism: Albugo candida; assembly: GCA_905220665.1. Classification (NCBI taxonomy): domain Eukaryota; phylum Oomycota; class Peronosporomycetes; order Albuginales; family Albuginaceae; genus Albugo; species Albugo candida. The sequence continues at coordinate 122,480 of CAJNAR010000003.1, forward strand.
GCCGTCTTTGAAGTTTCCAGCTCACACAGGCTTTGTACGCGGCTTTCGCAGTGACTAATTCCATCACTTGAAGTTTTCTTCCCACACCGTATTGTGAAATAATGGATGCTTGTACAATTTTCCGCGCTGCGCTTGACCCCATCTGTATTGCACCTCTGTAAGGACACGGATAATATGTTCAGCACTTTTGCATCTTTAGTTGCATATCCGAGGATATCATCCATCCATGCATGTACTCCTTTCCCGAGTACTGGCTTCATAACTCCTTCGGCCACATGTTGTGCATAAGCGACTGCAGCCGTAGATCCCATGATGACTCGCTTCGCCGTGAACAATCCACTCGGTGTCACCATTGTAAAATATTCTCTGCTACCTTTATCCAAAAGTAGCTGTCAATAAAAACGGAAATAATCTAGGGATAAATAACAAGTTGATCCCTTCAAATTTGCCATAACGACCTCAAGGTGTGGCATTGGCCACGTCATTGGCACTGTTACTGCATTGATAGCCCGTAAATCCAAGGTCATTCGATATTCTCCGACTTGTATGTTCACACGCATCTGGGCTACGATACATCAGATCGTGCTCCTATAATTCCGATAAATGTGTATTCATATACTCCCTACGAAGAGGTGGTTTCGCCTTGATTTGTCAATATTAGGGGTTGCAACCTCCTTTAATCTAGCCTTGAGAGACTTGACCTTGACTGGAGGATCCGCGGCAAACTCCACGCAAAACACATCATGGTATTTGTGTTGGAAGATGGTGTCTGATCGAGTGAGATGCTGCCAGGTCTCTGGCCGCCTCGGTACCATTTCTGACAGGATTAGATGATTTTAGTCATGCAGGCGACAAAAGAGGCAGTACGGTGTGAAAACGGTGTGAAATGACGCAGGTGCCGATATTGTATGAGAGAAGGAATGGATAAAAAAAAGCAGGTTGCTCGAAGGTACGGCAGTAAAAATTGGTAATACAGTCACTCTGCAAAAACACTTCTTTGAAGAACTTCCTAGCGTGAATCAAAAGGTTATGAACCCAATGGCGGGTGAGAAAGTGTTCAGAGGTGCTACACCAGACTCTGCAGGGAGCTCGTACATGGAAGAAGCGCAGGTGGCCGCTCGCGAAAGGGACCCACTGAGGAGTACTTGGACGCTTGCGAAAGAGGTTTGGCAAGTGTGGAATATTTATCAGGCAGTGAAATGCGACAGAGATGGAAAAGATTTCTTTTAGACTGGACTTTATGGAAAGAGATCGCCAGGGGTCTGGTCAGTTTGGTGGTGGTGGCCGTGTCGAGCCATCTCATGATTTGTATGGAGGTGGATTTGGGTCGATGCGGCAGATATCACGGCCTGACGCGAAAGTGTACTTTGGAATTGGTGGAATGACCTCAAGTCTCTTTGCAAAGCATAGTGGAGTACATGGCCCTGGTGCTCGCGCGTGGCAAGAGAAGGTTCAAGCAGTACCAGCAGCAGCTCGGATACGAGCGCCAGCGCATGCAGCACCAATTCCAGTATGAGTTGCACCAAGGAGTAGAGAAGCTCCGATAAGAGCTCCGGCGCCAAAAGGATATGACTATGCTCTTACGAGAACAGCTAAATTTACGCGCTGGTAAGAGCCCATGATAGTTTGTGAGGTGTGCAAACTGGACCCGAACTATGTCAAGATTTCTAATTCGAGTGAAGGCAGGATACGCATCGATCCTTTAGATGGATAAAGTATACAAGGGACTTGGAGCTGGATTTGTGCAATGGTGTCAGCTGCTTCTCGTAAAGAGTGACTTAGCTGAGCGAGCGTGTGGAATTCACTGGCCGGAGGAGTATAAGGTTTCCCGATTTGGAGAATTTTCTAACGGTAAATCTGCGAGTTACTTTAACCAGCGTTTGCACAGTTGGTCGACAATAAATCCGACTTTTGGTTTCGTTATGGAATAGATGTGGATTCCTATCACATTGTTTTCTCAAAGCAGCATACTATCAAGAACAGAAGGATAAAGTTCAATCGTGGAATGACCATTTACTTTATCTGGTGGACCTTCAAGAGGCGACAAACGCTGGTGAAGAATTGATTATAGAAAATGTTTTGAAGCATGCTCAACCGGAGTCTCAAGCATGGATTGTCAGTCAATACAACCAGTATCTCACGGACTACTTGTCACGCTGAAGAGATTGCCTCGTTCATACAAGGATTAGAGGATGAGACAGTACGTGATCGACACACTGTTCGAGAGCTAGTCAATGCAGTTACGGATACAAGAAAGTGTTACAATTGCAACCAAGCTGGTCACCTCGCTCGTAATTGTAGAAAAAAAGGAAGACCAAAAGATAAGAAATCAAGAAAAGCTCTGGATCGAGTAATGAAAACTAGTGAGCGTTTGCTGCAACAAGTTGTGATGATCTGAACGACGATGATTGAATTCTTGACACTGGTGCAAGCTGTCATTTGGTTCGTGATGTGTCTATGATGACCAATATCGCGAGCTGTCCAACCAGTGAAGCAATTCGGCAGCGGGATGGTACACACTTGCAGCTTTCTTGCAATGGAAGCTTTCTCTTGCGAACACCTGTTGATGTAGTAGACCCTGAGATTGAGTTGTCATGTGTCTACTATTTCTCTCATCTGACAGGAAATTTGGTGTCTTACGGGCGTCTAGTAGACCATGGATGCTTGCTTGGACAGTCGAATGAGCACCATGCTGTCCTGAACAATGGATCTGTGGTATTTTATGGAACATTGAAGAATCATGTAATGGTTGTGAATCGAACGATGAACGCCAGATATAGTTGTGACCTTGGAGATGTTGCGGTGAGTGCAGTAGCTACCATTGAGTTTGGCCAAACTGTGCAGAAGGGTTAATAGGCGTTTTGGTCATTTAACTTCGACACGATTATGCGTCTTGCACGTACGCCTCACCCAGGCATTGAATTGACGGAGCATGCTCAAGAGCAATGCTTAGCTTGTGCACAAGGAAAGCAGGCAAAGGCATCCCAACCGAAACAAGACACTGGTATGAGCGCACCAACGAATCGTGTTGGGGGGATGTTACGTGGCGACCTCAAGGGCCCGATCACACCGCGAGATCGCAGAGGCACCAGATACCTAGTTAAGTTTGTTAACCACACGACCAACTATTGCCTTATTTTTCTCGCTAAAACAAAGGATCAAGCTGCGAAAAAGTTTGAAGACTTTTGATTTTTTTCGAGAAGCGTTACGATTGCCGCGTGCACGTGCTGCGCACCGATGGAGGTGGTGAATACAAAAACGTTGATTTGTTTTGTAATGAAACCGGTGTTGCGCGGCAAATATCGGAGGCTGGTAACCAGGCAGGAAATGGTAAGGCAGAGCGCATGCACCGGACGGTGATGAAATAGTTCGATGTACTACCTCTTTCTTTTTGGGGAGATGCTGCCGAATATGCGGCTTACGTTCTCAACAGAATGCCAACCCGCTATAACCCTAGGCGGTCTTCTCCTTTCGAGATGCTAACAGGAAAATCTCCCAGTATTGTGGATATTGTCGCGTTTGGTTCAAAATGCGATGTGTCACGCGATCATAAGAAGGACTTGCGGAAGCGGCGGGTCCGAGAATGAAATGATCGTGGGAGAAAACGATGAAAAACGAAAGGATTGCGCGTGTGGCTACCTCGTGATCACATTATCATTACTACCTGTCACGTACGTCACGTCGAGATGCTTACTGACGTTGGCAATAAGCACTTGGAGGAGGTATTACGTAGAGAGGCTGAGAGTGACCCGGAAGAGCTAGCACGCAAGCATCAAGGTCAGCGTACCAGTGCAGCTAGCCAAGTGACTGAGGCGGCTCACGATGAGCAGATTTATGCAGGGTTAACACGATCCAAGCGTACTACAAGAAAATCAGTTCGAAAAGCGGAGGCGGACATGGACTCTTTACTTCGTTTAAAGCCATGTCGCGAGCTTGATAATGCAGTCACTACGGTCATTCAAATGGATCTCACCAGAATCTGGTGACGTGGTGAATGCCGTAGTTGCTGACGTTCTGCAAGTTTACCAATCTGAATCCGCCCATTTTCCTGATCCGAAGAATTGTCGCGAGGCGATGCGCAGTCCCGACAACGAGTTATGGGAGCGTGATCAGCAAGATGACTTAAAATCATTGCGTAGGAATATTACGTGGAGACTAGTTAAAATGGATCCTTAAGTTCCTCGCTTACATACCAAGTGGGTATATAAAAAGAAATGCACGAGTGGTGAGGAAATGGGACGTCACAAAGCAAGACTTGGTACCAAGTGCTTATGTAAGTTCTGCTAAAGAAGATGGAGTGAATATCACTCCATCTTCTTTATCCATATTCTTGATGAATTAAACTGACGTCACGGGAGCTAAAGAGTATGCTGTGTTTACCGCCAAGAATCTTACACTTTGTTTGGATAGAAGACTTTATGGTTTAAAGCATGCTGGAAGGCTATGGCACCAGCTGCTACACACAACCTTCACCAACATAGGATTTATTCAATGCATTACGGACACATGATTGTATTTCAAGTCAGACATTGATGGCGCTACTCTTGTTGGTACCCATGTGGATGAACTCTTGGTCACTGGTACCAGTAATGAGCGTTTCGACGTTTTCTTTTCACAAATGGCGTATCTTAACTGAAAGACCTTGGACTTGCCGAGAAATTTCTTGGTATGCGTGTTAACTATGATTCCATGTCGGGTACAAGATTAATCCAAGCGGTGTAATATTAAGTTTCTATCTAAAAACGGCCTCGATAAAGCTAAATCCGCGCGAGGTTCAATGGGAGGAGATTTTTTGTCTGATGATCAAGTTGGAGGAAATGCGTTACTACCGGCAGTGGGTCCCGGTACACCTGAGCACCCGACAATCAAGACTTTTCAGTCTCTGCTTGGGATTATACTTTGTATTGCTCTCTGCACCCTACTGTATATATCTTTTGCTGTATATCATGCTTCTAGGCGTGCACATGCAACAACTTTTGGCGATTTGAAGTTGGCGAAAACGATTGTGCGATACCTGGCTGGAAGCGCTCATCTAAAGTTAGTCATGTACCGTAACGATGGACCGGATCTACCACTCCGCATCGATTGTTTTACTGATGCTGACTTTGGTGGAGATAAGCGAGACAGGAAGTCCGTTACTGTCGGAATTACTCGAATTAATGGATCGAAGTTGGGATGGATTTGCAAAAAGCAATCGGCAGTGGCGTTGTCGACCGCTGAATCTGAATATGTGGCTGCGTCACTCGGCGACAAAGAGCTTCTTGGTTCAGAAGAGCTGGCGGGAGAGACTTCAAGTTATGCTCTCTGTGATCATGAAAATGAACAACCAAGCTGCTATCAAGCAATTTGAGAACGAAGCGAGTTTGAGCCAGGCCAAGCATGTGGATGTGCGTCTCAAGTTCATTGGTGATTATACCGTAAAGATACTATTCAACTTAACTATATGAACACGCACAATATGCTAGCTGACATCCTGACGTAGCCAATTCCAGCGCCTCGACTTCAAGCTTTGCGTGCTGCTATTCGTCTCGAGTAGGCAAACGCCCTGGGGAGGAGTGTTGGAAGATAGTATCTGATCGAGTGAGATGTTTCAGGTCTCTGGCCGCCTCGGTACCACTTCTGACAGGATTTGATGATAATTGTCAACCAGGCGACAGAAGACGCAGTACGGTGTGAAATGATGCAGGTGACTTACTCTGCAAAAACACTTCTTTAAAGAACTTCTTAGCGTGCATCAAAAAATTTCTATTAATTCTCTGAAACGGTCAACAGACTCAGCTTTGGCACCTGCGATTTTTGCTTCTTCTACTTTCTTCTCCAAATGCTATGAACACGATCCTTCTGTGTATCCATGGGCCTCACTTCTGTTGTCAGTGAACATTCTTTCTGGGTTCCACTTCATCATCGAAGAGTTTATCTTCAAAAACTAGCAACGAGTTGCACCCAGGAGTAATTTGACTTGCTTCCTTCTTATCCCCCACATATGTTCTTCTTTTCTCTGGCTCCTTCCAGAATCGCCATCACTGAATAGCCCATACTCTCCATAAAATGTCTATCCATTATAAGTAATATTGAGTCGTCTTCCTCATTAACGAGCATTTTCAAGTTTCTCTACACCAGCGGTCTTCCACTTGTGTTAAACTCCACACACTGCAGAAAGACACTTCGTTTCACCCAGAAAGGTGTCCTCCCCACGCTTTCGATCTTCACTGGGTTTTTCAATTTCTTTATCGCGAGAAATTTCTCTTTTAAAAGCGCTTTTACAAGACTCACTGATGCCATACGACAATCCGAACCAGAACCCAGTAACGTGCTTACGTTTGCAATTCCATCCATTGTGGTGTTTACCTCGCCGCTGGAGTATTTGACTGATTTTCTTACTCTTGTAACGACATCCATCTTTTTTTCGTTCTGTGATTGGCGTTGTCTCAGTAGTCCTTCCGCTTCTTCAGGCTCACAATTAAGACGGAATACTCCGCACTTCAACACTTCACCAACACTTGAAATTTGATCTTGCGCTCGAGGTATTACCAATACTTTTTTCATCTCGTATCTGGCGAAAAATGCCGGAATCCTTATCCAATATTCCTTCGCGGAAGCTCATGCGCCTTTCGGCCCTCACAGCTTTCATATCCTTATATTCACATCTTTGTTGCATAGTATCCTTCATTGAATCCGACTCCCACTCCATGAAAATTTTCAACAGCTCCTGACAACACTTGCAAAATATCACAGCGTTTTTTTTCTAAGTTTTGTGGATATTCATCTCGAGATTTTCCACAATTTTTCATTTGAATTTTGGAGAAGACTAAAGGATCGACCGTCCACTTGACAATGCGTTTTGGATCCGCAAGTTCCACATATTCTTGCAATCCGTGCGGATCCAAAATTTGTAAATTTGTTTCCTCAACCGCGATATTCTTGATGCTGCATCCGTTAGCGTGGTATCCATTCTTACTTCACGCATTTCTTTATCGATCTTTGAAAAATCTCCATTATCCGGCTCTCCCGCTTCCCGAAAATATTTTAGCCCGTCTGTTGGCAGGTGAGCGAAGATGGCCGCGTTCCAGAGAAATTGCCGAAACCGAGGTTTTATTCCTCGGAAAACATCCTAACCAATCGTTTAGACTAAGTACCAAGCGCGACTAGAAAGCTAAAGCACATTATTTACTCCTTCCAACATTCCTTTCTTTCTGGTTGCACTTAAAATTGTGTCATCCTCAACTTGCATCGTTCGATCCCGTAACTGCTATAATTCTCTTAGCTAAAAATCTTGTTGCTGGAAACGCCTTTGTCTGCATGTCGGCTATCATCTTTGATGTATGCACGTACCCTGGCGCGATAATTTGTTTTTTGCCATGTTAACTCTGACGAATTTCAGTAGGACGTCGATATGTTTCGCCTTGATTGAAGTAGCTTCGTTGAAAAAGTGACTGGTAGCCGCCTGGTTATCCACCCACAAAATCATTGGCGCCTTCCATTTGACGTTCAAATCTCTTTGAATAACTCCATTGCTCCAAGTAATTACACCGATGCCTTTGATGCTGCTACGAACTCCGCTTGCATCATCGATAATGCCACTGAGTGCTGCTTCTTGCATGACCAGCTGATTGACATTCCATTCAAAATGAATGCTGTACCAGACATGCTATTTCTGGCTTCATCATCCGCCGCATAACCAGCATCTGAAAACGCCTCTAGAGTGACTTCTCTGGGATTGGTGCATACTTCACCACCCAAATAGAGCTTTAGACTTTTCGTAACCCTGATATACTTCCCCACTATGACACCTAACGCCCAGTCGGCTTCTGTTGGTGAGCGAGTACGTCTCGTCAGCTTTTGAACAGCCCAACAGATGTCTGGACGAATGCAGCGCGCAAAACATAAAAAGGGCTGCTCGCCAAAGAATGGAGCTTCTTGATAATTGGCTTCTTGACTGAACGCATCTCCAAGCGAACCGAATTTGAGGTTGTGCTATCGCTGTAGTCTTGACCAATGGGCATGAGAACCGGATGTGCTTCATTCAGATCCATTTTCGTTATCAATTCGCATATGGACGGTTTTGATACAAAGAGTATCCGTCTTCTTCGCTGTACTTAACTCACATTCCCAGGAACTTGCTGACGGGTCCGAGATTCTTAATAAAAGACTTGAAATACTATCAAATGTCGACTCAATTCGTATAAGACTTGTCCCCGTTATCAGTATATCGTTGGCATATAACCCCGAAACCGTAATTCCATTTGTGCTTGGTCGTAATATAAACATGAGTCTGTGAGACTTTGCTTGAAACCTGCATCGCTCAGCTTTTCATGCATAAGGTGACTCCATTGAGCCGTCCTACCTGTTTCACCCCATAAAGACTCTTCTGTAATCGTAGTGACACTTGATCACGGCTCGTAACGCCGATTTCATCCAGCTTGGAAATCGATATTCCCATTCCTTGAGGCACGTGCAAGTACAAGTCCATGTTTTTTCTATTGAGGCCTCCACGTACGCTTTAGATACGTCATCATGCCTCACTGGTATTCTCCATATCCTTGCCAAGGCTATTATGAGCTTTTCTGTCCCTAAATCCATGACTGCTGCAAATGCCATGTCGTAGTTGACTCTGAATACTTGTTCGCTCCCGCAGGCAACCATTCTAGCCTTGAACCGTTCCAGATTCCCGTTTTCGTTCATTTTTGCTTGAATACCCACTCGGTATGTAAGGCTTTAATCTATTTGGTTCTTGGTACAATGGGCCGTGTTTTTAGTGAGTGAGGCTAGTTCTGCATCTGCAGCCTCCTTCCATTCAACAGGCTTTACTGATTTGATTGCTTGGTTGTACGTCTTCGGATCCGGCTCAATCATCACTGAAACGATCTTTCGAGCCGAAGCTTTCCCTCCTTGGTTTCTGGTAACCATATTGTTTCTTATATTCTTCTTGATGAGATTCGCTCGCGTTCTTGCAGAAGTTGTGACGGATGCCCTTACAACGACGGTATCCTCATGAGCTTTCACGTCAACATCTGTCAAATCCTGTTGACGTCGTTTGAAATTTCCATTTCCATTTGCTCCTTTCAGCGTTGGCTCCGCGTTTGAGATGTGCTGAGTAATAATGACAATCTTTGATTTGGGTATATACCCTTCGTACCCTTTGATTTCATCGCAATTTTCGGTAACAATGCCTCGTTTACTTCGCTTTGGGAAAGAATTTTTTCCAGTCCGAATTCGAAGGAAACAAGGTGAGTCGAATGTTACGACATCAACAAGACTTGTATCCTTCCCAATCTAAACCTTCAAAGAGATTTTCATCCTTTATTCGCTCTGGTTGGGCTTCTATCAAGGATATACGTCACATATTAAGCGGCATCTCCCCAAAAATACAACGCCATAGAGCTTCCAAATATCATAGAACGCACCAGGTTTATGAAAGCCCTGTGCATTCGTTCAGCTTTCCCATATTCGACCCATGGTTTTCGGCCTCACTGGTTTGTCTTCGTACTTCCTCTTCTTTAAAAAAAAGGTCGACATTTCTGTGCTCAGCATCGCCATCAGTTCGTCAAACATGAATCTTGCAATCAAGTCGTTTCTCGAAGTAAATCAAAAAATCTTGGAACTTCTTAGCTGCTTCATTCTCAGTCTTGGCCATGAATACCCGACAATAATTCGATTTGTAGTCGATGAAATTGACCAAATATCGATTTCCCCGTCGTTCTTGAGGCGTGATCGGACTCTTCAAACCACTGCATACAACTCCACCAATTCGTCCGTTAATGAGTTCATACCGGTATCTTTCCGAGACTGTTTTTCTTTGTTTGCTTTCTTTCCGCGCAAGTAATGCATTCCAATCGATCAATCTCGATCCCTGATTTCCGAAGCTTTGCTATACAATCAATAGTATCGTAGTTCAGATGAACAAATCATTAATGTAAGTGCAGAAGATTTCCCATCTGATTGTTTGTTTTGTTCACGGACTCAATTGGAGCGAGTATATCCACCATAATACTGGATACGCGTTCTCGACTTTCTTTCTCGATAGCGAGAACTTTCTTGATCATATTAACTTCGACCACGATCGCATCATCAGACGTACGCTGAACAACTCTTGATCCATCTGCTTGATACGCCAATTTGCATCCTTTTGCCTCCAACTTTCCATACCAGACAATGTTCCAAGGGAGGTGTTCCGAATGTTGCACATCGTTCAAGAGAACATTCCTCGGGAAACGGTTTACTGTTGCGACAATCTTCGCCGATCCTGTCCATTCCATCTTCATTTCCTTCCCATTTGGAAGTATGCATGATTCGTTGCTACGATGTTGTAACATGTTGATATCCTTTACGAGATGCCTGCTCGACCCGCTGTCTAATATCCATACTTTCTTCGTTTGTTCCAGCATAGTACTTTTGCATCCAATGCCTAAGACTATGTCTTCGTTGCTGGAGGAGCTCTGTTTCCGGCAATACTTTTCATGTGTCCATCACTTTTGCTGCAATTGTAAAAGTTCATTTGCTTCTTCGGCTTGGATTCCCTTATTGCACCGATTTGGTCTCGATTTTATTGCTTCCGACTGCTTCACTGACTTCCGACAAGAATAAAAAGGCTCTCTACAAGAAAGTCACGTCGATTTTTTTGCGGTAAAAAAAATGTGTTGCCTGTGTTCGGTGATCTTGGGCCGAAACACTTCTTTGATCCGGTCCATCACTTTTTCAACGCTAGAGCACAGATTCATACATTGGGTACTTGCTACTCTTAAAAAGTGAGAGCTTTCCCGCTGAGATGCCGTCCAAGGCAGTACAGCTTCACCTCCTCACTCCAAATATCGCCAGATGCTTTTGTGGCATGCGATAGTTGCCGAAAGAAACGATAAACTCATTGCGTAAACGGCGCTCTAAGTCCAGAGTAGGTTTCTTTCCCGTCGAATGGCTGAATGGCTAGCTTCATATTTCTTGCTGCTGGGAATCTCATTCGATTTATCCCATCCATCGCGTTATGTTGCATGGCATGGAAAAAACTTCTCCTAATCCCTCTTCCAAAACGCTGCATCGGTTTCACATCCAGGGATAACATTGTCAAACCCTTTCCTTGGTTACTTGGACCAGCAAATACGCTATCCGTTCGCGTGGGTGGTGCTGGTACGGGCGAGCCGACGCTCCACTCGATCACGGTTTTTTCCATCAATTCCCGAGTGCCTCCAGCAGCGTCATCATTCGGCCCATCTTTTACTCATCTGATCCGTCGGATTCTTCCATGGTCTTGGTTGATGGAATCTTGGTTGGGCTTATAACCTGTTGGCAGGTGAGCGAAGATGATCGCGTTCCAGGACAATTGCCTAAACTGAGCTTTTCTTTTTAGAAAACAAAAATTCTAGTCAATCGTTTCTAGTAAGTACCAAGTGGGACTGGAAATCTAAAGCAGATTCTTAAGTACTTCCAACACAGTTTTGTTCGGTAGCTTCCATCAGGTCTTTTTCCATTTCAAACTTCGACATTTTCTCTCTCGTCCATACATCCACGCAATCTGATACTGGTATGGCGAACGGCTTGTTTAAACACGTTTCGAACGCCAGCAGCGGGTTGTAAAAATCTTGATTTAACTTCACGAAAATTCCTTTTGTACTTTGCTGTCTCCCCTTTATGCATAAGGTGCTTTGGAAGCTGGGGTGTATTTGATATCCGATTATCCCCCGAGACGTCCGTCATCTCGTAATTCTCCGTTATCCTCCGTACCCTTATCCTCTCATCCGTCAGCTCACCATTAAATGGTCCACTGGATCTAATCGACGGAACGCTAGTGTTGTTTTGGGCTCCTAAGGGTCGGACGTGATTCTCTCCAGCTCATCATGCATCCCGTTGCTGGCACTCGTTTTCTCAACGCTTAAGTTTCCTTCTTTGACGGACCTCGGCAACGACTATTGCTTTTGCTAAAGTTAGCTTTGTTCTGTCTTTTTCGTAATTTGCTTTGCACAAATCCTCCGTCAAGCAATCCAAACGACAGCTTCGTCGATTGTGATTGACTCTCGTTTCTTTGGTAAAAAAGTACGTGTATTATCTTGTTTTAAACATGTCCTTCCGAAAATCTAGAAAGAGACCTTGTACCCATATCTAGAAAACTCTCGTCCAAAATCCTAACCTGGTACGTTAGAGACATAGCTGGTTCCAACTAGATACGTAACCGGTACCTAAATCGTCAGGGGATGAGGTATCTGGCGGGTGTAGCTTAAGAACTGTAGTCCAGTCGTTTTCATGTGAAGATAACACGCAGCCCAGACTGCGATGAGAGCGTAACAAGAACGGATATAGTGTGGGACATCTATGACGATCAACTATCTAAAAGGTCGTTCGGGCTGGATCACAGCCAGTAAGATTTATCTTGATGAAACCTGGCTCTGTCACAGGGAACTAGAGATAAAAAGCTTCAAGATTACATACTCAGATCTATGTTCAGTTTATTTTTGGCGGAGATTTCGGATTTCTCAAACCGAGAAATTTCAAGGGCTTTGGCTTGAGCAGAAAACGTTTTGGCCGGCTCAAAATGAGCTCCAAAAATACGATAGCCAATCACAGGTTCCATTGTAGCCAATCAAATTTCTCAAAGTCTAGCCAATCAACAACATCTATACTCACTTACCACCTGTTTAAACAGTCGACCCCCGTTGCTACTTTTTTACAACTACAATCAAAGATCATATGTACAATTCATTCATTAGTTGCACCAATCACGTTGATGTCCATCATAATAGAGTTGGGAACTCGACGGTGGCATCGGTATTTCTTCACGGCTTATTCATCTGCCTTCCCCGTTAATTCCTTCCTATATACATTCATGTATTAAAAACATTTATATGCATGGTGTCAAATGGATGTGATAAGGAAGGATTACAGAGCCTTAGGAACTGTGCTGACCAGCCCTTTCCAGCTGTAGTCACAGTTTTTGCAAGCATAAAACTTGGTAGCACCCCAGAGTTCTCAATGAAGGTTTACTCACAGTGAAACTTCAGATAAAATACAATCATGTGTCCAGCAGCAACGGTCAGTTCTTTCAACATGCTTTCTGCTCTATGAAGTGATGTTCGTCGTCAATCGATTTCTACCCCAGCACATTGTTGAGCCAAGGCACTTATGATTGCAACGAAGGCCCATTCCATCTTTCCACTGGCCCCTTTCAGTTTGAACCACTGTCAATCCTTTGGCAAACCTGAAAGAAATAGAAGGGTTAGAAAAATGATTTTAATGGATATCATTTCAACTCAATAGCTCTTTCACCTCGAAGAGTAACATCAGAATTAGTGTCAGAGAAGCAAATTGGCTGGTCTGTGACACCTTCCACCTCCCGTTGCGCATCTTTGGATGTTGTCTCCCATCTGATCCCGAATTCATTCTTTCCCGACAAGGGCATCAGTAGCAAAATAGAAAATGCAGCATGATTTATAGCATTGTCAAAGGCAAAGAGGGCCTTGGATGTGGTGTAATGTGCCTCAAAGATTGGTATTGCACGATTCCTCACTTGTTTGAAAAGATTTACACAAGTCCACTACCCATCATGATTCTTGTCAGGGTGCATAATTTAACACAGGCTTCTTTTGAGATGCTGAGATGCTCGAGCTGCTTCAAATCACTTAGTGATAGGTGACGCCCAACATCACGCAAGAAGTCGATGACATAGATTAATCTTTCAGCTCCTTTTTTCGAAGTGATTGGTGTCCATCCTTCAGCCACAAATTCTTCTGTCCATCGTGTGCTGCGAAAGTGCTTTCATCGTGTGTTACATGAATGATCGGCTCTCTCACTGACCAGGTTTCAATCTCCATCTCCTTTTCTGAGGATATTGGCATCTGCAATTCAAAACCCACCATGCGCTTCAGGAAGATAGTACGGTTTCCCAGAACGTCAAGGCGATCATGACCCCGACGAACATTTCTTTTCGAACTTCGAAATACTGTAGTCCCATTCTCTGCATCCATCTGATTGCGGTCTTACCAGAAATTACTTTGGTGCTCCCTGCATTGGGAATAATGTGATGATGGACATGCTCGGTGAATTCAGCGGGATCAATTTTGCACTTGTTCTGAAGGAGATACAGTCGGACTCTGGCAAGAGCATCATCACCCATCAAAAGTCTGCTTGACTTGATACATCGGCCTTGCGTGCTGCTCGTAAGATCACCAGTGGTGAGATACACGGTTCCCCAAGTGCGAAGCAATCAACAAAACCGTGGTTCTTTCCCGACTACCTGGAGAATGACTTATGAGGCTTGAAGCTTCTAAAGAAATGAAGCATCATCAAATAATGGAATGTTAATACAAAAAATATACTTCCTCAAAAAATTAACAGCCTCAACTTACAGGATGGCCCTTCAAAAGGAGACGGAAATAAGATGCGATAGCAGCCAGATGTGCACGTTGAGGTTTGTTGGTTGTCTTTTTGGCCTGCTGATCAATTTTGTATCATTGCAGTGGCAATTTGTCCCTCATCCTTGTCAACAGTTTCGTTCTCATTGTCTGGTCTGTATGTGCATCTTGAGTCATAAATTGAAGTATGTCTCGATTCGGCAAGAACCAAGTGTAGCATTGCGGTTTTGTGCACGTTTTCGTCCTCGAGTGCGGCTCGAGTTTCCAATGTACCGACCCGAGCGATTCGAAAGAGAGTTTATTTTCAGTGCTGCGAAGTCTGCTTCATCATCAGTGAAAGCCTCAGCCTCTTCAACCTCAAGCTCTGGATTTTCGTCCCCCTCCATTTCAGCAGGCCAAAACATTGGTTCATTGAAATCGGGAGTTTGGCCAAGTTCTCTATTAGAATTGTCAGGGTCACATATTGTTCTGACAGCCCAATGCTCTGGTAAGTTTGAGCTGCTGTGTGAACGTTTTGTGGGTGGTGCCATTGTGTTTGTAGTAACGGGGTGCAATCAGAAATGGAAGGTGAACGCGGAAAAGAAGATAACCAAGAAATATATCAAAAAGGGAATGTAGAAAAACTATACCAATTTAATAAGGTATGATATTCCGACAACTGTTTCTTAATGACATTTTTATTTTTCATTTCAAATAAATTGAGAATATGGGGATTTTATACCACTTTTTTCAAAAAAATGGTTTATATACCAAAACGAATATTACACGGGTGAAATCGAAAAAAAAATGAAAAATACACCAAAAAGTCTGAAGTTTACACATTCTTGAGTGCCAATTGTTTGAATATATATTCACATATGGCGACTATGACGACTACCGGCAACGACGGCTACGTCGGTGAGGCACAAGAGTCAAGTGAAGGCTGTTCGCCAGGAGACTACGCATATGTGCGTGCATATTTTTACTCACGCGAATACGCCACTCGCGACAAGATATCAAGTTCGATTATTGGTTACAACGAAAAAGTTGGACGAGCGTTTCGTGCCATATCAAACGACTACAGACGCTAAAAGGTGTTGTGTGTCGATCAAATTGCATCTTCGCAGTCTCTTTTGCGTATGGTAGGGGATTTGCTCCGCCTCATACGTTCGTGCCGCACATATGCGACGCTACGAGGGTTGACTTGGCTTCATTCGAAGCGAGACGTGGAAACAAGTCTTCATACGTCTCTTTGATTGATTCGGACCTCCAGTTCGTCCTTGATAAGGGTCGTGACGCCTGTCCAGCTGAGATGAAGAAGAAGCTGACGTCTGATGGGCGTCGATTGATGTACCAGACTTGTGTTGACGCCTGCATTCGACTCAAAGCGCAACTCTTCGATGGAGATCGCACGCAGTACCATTATCTTGTCATGCGTACACGAAATGAACAAGCGCGGCCACAAGGCAGATATCACGTTGCGTGAGGACAGAATGTTTTGGTTAGTCATCATATACAAACCCGGCATTCATCTGTTTTCGCGAATTTGCAGATCGCGTTATCAATCTGGATGGCACATTTATAGATAACAAATATGCATGAGTCCTGCTTGTCGGTTGCTGTAAAAACAGCAACAATGAGATCCAAATTGTAGCGGTGGCTTGGGTGTCAGGCGAGACAAAAGACAATTAGTCATGGTTCCTGGACTTTCTTCTACGCTCTATAAAAGCGCCATCATTCGTCATCTCCGACCGTGACAAGGGTCTCATCCCGGCGATGCAAGTCAAAGTAGGTGGCATCCCTCATTTTCTTTGTGCTCGTCACATTCTCAAGAATCTCAACGCCCAGTTTCGCAATGCGACATTGAAGGACCAGGCATGGAATCTGGCCAAGTTCTTGACGGCTGCGTCGTTCGAACGGCGAGCCACTGAGTTTAAGAAAAAGAACGCAAAGGCGCTGCAATGGCTACCCAATACAGACAAGCTCAAATGGGCTGCCGCGTATAGTTACGTCCGCGCTTTGGGATCATGACTAGCAACAACGTGAAGTATCTATATAGCGTCCTGCTTGAGACTAGAGAGAAGCCACTTCTGTAGTGTATCATGGCGGTGGAAAAGTACATAGGGATCAAGAGCTTCCTGTCGAGTGTTCTGTCGATCTAGATAATCCTGAAAACCCGTGTTCTTGTGGCTAATTTGGCGACATGAAAGTTCCACGCTCTCATTTCTATGCGGCCCTGCGATCCGTCAACAAGCTCTCGCTACTCAAGACTTTATGCGATGCGTCGTGGACCAAGGAGGTGTACCAGCGTGCTTACGACCCCATGTTAAAGATGAGTTCATGCGTGACGATGGATGAACTGACTCATTTAGAAAAGTACCAGCCACTCACGGTGTCAAAGAAGCGTGGTCGGCCAAAGAAGTCGAAGCGAGTCGAGTCTCAGGCTGCCACGGAAGCTTTTAAGAAGAAGCGCAGCAACAAGTGCACTACATGCGGTAACTACGGCCACAACAAGCGCCCCTGCAAGGACTAATCTTTTCCTTGTGATAAAGCAATATTTTTTCATAATTTTACATAAACTTTAGACCTTTTTGTGTACATTTCATAATTTTACAATTTCGCCCGTGTAATATTCGTTCTGGCATATAAACCATATTTCTTTAACTTTTGGTATAAAAACCATATTTTTTCAACTTTTGGTATATAAACCATATTTTTTGAAAAAAGTGGTATAAAATCCATAGGCTCCCAATTTTTTACTAAAGCTTGTTCTGAATCTAACCTTGTAACCGGAATTCCGCAAGAGCGCTTGTTATGGCCGATTTTCCGCAATTGCTGCACCTGCATTCCCCTGTGTCCGATGCGCAAATGCTATGTGTCAAATGGAAATTCTCATATGCAATAGCCTATCACAGATGAAACGTTCTGTGTATCTGCCAATCACAAATAATTCTCGATTGAAGCTGTTGGAGCAACAATTTAGGGTGTGTATGGATATAATTAGTTAAGAATATGAGCTTATTAGTGTATTTTGCAAAAAGGAAAGGGTATTGATATTCCGACAACTTTTTTTTTTAATTACAACATGCCTAGTTAAATTATTACTCTCACAACTTTTTCTTTTTTGCAAAATACATACATGTTTTTACATTTCTAACTAATTACATCCATACACACCCTAAATTGTTGCCTCAACAGCTCCAATCGACAATTATTTGTGATTGAATAATCAGCAGAACGTTTATCTGTGTTAGGCTATTACTTCTGACAATTTCCATTTGACACATAGCATTTGAGCATCGGACACAGGGGAATGCAGGTGCAGCAATTGCGGAAAATCGGCCATAACAAGCGCTCTTGCGGAATTCCGGTTACAAGGTTAGATTCAGAACAAGCTTTTAGTAAAAGATTAGATATTTTTCCAACACAGAATTATCTCTTAACACATTTTACTTTCGGCCGTTAGTGTATAATGACTTTTGCATCTTTACGACGCACTATAGCTCAACAATAAAAAACTGGCAATGAATCGTCTATTAGTGATGATGTTTGGCTCAGTTAAAGGTATCTATATTACCAGAATTACCTTTAGACGTAAATGACTTCTATTAGTTATAAATGTGAACTTATTTATTTTTCAAAAAAGTTGTGGGAGTAATAATTGAAGTGGGCGTGACGTAATCTAAATTAAAAATAAATGTAATTTATGTTGCCGGGATATCTATACCCAAATATTTATAGTTACAAAGAAGCTGTGGGAGTTATAATCTAAGTAGGCATGATGTAATTTAAAATGAAAAATAAAAATGTAATTAAAAAAAATGTTGTCGGGATATCAATACCCAAAAGAAAAAGTTGTGAGAGTCATAATTTAACTAGGCATGCTGTAATTTAAAAAAAAAGCTGTCGGGATATCAATACCCTTAATAAATGATTAACTCAGATTGTGTGCTTGGAGAATGGATACACTAAACGCTACGAGTTCAAAAATAAGGCTCGTTCCACGAGTCGGGATGTTCAAATGGGTTTTAGCATGTGCCCAAAAGAATTATAACAGTGCTGCAAATAGAAATAGAATGGACAGTGAATGTTTGTATCACTATCACCATCAAGCCTGGTAAATGGAGGACACGTAAAAGGTTAGGATTGCTTGATTCCCCTATGGACGCCCAAAGTGGTAAAACGTTCTCGGGATACTTTCGTTTGCTCCAGATTTAAAATAATGTTTTGCTCACCTCTATACGATCCGCAATACCTACATTGAGAAAGCTATTCTGCCGATACTAGATTCTCCTTCTTACCTCGGAATATGTGTCAAGTATTCGTGAGCGCTACCATCCCATCTTGAAGCCCCAGCCCTATTATGCGCTTAAACAGGTACATTCTTGAGAGCATTTTGTTGTGTATTGACATGAAGGAGCCCGATCTACAATATTCGTATCGGGTACTATTGGACATCATTCGTCTAAGCACACTCGCAACTAAATAGCAAACTTTAATTAAAAAATACAAGAGTCTATGATATATAGGCTTCATTAATCTTGCGGACTGAGGGAAAAATGGCCAGTCTAGAGGAAAAAATCCACGACTGGATCTGGTCGACATGTACTTAAGATGCTGATGCGACAATCTTGGTCATTAAAACAGCTTGAAAATCAAATAAAGTCAATATTGTTGTGAAAAATGCAAGTGCTTTTATGGTACTTGATCCAAAAATTTAGCTTGTGAAGTTTGTCATTTGGAGCTGCAAGAGCGGCCGAAATGATGCAGCGAGAATTTGATGCTTCGTTACACCCAACAAATTTGCGTTATTTAACAAATTTTTCAATGCGAATAACGAGTGCATTTATAAAACCAGCACATCTTGAGACATGACATCTAACGCCATCCCCAAGATTAGACCCAGGTTTTTCATGAGAAAGGCTGGCTACATTGCCATGATGATACAGCTGTACATATAAATGAACAGGTAGATAGACTTACTCTTGGCCCAAGTCAAATAGCTCTGTAGGAAGGTCGCTCATGACGTTGAATTTGTTGTTTTCTTACGGCGTCCAAGCAGCGCAATGACACGCAGTCCATGCCAGTAACCTAGATTGTACTCAGGGTGGGAGTTCTTATTTATCTAGAAACACTATGATGCCGAGAGATGGATTTTGAGCTGCCATGCAACTCAATAAAGGCGATGAAAATCACATTCCTAGCAATGTTCAGTTGCGATTTGTAGCATAACATTAAGATTCAGCTGCTCAGAATGAAAAAAGTAGCTGGTTTAAGAGAGCAATGAGTGTTACCGCTGATCTATACATCGATCTAGTTGATTTCTTTACAATCCTGATGCGCTGCAAAATAACTGCTCTCTTGGTGCACCTCGCAATGTACATTTTAGATAAACCAAAGTTAGGCGAGGGGATTCTGTATCTATTCTACAAGGCTTAAAGAAGTAATAAGCTTTGAAGCTTTAAAGCATTGAGATATGGTAGCACGTAGCGCGTGAGTCGTTCGTTTTATTACTCGGCGTGGCAGAACTTGATATAAACGTAGAACAGCTGTCTGTGGGTGAAATGACAGATATGTTAATGCATTCGGGTAGGTTTTAAATAACTTCGTCTCAAATTGATCATTACAGTGCACTTTACCCAGCTCGAGGCAAAATCTCCATCAGGGATCCTATTGATATCCGCACGCTACTACTATACCATGAAGGAGTGAATTGGCTCATTTAAGTAAAGCAAATGACTTCACTAACAATTATAACTTGGCCAGATTAGCATATCTGGTAATGGTGACCTGAGCGCAATTCTTGATTTTTATTGTGCCTTGCTTAGTCTAATAGCACGCACACCGTCAGAAAAACTTCAGAACACAGTAAAGTTTTTTCTTGCTTTATACATTGAAGCAGCACATAGTTTTCGTCAAACGCAACTGAAAAGAGTTTTGTTGATCCTTGAGATGCTAGCTGCTAGCTCGCAGTTTAGACGGTTCGAGATGGAGTACGAGTCTTTAGTCCGACGAGACAACTTCTTGTTTGATAAGCGCTTCCACATCAGACAGAAAATGAAGCTACAACATGAAGGAATGAATTTTCAAACTTTCATTGATGTTTGGACAGACTCTGATTCCTAGAGTAAAAGCATTTTGAATCATTGCTTCAGAACGAAAGGAGGTCAGGTCTGTTATCTGCATCAAGCTCATTTAGCAATATCTCTGCGTGCTCACGGTTATTTTGGTGTCCTTGGGCTCAACGAGCATTTCTGTTTTGAGCGCAGTTGAAACAGAACATCTTAGAAGGAGATTTTTGTCTTTGTGTACTCCTTTCTTCTCAGCTCTTTTAAGCTGTTTTTAATTCAGGTGAGTGAGAATTCCCTCTCCTCAAACAAAATGATGAGCATTCCTGATCGTTCTTGCGGAAGATATATACTGATAGCGAGCCAAGCGAACCAATTTCACGTTGATATCTACGTGGCCACGCTCAGCGCTTATATTCAGTTTCTCACGACACGGGTATATCAGGAGTAAATCCATCAACAGGAACATACAACTAAGATTCTTTCATAATTCGATCAGGCTAAGGTATCGATAATGACAGCTGCACCTACCTAGAATTTGCTGACGTTATTTTTCAACATTGCAAGCCGTTTGACTTATATATGGGTCGTTTTAAGCCAAGCTTGCGTTGATGCTCTTATATAATTTAACTCGGGCCTTTGATATGCAGTCACGCCTCTATATGTTAGCGATGATCTCTGTCTACATTACGTTTAGAATTCCAAATTCGGTCTTTTGTAAAGTCTCAACCTGTCATGATTTACACAACAGGCGTATCTGCATCCAGAGCGACTATCGGCAAAATGGCTGCCGCAAGCGTGTGGTCCTCACAGCACAATGGCTTCAATTGGTCGTCAAGACTTTCAAGATGCGAGGATGCTTGGGAATGCTGCTTCGGCATCATATACATTTGTCCAAAAGATCGGAGCCGTGTTGATTTTTGACTTCAGCCTGCCGCAAAATTTTGTCTTTACGTTTTGCGAGGCCAATGCAGGTTATTGAGAGGGCAGGTGTTTGAAGAATGGATCTTGCGATATATTGGGACTCAGTTGGGAGTATAGCATACAAAAGGTACGCGATGAGATTAGATTTGACCTTTTCTGATTGCCCGGGTGTTTATTGGAGCTATCAGGGTCATTTGACAACACTAGCATTGTATCTCCACATCTTCTTTAGGAAAAAGCTAAAATCTAGTATCGATGCATTAGTATAGTATTTAAAGTGTGAATCGACGGTGATCAGAGCCATACTGATATCAAAATATGCACAAGACTAGCAATGCTTCGCAGAGAAACAAGATTCGACTCTTTTGGTTATAAAGGGTACAGTCAGCAAAATGCTTTAAGCATTTTTGCCATGATGGCCAACAACAGCGAGATGAAATAACCATAGTCACTAAAATTTGTGCTTTATTTACAGACATCATGTATCTTTTGGAAGTGATAGCTGAGATGCTTACCTTGATCGTGTTGTACTGACAACTAGCTTTTGATACTGAAATAGAATCTCTGATGCCAACCACTTCATTGCATTTTTATGTCCGACTTCTATCAGTCTATACTTCATCCTCGATTGGAATATTGCAACGCTTCTCTGTTTTTATAACGTGGCTGCATGATGCTTGATTGAATTGCACGAGATTCAATACGTTTGGAGAATAAGGTACATGCTTAAACCTGTAACGCGTGGTGCATTCATCAAATCACCTTGGCATTCCTAGAACATTGACTGCCGTCCGAACAACTAATGAACTAGTATGAAGAATGGACAGCACAAATTTACTCCCTGACCACTACACTACCGGAATGTAAGACAACAGAAAAGTCGTGTCGCTGCATGTGTCTTTAAAGCCTCTACCAAGCAATAAAATGAAAGAGAAAGCAAGACCACCAAAGTCATAGTCCTTATATAGCGAGGAATGCTCAGCGACGCGTACCGGCCGCCTACATCACCTCTGTTGTTTGGCTTGTAGCGGAGTTTATAATAATGGATTCGAGCGAAGACTGTTGTCGGTGCCAGAAATATTGAAGGTAGTAGCTCTCGAGTTACCCAAAATCTCAGTTGATGAGATTACGCACTAACTAATCTTTTCTTGTTCCAGCAAACAATCGAATCAAAAACTTGTTATGCATCTTTCTGCTGATCTTATTGCTCTCGAACAACCCGTATCTCATGTGTTTCTTTGGAGGCAAAGTAAATCAATTCATCTCCCCTGTTCTTTACGACGACAGTGACAGCTCTCAATAATGGAGTGCCCAGTATTAATGTCTCATCTTCAGATTTTTCAATTTGGATAGTACAGAAGTCCTCACCCATGATGGTGTATGCAGTGGGATCTATTCTGAATAATTGATTTCCGCGTGTGAGTTCGAATAGCTGTACTGACGTTATCGTGAGAGATTGAGAGTAGCTTTGTAGGAATTCCAAATTAGAGCATTTTCCTCTAATTTGAGATCGCCCATTTCCATATGCTACTGTCTCAAAGCCATACATTTTGAGAGTAGATTGGACGGGTGCATAGTATGATAATGGAAGCTTGATAACATCTATATCAAAATCTATTCGCACTTTCTTCGGTTCCATTTTTCCGGCTGATATCACACCCAAAAAATCATCTTGCCTTATTTCAACTAGGTCTACCAGGATTTCTGGAGGTCCGAGATTGATCACGTAGCCTTCTTCTGCTCTCCACTTATGAGTATAAACTCCTTGATATTTATTCACATAAGCTGGACCATTCATCATTGTTTTCGACCTGGAAGCATACAGCAGTTCACTTTGGATCCATTTTCTCAGAGACCGTCCATCCATTATCCAGCGTGCTGTATATGAATGAGAGCCGACCATGACCGCCTCAGAATAACTTGACAGTGCCCACATGGCATTCATGTCTTTTGAAACTTGTTTTGATTGTTCATCTGAAAGATATGAGTTTTGCAGCAGACTCTTGGATGACTCGGCTTCATTTCCTCTTCGTGAGCTACCATCATAACGGCTTGTCAAAACAAACTCTTTCAGCTTTCCAAACTCTTTCAGCTTTCCAAATGCTTCTCTTAGAGGTTTAAGCTTCTTTGTTGCGGTAGCTGCCACTTTTTCCAGCATGCTAGAACAAGAGGCAATCGATACAGTATACTCTTCATCCAGAACAATCGAGTCAAGCAAGAGAAGGGTATTCGTGTCGTCGACATTCGGGTGTATATAAACTTCCAATCCTATTACAGCGGCCACAAAGTGACGGCTTGCTGGTAGCATACCAAGCACAAGAACAGCGTACGTTTTTAGTGCGAGGGCTTTCATATTGTGTGCTTTTAGTGGGTTTTTTGATAATGATGGATTTTTAGGATGATAAAGGTCGTGCACCTTAGCCCGCAATACTATGATTTCTTTCCAATCCTAGCCGCTGGATGCATTCAATATTATACTATAAAACGTGCGGAGCATAATTATCTTAGATGCTACCAAAATGATGCGTGCAAATTATCAAATGCAGGCTTTCTGCATTCTTTATATGTACGGGAGCGCATCATTCATAGGCAAAAGGATGTGTCGGGCTTGCTCGAACTCGAAAGCTGATAGACAGATGCAACTTCGAATAGAGTGAAAAGTGTCTTTCTGCAATACTTATTACTTACGGCAGGTCGCCATTTAGGGGATGAGGAGAGCAGAAGGATGTGCGGCAGCATGATTTACTTTGAAACGTAGCAAGTTACAGCGTAAAATATACTAGAATGCGTGCTTTCTGCATTTTTTATACGTACGGAAGCGCAAATTTTGTACATACAGAGGGTAGAAAGACGAGCGGGAGCAGGCTTTACCTCGAAGTATCAACTGCAACGCTCGATTTTGTAATGAAGCGCGCTTCCTGCATTCTTCGTAAGTATGGCAGCGTACATAAGCTTAAGCTAAGAAACGGAATACATACTTTGTGCTTTCCCCTTGCCAGCTTACAACTTTTACAATTATTACGAAAAAAAAGCTATATTCTTTCAGCTACGTAGCTAGAGTCCATTCTTTTTGGAAGATTTTGGATATTGCCCGTTTGTAAGGACGATTTGACCCGTTTCGTAGTGCGTACTCCGTTATAGCCTGCTCAAATCGCTACAACTGTCCAGCGCATATTGACAATGCCGCTTTATTTGATTCAGGTAAGACTAGTGAGTGACGTTCACGCATGATTGACCATCACTCCGCTTAATCGTTCTAGATTCATTCCCGTTTTTTTTAAAGATCCTTACCGGTAAACACTACTATAGTCAATTATACGCAGAGCTGGAAACGACCAATCCCGTTTAAACTCCGACCCAATCGCCGACACTAACGACTGATGAGTTGTGTGAAATGCATGAACATTGTCACCTTATGATAGTCTAGTAAAATAGATAGACTTATAGGCAGTCTAATACCGAGTCGAATGGATGTGGAACATTAGGCAGCATAGTCATCAAGCACTGACTTCAATCACGGCGCTCGGTGTAAATGTAGACGTTTGACGTCGAAGGCAGTGCGGTTCCCAATTTGAAAACATCTCATATCGACGCGGGACTAATCCATTCTAAAGCAAGATAAGGCTCATGGATCGCGAGAATAACAAAGTTCATGATTAGGTATCAGGCGCAGCATTTCTCTCCTGGTTGTATTGATTTGCCCACAGCAGCTACGATGGAGACTATCACTCTTATTAGCCGGGTCGGTCAATATTTACTAATTCACACTTGCGTTTGGACTCGTACACAAGTGATCTCATTATTTTCGAGTCTGGTTCCATTTTAAGATGCATCAGAGCTTTCCACGCGGCCTAACGATGGGTATAGTAAATTCTGGGAATGCACTCGAATGGGAGACGAGATATCGTGGCTAGCACGAAAATATACTTAACGCAGGATGCCGTTGCTCTTCAAGAAGTCGATGAGGTCAGAGTCTGGTAAGCTCAAAAGAAGAAGCTTTATGAGCTATCGTGTCCTTCCAGTCTTCAGTGATCAGTTGACAAGCGAATTCCATGCGGGCACATTAATTGATGTACCTGCTTTACGGACAAATCTGCCGTCATTTAGGCTCTGATCTCCTTCAGACAGTCAAAAAGTTGACCGCTTGATTTCATTTGAGCATGTTCGTTTGGGCTCTTCTTTGCGAGATTCAGGTACTCGATATGATCGGACAAAGACTGGACTGATTTGTTTGTTCTGACCATATTTTGGGCAAATACTTGAGACAATAATCGTGTAGCTTGAGGCTTCACACTCTTTAATATGAATATTAATGAGCTAAAGTTTCCACCGTTTCGTTCTCTCACACAAGTACCGGCATCGACTCGACTTAGTTCGGTGATTCATCACTGGCTTCTTATGGCTTCTTATGGCTTCTTGTAACGCCACAGCTGTATCATCATGCAATTGATGGTTGATATTGTCACGCGGCTTTCCATCCGCCGAAGTTGCGACTGAGACAAAGTGACGAATAATAGTACCCACATCCCGGCTACGAAGTACATCTTGAGAATGTCAAAGCTCTTTCAGAGCATAAGTTCTGAAGCTATTTATCCAACTCAAACATCATGTCCGCTAAACGTGAGGAGCTATCGCCTTGCTGTACATCTCCGACCAGCTTTCATTCACAAAATCGCTTAACACATGCAAATTGAATGTTTTAAAAACATAGCGAGCGGGTAGAACGATTCGTAACCTCGAGGTCCTCTCACGTCGGAAACGCAAGAGAGTAAAAGAAGACATATTTGTGTCCGTATTCATCGTATTGTGTCCACTCAACTTGATCAAATTGACTGAGAAATTTGTTGAGAGAATCACAAAAGCAAAAATGTGCCGCCTGCCAGGCTTACATATTATTCATCCTCAGCGTAGGACGAAATGAAAGTGTCGTTTGAGGGAGCTTGACGAGTGGGTCCGCTTGCTCAACTTTATGTTTATTTCAACGTGATCCTGCTGCCTATCCAGCATGCTCTGATTGAGCACACCTATCACCTTTCACGCAAGGACCTTCTGAGGAACGTCGCGTCATGATGGCGATTGTACCTCCTTTTCTAACCGTGCGCACTATTATGAGGGGCTTCTTTCAGTCTACCGCTCGAGCATTATACAGCAAAAACTCTATGGTTCTAGATGCATTACAAAACTTACCAATAATCTACGTCGGGTCTTAGCCTGGAAGTGCCCCAAATACTCTGACTATTATCGAACGACTGAGTTCCATGAAATGCGCATTGAGCCTTCATAGCCGGTAGTCAAGTCAGAAATTTGGCCGTTTTCCTTCAAGCTATGATATAGTACACTGGATCACGTCCGATAATATCGACAATTACCCTTTACATAGACTCGATAAAGCTGCCACGGAAACTTCCCGGCAAAAAGTAGACTTTATTATCCAACTGACGAACGGGTTCATGTCCTTACACAGAACGAGGTTTTCCTGGCAACTCATAAATCGTTCAGATTGCTGTCATAAAACGTGCATAGATTCGGATATAACCATGTATGAACACCAACAGTACAAGGAGAGGCTGTCAATCCTCCAGTATACGAGAAGAAAACTGATCCCTTTTTCAATAGCGCAGTGATTACTTTGAAGAAGTCCCTACACCAGAACTGAGTTGACTGAGTAAGGTGGTCCCCAATAGAAGACGTATACATTGTCCTTATCAGGCTTTTCGCTCAGTCGTATACACGGCATCACTTGACTCATCATCTCATTCAGAACGGTAATCACCAGCAAGTTTGCCTCCCAATTGCTTTGAAGAAAATAAATCTTTACGTAATACTGCTACCCACCAATTTTGTGTCCTGCTGGTAGATGTGGAGAGTTTTCACCAATGTGTATCGTTCGCCTTCACAAATCAGTCCCGTGAGAACTTCCTCAAATACACCAAGTGACAGTACGGCAACTCTGTGACCGATTTCATTACATAGTTGCCAAGTTATGTTCTGATTGGATATGGTGTCAATGGGAGTCTGCTGGGGTTCGATGATCACCTGTGCAGAATTTCTACTTCATTCGACCACCTCAAATTGACATACGTACATCCCCGATGCAAATGGTGCAAATGACCCACAATTCCATCTAACGCAGCAGCATATATCAGCGGGGATGTGTGGAACGTCGCATTGGTCTTTCATGAAGGGAAAGTGGCAACAAAGTTTTGCGTTTTGCGCACCAGCATATTTGCGTTGGCAGCTCCTCTTCTCGAAACGGGCTCTGATCCAGGAATTGTTGCATAAAGTAAGATATCGCGTAAAAGCCACTCCATAAGCATGTTTTTATATCATATTCTATGCCTTGAGCTTCTGCAAACCGTAAGTATACCGGTATCATCGATGTTTGACTTACATTCGAACTTCAACCGCGCACCAAAGAATGCAAAGTGCAACTTTCTATGCGATCTTTTCATTTTTTCCTGCGAGAATTAGGACGCATCACTTGTCAACGGTAATAAAATATGTATTCCAGGTGATGTGAGAACGTCCTACCGTCACTTTATTCGATAGAAACGCGTACCATTATTCATAAATGGAACTTTCGTTCAGTCGGAAAGTCAACACTGGATTGATCTGAAAAATCCAGTACGCGAGAAGCTTTCGTTACAACAAATGGGAACACACTAACTCTATCAACAGGCAACCAATGAAGTGATATATCATGTTCCTGAAGCCACTAAAACTGAAATGAAAAAAGCAGTTCACGCCGCACGAAATGCGTTTATCGGATGGAAAAAAGTCGGAATACAACACCGCCAGCGGGTCATGTTCAAATTACAACACCTCGTACGTGATCACATGGACGAAATCGCTGAATCCATCACAACGGAGCAAGGGAAAACTCTATTGGATGCCAGAGGCGACATCAGTCGAGGCTTAGGTACTGTCTGTTGAATATTTTAATCATTCTGTTATTTCAAATGATTGGATGATACAGAAGTCCTCGAACACGCTTGTGGAGCTGCTAATTTGATGATGGGAGAAACATTGGAGAACTTGGCACATGGACTGGATACCTATTCGTACCGACAACCTTTGGGCGTGTGTGCTGGCATTTGCCCGTTCAATTTTCCAGCAATGATACCACTTTGGATGTTTCCTATTGGAATCGTTGCAGGCAACACATTTGTCCTGAAGCCATCAGAAAAGGTTCCAGGAGCTACAATGGTAAAAGTTTTGCTTCACATCGTTTCGATCAGCTCTCAATGTGGATGTATAGATCCTTGCAAGGCTGGCAAAAGAGGCTGGACTGCCCAACGGAGTGCTCAATATCATTCATGGCTCACGGGTAATACGATTTGGTGCCCCGCAAAATCGTCACAGCTCGTTTAACTTTTATTTAGAATCCTGTCGACTTTTTATGTGATGCACCCGATATCAAAGCCATATCGTTTGTTGGAGGAAATGAAGCTGGAGAGTATATTCATGCCCGAGGTAGTGCGAGTGGAAAACGGATACAAGCCAATCTCGGAGCCAAAAATCACGCTGTCATACTTCCGGATTGTAACAAAGCTCACACCATCAACGCGATCATCGGAGCAGCTTTTGGAGCAGCGGGTCAACGATGCATGGCCATCTCTGTTGCTATATTCGTCGGAAACACAAATTCCTGGTATATGTGTCCTCTCCGTGTTTGCGTATATTCATCTGTTCTACAGGTTGGACGAAGTTGTGAATCGCGCAAAGGCCCTCAAGGTAGACGGAGGAGCTGAAGTCGGAGCGGAAATCGGTCCGCTTATAAATCAAGCTGCAAAAGTAAGCGTGGAAAATCTTATCCAAGATGCTATCAATGATGGCGCCGAATGCGTATTGGACGGACGTCACATTCGTGTGGAAAAGTACCCCTATGGAAATTTTGTTGGGCCTACAGTACTGAACAATGTCAGCGTGCACAATACCGCATACACCAAAGAGATATTTGGTCCAGTGCTCCTCTGTATATCGGTCGACTCACTTGAAGAAGCAATCGAAATGATCAATCGGAATTCTTATGGCAATGGCTGTGCTATATTCACGTCTTCTGGATCATCTGCCCGCAAATTCCAACACGAAATCGATGTCGGCCAAGTTGGAATTAATGTCCCCATTCCAGTACCTCTTCCAATGTTTTCTTTCACGGGATCCAAGGCTTCGATTCGGGGGGATATGAATTTTTACGGAAAGTCTGGCCTCCATTTCTACACGCAGATCAAAACAATCACATCTCAGTGGAGTTTCCGCCTGGAAACAAGTAATCACACCGCAATGCCTAGTTTTGAAAAATAGCTTGAACTTTGTATGTGCGGATTGCTACTAATCAATAGTGTTTTGCACCCAAGTATTTGCGGTGTTTTATCGCATTCTTGAAGCATGGGAGATCACGTGCATGTTTTTGGAGCAAGCCATTGAGCCGTTCGCGATCGCTCGTGAGGAACACGTACGTGAGTTAATACCTTCATTAGACATACACGTAGCGACTGCGCGTGGATACACGCTTTACGATCTATATCAAGTAATGGAAAAGAATGGAGTGTAAGCTTCAGCCACGTACACATCTTTGCAACTGGAGCCAGCCAAGTCGCTCCGATCCCTTTCAAGCATTCCCAGCTGGGAGGCTTCCCATGAAGGAATCTATAAACGATTTTAGTGGAAGAAGAATGTTGGAATGTCCCACAGGAACAAACTATCAATACTCATACTCAATCTTGGATTGATGTGATTGCCGACCCACAAAAACTCTTTTTTAAGTAACCGGAACGCCACTCATTGATTTATGGACGCGAGAATGTCGCACTGAAGATTCTTCAAGAGTATTGCAAGAACGAAGGCCAAGTTATCACATTCGAAAAGCCAAAGACGTTCCTAGCAGAAACTTGTCCTTCACATCGACAACCTCACTAAGTTCGTACTGGTACTTTGGATGCATAAGCATACGAACATTCTTTCATCGCGTACGATACATACAAAATGAAGATGCAAAAGCGTTATAAGCTTTATGAGTTTGATAGGCCAACTCTTTGGTGCAAAATTTATCGTTGGAATGGACATGCAATCCTCACTTTGACAAGAGAAAACCCATTTGTTTCTATATTGAATGGAACACCTTACCGAACCTATCGAAGAGGAAGCCCTATTCGAAGTTAAGAAGCTGGCAAAACGCCCAATGAAGCTTGGACGGAAGGTCCTATCGATCATTGTTGGATGGATGCCATTATAACCCAGTTGGAAGAGGAAGCATGAAGGCATCACCTAGCACGATACTCAGTCGCCTGTTTGAGGCGATCTCTACATATCGTGGGTTCGCGGTTTGGAAGTGTTTCAAAGGCGTTCAATCGATCATAAGTGGCCCTTCAACCGCGGGAATTGGCTTTGGTTGAGTGTGACAGCCCTTTTCACCGCGTACATTCGAGCGTACAGTCCGTCGACATTTGGGAAGAAATGAGATTCAGAAGGGAGATATCCTCGGAGGTAAATTCCAGCTCTATCAAAAGTGCTCGCAAAGAACGTTCATGAGCCATGGAGAGCTCAAGTAAGCGTCCAGTGACTTTGGGATTGTTTGGTGGGGAAAGATGATTTCTTCCCAAGTCGCGAATCATACGATAGCAATGCGACGATGTATGACTGGGATGAAAGACTCGTATGAAAGATGGCCAGTAGTCGTATGAATTCACCGCCTCACCCCATCCGACAAATGTTGATGAGAGTACGATGAAGTAAGACACGAAAAGTAAAGGCGAATTTGGTCATATGGATCCTCTATCGTGTGATGTAGACCATTTTCAACGCCGAGCTTAAACTCGGGAAGGCCGATATACGTCTCCATTCAAAAATTACGAATTTTCTTGAAATTCGCCAATAGACAACAAGCTCATCACGTATCGCTTTCCACTGAGTACTCCCCGCCCATGATGCAATTTCCTTCTCGGATTTGAACAGCAGCAATGGACCGCGTGAAAGTTCAAGCTCGTAAACAAATCAAGGCCTTACCAGTATTCTTCATGCAGCTCGTTGTGCATCGAGGATACAACTCCATAGTTCATGTGATAAATGTCGGCGCTGTTAAGTACAAAGTTTTCAGCTGAGATTCTTCCATCATCGCTATTCGAGATGTTTATATTTCGACACTGAGCGCAAAGTTAATCTCGCATGTTAAGGCACTAAAATCCTCGCTCTCTACGGCCCCGACGGTATCACGGGAAATGACCAACCACTTGATCGGATTCCCGGTATATATGCACCAAGCCGTCTTCATCTTGGCATATCCTGCGAAATGACTTTGGAGGACAAACGAAATTTTCTCCGGCTCTTTTATCGGGATTTGCTTCCAATATTGTAGGCCCGACGAGCCTGGAAACGATTAGTGATGCTAATGCCAGGGTATTCTTAAGAGCTGCTGTCGATATAAAATCATCGCGTACACTCCGATCACATTTCTTCCCTTTCACCGTGCATCCAGGGACAATTGTTTTCTTTGGTTTGGAGCAGAAAATGTGTTCTTGTCCATCGACCTTTTCATATCAGATCAAATACGTGTCGTCCGTATTGGAAAGCGCCAGTATTGATACCAACTGGCGATGATGACGATGAGCACGATCGCAAACAAGAGGGGAAACTATCTCGTCGTTTGTTCCGATTTCGCACGAGGGGTGCTTTTACTTTGACATGGGACGAAATACTTACCCGTCAAAAGCATCAAAGGCTTTGACTTGCAGTCATTTGTCTCTAATGAGACTTTTCTACTCGCTGCAGCGACTCATTTTATCTTGAGATGCTGTAAATTTTATCGTTAGTCAAGGCTGAGGCTTCCTGACTTTTCCAGCCAATTTGAACGACCCTATGATCAGTTGATGCATCGCAGGGCTGGGCTTTCAAGCACTCGACTCGAGTCGCTGGCTGAGGTCGATTGATACATGGGTTGATTGTAGCTAGAATCTCAACAACTTCAGTGGACACAATAAGCAGTTGCTGAAAATGACCTAGAAAAAGTATCCAGGCGCTCAGGGTCGACCCGAGACGTACGATTGGAAACTCGATGCAATCGTACGTCCGACATAATGCTCTGACAGAGCGATTTTCCCGGCTCAGAGAATGTCAATTCTCAGCAAGCGGTATAAAGCTTGCGTCTTAGTTGGAATGTACGCTTGAGCATTGGGCTTACATCCATTATCAAACAGCAGTTCCGACGCATGAATAGCCATCAATATCGCTCAGAGGCTCAATTAGTGAATGCTTACGATCCATTCCCGTCCCTACCAACGCCTTCTTAGAGAGTGGTACGTGGTGAGAGGATATTGGATACGCAATTATCGGGTTATCGAGTTGCGCATTGATCAACGACGATTAAAGTTATCACGAAGTGGACGGAAAAACAAATCATCGTATTAGAAGCTGATGATATCGGCGATAGGCGGAATATGGTGCTCTCATGTTCGATCCGATTGCAGTATTCTTAACAACTAATCGGTTGATGAATGAATAAAGAGCTATCTGTGATGTAGCAAACGCACGGATAGAAGCTATCCAGTGCAGCTGATGGGTGCAGAAAGAAGCTCAACAAATTTTCTGTACAGTCATCTTGGGAAAATGATTTTAAGAAGTCAGCACAATTCGTGCAAGCTACGATATGATCGCATTGTGGACCCGGACAAGTAATGTGGAACGGATCATCCGGAGCGAACTGCTATCGTCGTTAATCAATCCTATTGCGATGTTGATTCAGCTTTGGCTGCATCTTTGGACCGCATCAGTGCAAATCGTGAAGGGAATATGTGAGGAGTTGCCGGATAAGGTCAAAACTCTCACGTCATTGAAACGATTTGAGCGACAACAAATGACATCACGCAATTCGCTACTCGACTAATTCTTTTCCAAACAAACGAAGTCATGGTCGTCCCACACCTGTTCCGATCTATTTCTTGCAACAATTATGCCTAGTTTGAATACATGATGGTAAAATGCCTACAAAGTCTGCAGGCGCTTCGATGATTGAGCATGTGGCGATATCGATGACCTGGAAGACGTGTTGACCGATCAGAAGTATGCACGTCCAATAGCATCCATTGTGAGGTTAAATTTCTGCTTAGGTGTCAGCCTCTATGTTCTGGCAAACAACTTCTCCAATAAATAATGTGCAAATGAGATTCAGCAAAAATTTCCGTATGGAAATGGCTGCTCGTATCGGTTTATTGCAACCTTACTGTTCCAAGTATGCTCTATTTTCCAGGAATAGTGACAGGAAGAACTTTGAAGTCGACATCATTCCGCTACTCCCGGTTGTAATGGCGACGAGCGGTCTGGTACACCACGTTGTGATCAAATATGTAGCAACGCGTTCGGAAATTATTTTTGATTCAATGGGCTGCATCGAAGCAATGCCGATGAGGTATCTGCGATGATTTTCGTGCCGTCCATGCGAATACGACAGAGCACGTGGCGCTTTTCCATTCGGCCAATGTATTCCGACACATTTCGTCCATGTTGAGAGTTTTACAGTGCATGTCCAGTTATGTCCGAATCCAGTCATGTCGAAGTCATAGTATAGTATAAACAAGGTCTCTTGTCTATCATAGCATTATCAAAGCCTCTTTCATGTTGGCCGGATGAGCTCGTTTCTCAACCAGCGGATCGCCGATTCGACCGTGTGCTGACAACTGCTACGCGGAAACCTTCAACATCCTCCTGCTGCGTCTTATCAACCACTCTATTTGCATATGGAACAGTCAATATTACCAAAAATCGCGTATTATATCTGGTGACTCGAACTATGTCTGCTATTATTTTCTTTACCTTGTGAAAGTCAGAGTGAATGGTGTAGAGACTCGATTCGAATTATTGGATGTTGAGCACGACAATTTCAATTCCACTATTATGCTCAGCTCTCCGCGTGTCCAGTCTATCAGCAGGCGCATTGCCAGTCACATCGAACGTTTGTGAAAAGCACAAAGCTTCATCATACACAACACGTTGATGATTATCACGACGATCTTAGCTTTATTCAAACGTTTCGTTCTGACCATTTTATCGGGAAGAAAAGGCAATTTCGTACAGTAATCGCAGGTATCTGTTATGCGGGGTTCATATGTTTGGTCCGATGATTGACAATTGATTGTGGTAGAGAATATCTGATGCCAACCAGACTACTTTAGCGGAACTTCTCTCAATGTATGTATATCGATAGTGGAAAGAGAATAGGGATTCCGTCAAGTTGTGCAAAACCTCACATGTTGGGCGTATGTCACGAGTAAATTTGTGCACAATAACTTGAAAATCAGTCTTGCAAAGAATAGTGTGTATTGATCTTGTCCGTTACCTGAGGGCTTCATTTCTTCCTTACGCTTCTTAACACACATATGTTTCCGCACTGGGTAGTGATGATGTAGAAGTTGTTCCTTCGGTTTTTTCACGTTTGTCCAGTCTAAAGACAGTATTTCGCCCGTATTGTCGATATACATAGAGTAAGCTTTCAGGATTCTGAAACCTAGTACCCGTGTTTCATCATCATCTAATTTCTTGATAAGAACGGTACATATTTCAGCTGATTTTCGATAGATGAAATGCTGGGCCTTGAGTCCGATTAATTTGTCATTTGAATAAGTTATTCTCATATCCATCCAAGGCAATGTTCGAGGCAGTCTATGTCCGATGGAAAAACAGCGCCGCAATGTCCTTCGAATCCATTTTCTGTTTCCACGTGCTTCTTTTGCGAGAGCTCTTCTTTCATCATGTTATCGTATGATTCAGAAATTTCGATAGCTTCAAAATCGAGATCTATTCGCATTTTGTAGTCTTTACTTTCCTTGCTGAGGCAAACAATTTCCGCTGCATGGCACTCCTGAAGTGAAAATGCTCCTAGATCTTGTGCGCCTTCAATGCTTCCAAAAGCATGTGATTACACGTAAGAGTACATACCGTCCTCGATTTCATGTTTCATAAGCTTGCGTACTCACGTACAACGTCTCCTTACGAGTATACAACAATTTACTATCAATCCACATTTTCAAATTCGTTCCCGACACTTCCCCGCAGGTCGTATCTTCTTGGCTTTGTATGTGACATCCACTCCTTTGCCACATCAATATCGCGAATACATCCCGTTCTATGTACAAAATGCTGTCTTTAACCAAATCAGGAAGGGACTTTTATCCGACCAGCTCAATTTGGAATCTTTGTAACGCACAAGTCTCCTTAACGACCGCAAAACTGATGGTGCGCTAAAAATGATCCGAGCCCAAGAATAGCGTACGCTTCTGAAATAGAAGCTCCGATACGTTTCCCGCAGCTCAAATGTGCATAACCCTAAAGCATGCTCATTTTGCAATTGTACGATTAAGGTCAGCTGCAGCCAGCAAAATAACATACGTTTTGTCAACTTTCATAATATGGAATTCGTACTTGTAAATATGGAAGCGTACCTATCGAGTTGAAGTGAGACAAAACACTGCCGACATTATTTTTGTTTACGCAATGCGTACTTCATCCCGTTTGTAAGCATGCACGCGTTTGTAAGTTCGACCTGATATTGTAGCAGAATAGGAGAGTATTACTGCATTCAGTGTGGACTATGTTCACTCTTGCTGATTTTAATTGACTCTTTTCATTTATGTGTTCAACAGCAGCAACGTACCATGATATCAGATGCGCTATCGCGCATACCTGGAGGTACTTGCGTGTAAAACGAAAGGCAAGTTTTACATAATGAATTGAAGCAATCACGTAGGTACGGTAGTGCACATTGTTCTTCGAACTTAGCAACGCTACGCTTCTATTATTCTGCATAAACCTACGTCCTCTTTGAACTTTGTGGCAACGCATACTCTAATACCCCTTTTCGTCTCGCGTTTACCCGGTCGTGCGCCTCCATGTTTCTAAAGTACGAAATTTAAATCCGCAAAGTTGGCTACTTGACAGGAAACTCGTTCTTTTTGGCTGGCTGCAGTTGACCTCAATGGCCCCAATGAGTGGTGGGAATGTGTTCATTTCTCAAAATTCGACTTGCAAAACGAAGGATGAGAGCTTCTTCTATGAAAACGTACGCTCTTCTTGGGCTTGGATCGTTTCTCATGCATCATCAACCTGTGACTTCTTTAACGGGCTTGCGCTTACGTATCACTCAGGAATTGAACTTGAAATTCAATAATGCCGAGTATTTTGTTAAATCGATTAGAAAAAAAAAATCGTACCCTATTGAAATTGAAACTGGGCGTAATCCAGACGCGTCGTCTCAACCTCGAAGAAGTTCCTCAAGGCTAGCTAGAAAGCATACTTTGGATGATACAGTTGATCCCGCGATTGATGCTAACCAGTGGGAAGAGGCAAAGGAATTGATGGGAACGACCGATGGTAAAACATACAAAATCAGCTGGCAATTGCCGGGAAGCAATCTGGAGCAATGGTTTAATGAGAACAAGCTATACCTTCAGAATGGGGTTTTACACTTGACTTTAAATTTTTTTCTTACAAAATTTCGAGGAAAACATTATCTCAAATGGGTGGAGTCTAACGGTTATGAGATTTATGACGCAAAGCCTTATATTGCACGAGCTAAGGAGGTATCTACCGTGTATAATGGTGAAGTGGAATTGCATCGATTAGGGGCTCATACAAACCAGTTAATTCAATTCGATATTGATTTGGAAGTCATCAGAGTGCCCTCTGATGTGTATGGATATCTCGAAAAAACGCTTTACTGGAATTCGTTTTACTGTAAATGAAAACATAGATTCAGAAGACTACAAGCGATTCCAAGGATCGTGCACGTCTCTCGTCAAGAAACCAGAGCTGGCGGATTTTGTAATAAAAATCTCAAATGATGTTCATTTCATCCTCAAGACCCACCATTTGATCAAATATGGAAAAAATGATAGATGTACGGTTCTCATTGAATGCCCTGGGTATGTAACGCCTAGGCATGAAGAATCTGAAGAATCTGATGTTATGGATGACCATACTCAGGTTGAAAATCAGAATGAACCATGGGTACTGGGTTCTCCATATTTTAAAGCTTTTCCATTTATCATTGATAATACGGGTGCTGAAGTCACTTATCATTTCGTCGGGTGATAATGTCATTCATCATTTCCAGTTAAATTTTAAGAAGAGAAATTCTCCCCTTCCATTACACTTGACTTGACCGAGAATGGCGTTAGCTGACACAAATCGCGTGATCGAGGGGAATGAGCTGTCTGGCGGGCACGCAACACGCAGCCCAGATTGCGATGAGAATGTCATAAGACGGAGAGAAGCACGATTTTGCGTTTCCGTCAAGTTTGCAATATTCGACGTGAGGATGGCAAGGGATTTTCGTTCCACGATTTGTGGCATGTCGTCTGATCAAAGTCATGATACCCAGCTATGAGATAAGCTTGGCTGCTAAGTGACGATGAACGCTTCCATACAACTCACGACTATTAAATAGGACCAGACACAGGCATTCAACCGCCAGTAGCCTGTGGATACGAAAAGATTCCGCCATTAGAAAGCGTTATGCTCGCTCTAATGATCCCGACATGCTTTGTGCTTTTCTGCAACACCCAACGCGAGCCAAGTATCTGTAGTTGTAGTCTCTTTGGTATGTGTATTCATGCGGCTCACATACGCGAATACAAACCTTCCTCGATCGGTGCTTATCAGTCAAAGTGTAGGCATGTAGAAAAGTCAGTTAGTCGAATGTGACCGTACTCTCTCAGTTGAGCTGTCAACGATTTTAAAATGGTGCGAAATAATCAAAAATAGCTTAAAGTATATTTTTAAACGCCTGTCCTTTCAATGCAAGCTGCATCGGTCTTGCGAATCGTAGTGAATGGAATGCCCAAAGGCTAGAAGCAAAAATCAACGCGGCTCCACTCTGGTGGACAAGTGCTAATGGTGGAGGAACAGCATTCACAAGCATCGTCACACCGAGTACGGCTTGGCCACCAACTGCAGCTATCATTGCTGTAAACGCCATTCGTGTCTCCGGCGGAAGCTGAGTCCAACAGTTCGTCCTACGAGCTTTGACATACACAGCTGTATAAGCGGCCAACGAAGATATAGCGAGCACTCGATGCTTTAACTGGACAAGTGCTGGATTTTCGAAAAAATTGCGTATCGTCGGATGCAAAGCGAATATCTCGTCAGGAATCCACTTTTTGCCCATTTTTGGAAATGTATTGTATTCTTTTCCTGCATCGATTGCAGCGACCATTGTGCCGATACTTGCTGTCGCTGCAAATAAGCCCGTGGCACCCAACACATATTTTCGCAGGGGTGCAATCTCTTTCAACGTAGACGAAGAGAGACTTTCTCGATACATGACAGCTTGAGACATGGGGAACGTGACATTTAGCGCCGTCCACAAAACAAGCCCCAATTTGGCCATTGTAAACATTGTCTACACAATCTCATCAATGAAGCTATGGAGGCAGGTAGAAAGGTACATACATGCTCTGTGAGTCCGAATGGAGGGACCCTGCCTGTCGGTCGCTCATGACGACGACCGTGTTCTTCCTCGATCGATTTCTTCACATTGGATCGACCTAAGAACCACTGCGCGACACCAATGCTGACGATCAATGCCACTGGACGATGAAGGTGAGAAGGTATCTTCCCTTTGGCGTACAAATAACACAATGGGCCCACAAACACTGCCGTTGATAGATGCCCCATGACTCGATGTAGATACTCCCCATTGTACATCCGCTTAAAGCTTTCCATTGTCTACAGAGATTGCGGTGATAATGAGAGCATCTGCATATAAATTGCCATGAAACTCACTAAAGGCCGATCGAGATTGTTTTCGAAAAAGTCTCTGTACACTTCAAACTCTTTCTGCCATTGAGATTCTGTATTCGGTCGAAAAATACTTCGTGGTTTGTAGTACAACATGGAGGCACCAGCTCTTGTGAATGGAGCGGTAGCCGCTACTGTCAACGAAGTGGCGAGTGCCGCTGCCGATCCATACAGCCACCACTCTAATTGATGGGATTCCACACTTGTTTTTACATTGGACATCACTTTGCTCGTCATTGAATAGCGCTGCTCACAAAGTACGCTCCGATAGAGCTCAATGCACAACAGATCAATATTGTACATACTTTTTGCAAGCTTGAACGTCGACAAAGATCGTGGTTTGCTGAGTTCTTGAGCGGCGAACGTAGCTAGAGATGTAGTATCACATCAATGAATGGAAGCGTATGGTCTGTCAGGATTCCTACTCGACACCGAACCAGGCTGGAGCTGGATTGCTGTAGTCGTAGCATTTCAGAATGTGTTGGTGACTGGAGAAGAAGTTTGGATACATGGCCAACTGGAGGACTTGACGTGAGAAAATAATGCGACAAGAATGTGACATGGAAAGATAGCAAAGAAGGGAGTTTGTGACGATACATTGGACTGAAGCTTAAGGTAAAGTATGCAATCTCAAAATAAAGAAGTGGGGGCCTTGGGTTCGTGCTGAACACTCTCCGATCTCATTCTGAGGTATAAATCCTATAACGTACAAAGTGTTGAGAAAATTAAAGCGTACAATAAAAAAATGACATACCCAAACGCGTTGACGCTTCTCTTTGTCTTGGAGGAGCTTGACGATGTCGGGAAGCAAATTCACGACCTCCCTCGAGAACGTTGTTTCCAGATACGAAATAAAGTCGGCTTCTTCACAGCGATTTTGACCGTAGTCTTTGCATTTGACTTTGAATTCTTCAGCGCCGGCTTCTCCTTTGATATTACCGATAGTTGTCAGTACACGATCGTACACGATTTGAATTTCTGCTCCAGTTGCTGGTGGTGGTACCCGGTCAACAAACGGGGACATAAGCTTTGTTTTGAGATTTTGCGTCATATTCTACAAAGTGATGCCGATCGATACATGGTACACATATAAATCGCACATTAGAATCTCTTACCGAAGGAGGAATGCTGCAGGCCCGTGTTATAGCATCATAGAGCTGCGAGGCTGCTGTAGGCTGCTCGACTGCACCTGTAAGGATCTCGGTTGGGGAGATCTCCCTTCCATAAAACTTTTTGTTCAAATCGGAACGTGCTGCAATGGCGGAACCTTGGAGACCAACTCCACCAAATAAACCTTTGCTGTGGCTATAAGTGTAATTAGGAGAGATTCCAGATGCACTGAAATTCGCATTGGCACCTGCTGCTCGACCATACGGACCAGCAGCAAACTCCATATTAGCCCCAGCAGAGAATTGACCCTTTTGCATGAACGATTTGACTGCTGCTTCCGAGTTGAGAACAATCAGAAATTCGATCATTTGACCACCCATTTCCATACCAAAACCCATACCGACTGTCCCAATTGCGCTCGGCGCTGACCATCGACCGTCAGGAAGCTTGGCGATGACAACACCGGTGCCAACTTTTCCCGTCCAAATAAAACCAGCTTTCAACACTGTTAAAAACGCTAAACCTTTGGCTTCGTGTATCAGATCGACGGGGATATGCTTATCAGGTTCAACATTTGAATTGAACAGATGCTCCATTGTGTTTTCCGCCGCGCGAATAGCTCCTTCCATCGTGGTGATCGATTCCGTCATCGCGCTGTCTTCGAAAGTTATTCTTTTGCAATGTACGGTACAGATAGTGTATACTATAATATACTTTTATACTATAGGATTGATTATATAATTATAATTGTAAAGTTGCATAAAAATGCCACAAAATTGTATGATCTCACTACTACTCGGAAGCTGCTCGAGCGATTTGACTTTTCGATGAAGCATGCGAGTGACATTCAATG
This sequence comes from Albugo candida, assembly GCA_905220665.1. Classification (NCBI taxonomy): domain Eukaryota; phylum Oomycota; class Peronosporomycetes; order Albuginales; family Albuginaceae; genus Albugo; species Albugo candida. Next base: position 163,534 of record CAJNAR010000003.1, read on the forward strand.
CGTTGACATGAATAGCACCGTGTGTGGCTCCACTTGAACGTTTCCAAGTCCTCTATAATGTGCGGGATAGCGTGTGCTGGCACAAGCGATTCCAACGGTACAATTCGTTGCGCATTTCTACCGACCACATGCACGCGCAATTTCCGAATTCCAACGATTGAATTATGATCGAAAAACCACATGCGATATCGTTCCAACAAACCGAAAAGCGTACAATTGCCAATAGCACTGGCGACTCGATATCGAAAGCTGAAATCGTACCGTTTGTTACTAATTTCTTCCCAATACTGAAAACTCTTCTCTTCAATTATCTCATCGTCGTGTCTCAATTTCTGAGAAAGCATCAAACACTCGGATTCGAATTGTTGCGAATTGAATTGTGAAAGAATTTGATAAAATGTCTTTTGGACAAACTCATCGATGCAAGTGGCAATCTCTCCAGAGGCAAAGGTGGATGACTGCACCAGAATACTGAATCCCAATATTCCATGCGTGTCGCGAACACTACAGCATACCTCATACCCAAGCTGTTTTCTCGTTCGAAGCTCATGGAAAAGAGGTTCTTTCATCAGTTGATGGAGAAGCTCAGCATACGCAGTCTCCTGTGGTGATCCGGATCCAGGACAATTATCCTCATTGGATAAAGTCAGCTGATAGTACAGTTCGACAGCGTTGTTGGATTCATCGTCAGTATCACTGAATTCTCGAACCATCCAGCCATTATGTGTGAGCGGTAATTCGGTGGCATGAAGTCGCTTGGGCGTCGGCGGGAATTGCTGCTTCGGGATCGATGTGACATCCATGAGCTTGGATTCCACGATTTGAACACTTTTGACCGCCCAAGCATCAGTTGTATTCCCGTGGATCAGTACACGTAGAACGGTCGAGTCGTGACAGAATACGCGTTCTGGAAAGGATAATAAATCTGCCAGTGTTAGAGACGATAGACTCGCGATCAATGATTCTACCGTGAAGTTGGTGCGTTCAAGGAGCTGAAGACGCAGATAACGAGCTTTGGAAGACGGGACGATCAATCGATCCTGATAATCCCTATGCAATTTTTCATAGAGCATTGCATAAGTATCCTCGGACAACGATGGTAATCGCAGAAGAGAATCGAAGACATGATGTATCAGACTTTCCATGGAAGTGGAGTCGTTGTAGCCTTGAATGATAACGTGAATGTCATGATCGACCAAGTCAATCTCCACTTCATAGCCTGCCATATTTGCTTGATAGTGCATCGATGCAAGCTTGTTATTCACAGCTTCAAGGTATAATTCTGCCAATACAGAATTCTCCGATGAAAGCGCGAGCATTGGGGAATGAATGGCGTAGAAAATCTTGATTCTTGGAGTTTTCTTGATCTCACTTGATTTGAACCAGAGTTTTGTGCAGCCGCTGGTGTAAATCAATTCAGGATATTGTGTCGAGGTAAGATTGTCATTTTCTATGGATGAAGCCGTGGTCAAGAGCAGATGTCGTGGAATATATGGATTGGGTACTGGAAGACAGAATTGATCCGAGATGTCTTCTTTGCAAGCATGGAATGATGCGATGACAATTGATGTAATCTCGGAGAGAGAATACTTGACTTGAAACCAGCGTTCCTAGAATGAAGTGATGACTTAATACTTGATAGTGGCGTCATACAGCAAAGCGGCTATTAGGCTTACCTTTTGTGATCGCTCCTCCCAAGTCGGGTCATCCTGGAAGGATTGAGACAATAGTACGATGCGAGTATTCTCGGGCGTCATATATTGTAGCAGCGCTTCAATATCCTTCATCTCAAAAGCTTCATGGAAAAATTTCCAGCGTAGCAAATCCTCCTCCAATATGCGGAAACGTGGAAGCATCAATTGGCTCAATTGGCGACAGACTTGCGTTGATTCTTCTTCCTGATGAAAATGGAAATTGATATCGGCCATTTGCTTCATTTCATCAGCAATCCATTGATGGAATCCCGTGCGGCTTACACAACTGTGCAGACATTCAAAGATAAGCCGGGTTATGATCTCCCAAGCATCAATTCCGGCATGTGTTAGCGATATGCGAATATCAAAAATGGAACCAAAGGATCCAAATTCGTATCCATCGGACTCATCGATGCCAGCGCTGAGAGATGTAGCGAAGCCTCTGAGTTTTAAAATACTTGTCAGCGATCCGGGACCTTCATGTTCCAGTATATGAGCGATATACTTCCAGGGTCTCATTCGGTAAGCTTCGAATAAGCAAGGTAATTGCCAGTACAAATGCATTATGTGAATATTCTTCCTGGGGATCACTTGGATAAGCGTTGGTTTTTGACGTGCAAGGATGCCAAACGGAGGGTTTTGGATTGCCAAAGAAGTTTGTGGATCATCGATCGACTCGCAGAGGCTGTTGATACCAGAAAAATAGCTGCATACCCAGTCCTCCATGTCTTGCAAGTCGCTACTTCCTCGAACACATAACTTCAGATTCTTTGCTACATAATGTGTTTTGAAGAATTGTATCATGACATCGCGTAAGGAAACACCCATTGACGATGGAATCACATCAAGACTTTCCTTATTTCCCCATCCAAATGTTCGATAGCGATGACCTTCAGCACAAGTCTCCGCCTGAACCTGCTGAAGACGAGCTGTATCTCGCTGCATAGCAAGCGAGCATTCCGCTTGAATGACTTCCAATTCACGTCTCATAGCCTCTTCATCAAACATTGGGGAAATAAAGCACTGAGAAAACATCTCCAGTGATTTTTCAAGGTGGCTATTTTCAACAGTGTAATAGAGCTGAGTTGTCTCACAGTCCGTGGACCCATTACTCGATCCGCCATGGCTACTCAGAAATGCTTCCAACGCGTTTTCTTCGGGATACGACAATGTACCTGTCACAAAAAGTTTAGCATGTTACAAGACCATCCATTGTGACGCATACAGTCAAAACCCACCCATAAACAGCATGTGCTCCAGATAATGCGCGAGTCCTGGGAAGTCGATAGGGTCTGAATAGCTTCCGACACCAACGCTCATACACACAGCGGATGTTTTGGCTATTGAGGGTCCAGATTGGTCATACGACGGGGACTGGATGAGCAGCGCTTGCAGTCCATTTTCTAGCACAATTTTGCGATAGTGATTTCGATCATTTCGCGAACGAAATGCATCCAAACACGACATTCGATTATACAGCTTTTAGAGAAATGTGAAAAATTGACTTTTTCGTTTGTCGTAAGTGCATACGGACGCAGAAAAGAGTGCGAGAACATCTGCGGCATTAGAAGCTTCCTAGCATCTTAGACGTTATTTGATTGGTAGAATGTGGTAAAGACGATGACCAATCACATGACATTATATTATACTGGAAGAAAGTATCACTCTGTATATGTGGCGAGCACAGCACCTGCGGCAGCGCTAGTAGCCCTCATTGTGGTGGTAAATGCGGTTTTCGCGGCCATGATGGCTGGCCAACTGAATGCCATGGCGACTTTTGTGTAAGGACGTGCAATTTCTCGACAGGATTTCCCAAGCGGTGTGTTTCCAAAGAATTCCAAAGGAGAAGCGATGAGATTGACGTACACGCGATCGAAAATACTTGTCCGATGTGCCACAAAAATGTTATTGCGGTGAACCCGAAGATGTCCTTCATATCCAGATATGGTTTTGTAGCTGCAATAAAGGTGATTGCCACTCATCTTCTCAACGAAGAGTTCCAAATCTTCCATTGGGGGCAGAATGGAAGATGGATAAATGCCGAATCCTTCCCAACGCAACACATCCCCGGTCAATGGTTCCATCCCGAATGGTTCATATTGAAGTACCAATCGAATCTCTCCCAGCCTAATCTGTTTCTCCATCGATCCTGTAGAATGCGAGCGTGCATGGGTCAAGCTCAGTTCCTGGTGAGGGTGTTGGACCCGGCGTAGGCTTTCAGTGGCAGGAAGGGCACCGCCCAATGTGAACCAGCGATCCATTACCTCTTCATATCCCTCCAAAAGAGAAGTAATATCAACAGATGCGGTACCGATCAGTGATCCATTGGTTATTCCTACACATTCTGTCGCTCTTCCTGTAAAGGAGTCTTCACTCATCACATCGATAATTAGTTCCAATCGGACGTTTGAGTGCTCTTCAATTGGACCATTTTTCTTGTTTATTTTCTTGATGGCAAACTTGTGCATTTCGCGTCTCCATGTTGGGTTGTTGTTTTCCCGTATGGTTGTGCTTCGTTCCCAGTCGTTACCGATCCTGAATATTACGTACGGGTTACAGGTTCGTTTCCAAAACATAGAAGCGGGATCAACGAGATTCTTGGCTTCAAGCAAGCGGATACTTAGATGGCCAGCCACTCCATCCTGATGATCCACATGCTTCTCGTACAAAAACGGCTCAAGATGCAACTGCTTTTGCATGTTCTCACTGTGAAGAAAAGCTTGATTTTGACCAATCCGATCAACTTAGAAGGGTGAATGGTCAATTTAAAAGATTTAAAAAAAAGTGATTGGTCAATATTGTCCATGTGAATGTTCAACAAGAAATCAAGTTGAAAAGTAGCACATTTCATCCAAGTCGATGAGCTTACAGGTATCTCTGCTGCGCACGTTGTCGTATAGGGATCGGCGTGAGGGTACAGATGCTTATATCGATTCGTATTACTTTTGCACTTTGTAGATTATAACGGAAGTTTTATCAAAATGAACGCTTTTGACTTCTTACCCGCCAACTTTGACGTGTACAATTGTGTTGGAATGCAAATGGTATCTTCTAGTCACATGGAAATGCTTTGGCCAGAAATCTTGTGATGATCGACCGATCAGAAGCATCCAAACCAATATTTTTCAACTCCCGAGAGAATGCCGGAACTGTACTGATGCCATTTTGAATGAGGTTCAGCCCCAATGTCGCGTATAAAATAACCGTTTTGCTCTCAAAAGAAAAAAAAGCATCCCGACACGCTGGCGCACACATGGGGAAACATTCTTGCCACATTTGCCTACGAACTTGTTGACTGGAGGCATTATTGGCACTCATTAAACGCTTGTTCAAATTTGATTCGCTTTCCTTAGCGCACGTTTCTTTCTCTTCGCTTTTCTTCTCTGCTTCATCAGGGATCTTCCCGCGCTTCAAATCCAGTATTGCGTGAGATAGTGACCCAGAATTAGAAAAAATGACTACCGTTTGAATGACCGAAGTATTAGACTTTCGTGGGGTAGCCACCTACAAATTCCTATGAGCTTGCTATTTCGACGCAAAGTCGCTCGCGTACGCTCAGATCTTTATCCAGGTACATCTGATAAGCTTCCACTGTGGACAAATGGAGATGATAGCGCGTAGCTCTTGGGTCATTCTAAGGTCATCGAACAAACCAACATTTTGAAAAATGCGCCTTTTATACTGCACATACCTGAACGGCACGAGTATCCGATTTCACCGATAATAGCCATTCTTTCTGTAAAACTCTCTCCAAAATTCTCTGTGCTTTATTGGTTGGCAAGATTGGCGAGCTACTTGACTGTAACGAGTCAGCACTCAATTCTGCAGCTTTTTTTCCAAAAAAGCATTCATCAAAATGCTCAGATCCTTCAGATTCTAGCCAAAGTAAAAGTTCTTTCTTCTGCACAAACTCTTCGCCTGTTCCTTGCCCGGTTTCAACGAGCCCTGCGTGCTCCAGCAGCACAATGAATTCGTCTTCGGTAATCATTGCATTGAAAAAAAGTATAAGCGAATCAGAACCACCGCTTGAAGCAATAATCAATCGGATTGGTGCGTTTGATGTTCACATAATCACTTGACTCGCACATTGCCACGTGTGTTCTTGGACGACGGCTCAAACTCTAGTAATTCTCATCCGGAAAAGAAATCATGCGGGGAGATGTGTGACGCTTGTGAAGCTTCTCTTTAGTCGCAGGGTGTCGTGATTAGCCTTGTGCAACGCTCGCAGAAGTAACAGATCGCCATCGCCAACACAAGAATATAACAAATGCGGTTATTCAATGATAGTGAAAAGAAAATGCTGTCGTACAGGCATGAATAAACGGTAAAGTAAAGCTAAATCTGGACATGTCTTTTTCATCTTCTGAGTTAAAGTTTTCACAGAGATCTTGTAGGTAGAAAATAGAGGCATAATATTATGGACTCTGGATCGCTGATTTATGATTAAGTGGTGACCAATACCCTGGGTATCTCTGCGAGTGCAAAGGATCGCATTATTGATTCATAAACCGAAAGCCTTTGTGAAGCCAATCTTGTTATTTGCATTTGAGGCACTCATCAAAGCGCGTATAGCGAATTAGAGGGCTGTTAAACGATATTTCACAGAAGAAATCAGAACAGCGTCCAGGTTTAAAGTTCTGTCCAGAAACTCCGGTTCTCGTAGTAATGTATCGCTCCACAATTTTAGATTTGATCTCGCCATCGCAATTTATAGGCTGTCAAGAGCGGGCTTTATCACTAGTGTATTATCCGCATCTATGCCACAAAGAAATGAAGCTAATCTTTTGACTCTGCTTCTAATGCAGTAATTATAAACTCATTTTCAGCTCGCTGATGTTTTTTATCGACGAAAAAGAAACGTAATCTTATCATATAGTTTGCTTTCCACATCTCCATCCCTTGAATTGAAGACCATAACTTAAATAACGCTGTCGCATCGTAATATGCAAACAGAGTTATCTTCACATTGCTCATATATACGTGAGAACGTGTCACATCATCATCTAAATTGCGCACTTCAGCTGCCGTAAGCTCGTTTTACTCGCTCCAGTACTTTCTTTTCACACCTAAGAGATACAGTCTCCGAATGCTGACGTCCCACCCTTTGCAGAATAATCGTGTACTTCGATACTAACGTGATCACTTTTAATTATTCGACCCGATGAAAACTCCGTTCTCACAAATGTGCTTGCTTCCCGTTTTCTGCTCATCAATTTTTGGTAAGCATTTCAAAATTGCGCGCAATGCCCCATATCCTACACTAGGAGTCGCAGTGATAAAGGGTTATAAGGACCTTACGATACCGAACGCAATATGGTTTGAAGTAAAGCCTGACCGCTCAAAAAAAAAGAAGAAGAGCAGTTGAATCCTGAATGGGAAAAATTCTACATTTCAGGTTATCTTAACCAGGAACTCGACCAGCATCTCGAACATAAATGGACGCCATTTACACTTCAGCTGGAAACTCCCACGCCCGACATATCGGGTTTTAAAATGTCGTTTCTTTCAGGGTATAAGAGTGACATCGAGGTAGTTTTTTCGATAAAAGTTATCGCTGCAGTTCTGCGAAACCATATGAAAGAGACGCTCTGTTTGAAATGGATAAACGTGGATGATATAGCGCTGTTCCTTTCAGACGATGATGTGGAAAATACAAAGGAGAAGCCAGTGCATTATCACAAAAATAACGTGGGAAAGGAGCCAAGCACAACGAAGTTGGACGATGTGCTTGGTCCTATACAGGCTACCGTCAAATTTTGGGATAAATTCTTGCCTGGTCAAAACGTGCGCTTTGATTATGCGGTGGTGGCAAGCATTCTTCCGAAAAAAGTATACGACAAAAGTATGAGGTGTTTGTCTCAGACGCCTGAGGAAGATAGAAGCTACAAGTGTAAACATTTGAGATGCATGCCATCAATTGAATTTACATTTAATGGCAACGATGAAGAGACATACATCTTCTTAGCCACGGATTATATAGTACAGGTACCCGGCCATCCCGGCAGTTGCTTCATATCTCTCACATACGATGAAGCTATGCCTCAGAATCAATGGACCATTGGTATCTTATTTGCAAGAAATCACCCTACCAGGTACAAGATCTCAGAGGAGAAAAGCGGGGGGAAAATTCTTCAATTTGGATTCGCCAAAACCCAAGATACCACAAAAAAAAAGAAATAGATCGAACTCATTTACATAGAAGAACGTAGCCAAATAAAACATCACGATCAGTTCCCTTCTGTTTTTCTTTCATCTATCTATGATCCTACCCTTCCTGGCTCTCGAGGTGAATGCGTCTCAGCTGCCAGACTCATTGTTTGCTCAGTTGAACCTTTCTATCACAAAGGCAAATTGATTTGAAGGTAATGACGCCACGTTGTGATTTGTCTGGTGCATGTACAAATTTGAGATGACAAATATTGAAGCAGATGCTGACTGATAGTGAACAGATTTTGGAGACGATGAAGCGCTGTGAGGAAAATCATTGCGCAGCTGGTCCAAATCACCAACTTCGACGGAACATTTGAGTGCTGTGTGGGCGTTCCGCGTATACCACTGGCTCACACGTTCCAAGAGAAAGCAGCCCACCAGATGATATGGTTGATAATCCACCTGTTGTATCAGCAGTTTACAGGAAGTACCATTTTACTCTCCACCATTATGGCATTTTCGATAGTTCGAATCTTCCTACGTCATCGTTGGACGATGTAACCACAGACGCAACTATTTTAGCGGAAGAATGCAACGTTAAAAAAGATAACAACCAATCCGACTCAACGATATTAAAGAACAACTACTTGGGTGTGTGCTTAATATGACCTACACCTGCTGCTGTAACGATCCAATTACACTGACTTTTGTGAATGCCTAGGCTATCTGGTAGAAATAGATATGCACCGAGTTGATAATATGCCTTCGAAGCTGCTTCTACACACCCCACCATAATACCGGACCGTGTCCAGCTTGTAATAAAGAAGTAATTGCAAAAGTAATGTGCTTCCCAACTTGGTGGCTACCACACTAGACAGAACATAGCCATCCAAGTAGGACTAGGATCGGAGTTGCACTTGCACTTCTACTTTGTCGGTGCCATACCAACAGCAATGATCGTCGACTCCTGAAAAAGAAACGCCGATATCCTTACATTGGATACATCTCCTTTACAAGCTGAATGCACTCGTGCTGATCGGAACGGAGCCTTCGAAAGTACTGAACGTGCGCACCAAACGTTATATATCACGGTTGTTGCTGGACTTTCGGAGGTGCCGATCGCCGATAAAACAGAAGTCAATTCTGATAGTTCCAGAAGAACTGCAGCGTCACTCCTTGTACTACAAGCCATAATTACTAAACCTCTTTTTTTCTCGTCCGTATCGACGGCACAATAGCACAAGCAAAATGTGTACGACGCGGTCGGGACGAAACCAAATCACAATTCAGGAGCGGCTTAACGGCCAGACGCTGGGAAGACGGAGATGAAGAGTAGTGATATCGTATTACCTATTGATTATACGTGCCGAACGACGGCAACTTGCCTCCATGAAGGCACTAATGTTAGCCAATATGCACTTATTCTTCATTTACTTCGCATTAGACGTGAAAATTTGCTATGGTAAACTGATTTTCCAGAAGCCCAGAAGTATGAGGTATAAAAGTGAGTTTACTTGCGGAATTGATCGAAAAAAAGCTCGAAGAGTTCTGGATGCTGTCGACTGGAATAAGGAAGGATGTTGATCACAAAAGTTGGGCTGCATTGAGCAATTGTGCGCCAGTATACATTTGCAGCATACAATTAACCAGCCTGATAGGTGCACATTCGGAGAACAATTCATGATGCATTCATTTTACATGATAATTTGAATGGAATGATACACCATCGCCGAGGCACTCGCCGCCCAACAAAACGGGCATCTCGATATGAAAAAAATCGTATCGACAACACAACTAGTACTACTTGGTCGCAAGAAAATCAGGAGCAAAAAGTGAGAGACTTTGAACGCTGTCACTGCTTTGTAATCAAATCTTTTAGCGAGACCAATCTTCACAAAAGCTTGAAATACGGTATATGGACGAGTACCTTCGTACACAATCGATTTTTAGATCAAATCTATCGAGACGAATTGATTTCATCGTCACCCTGTCCGATTCTATTTTTCTTTAGGTTGTCTATTTCATTGTTTCGTGCTATGAGGCGTACTGATGGAAGAATTTGTAGCGTGTGTAAATCCCGCCACTTTAATGGGATAGCAAGGATGTCATCGCCTCTTGTAAAAGATCGAAAGTTTCTGCTTTGGGATAAGCAAAAGTATGGCTCGTTCTTCTCTGTGGAATGGCTTGTGGTCAAAGATGTGCCGAATTATATACTCAAAAATATCAAATGGAATCATTTTGCAGTCACAAATTCGCTCGTTTCGTCTCGCGATTGCGAAAAAATACCCAGCAAAGAGGTAATGCAATGAAAAATACATAGTGAAGGCGTATTTTCTTCACATTGGCCTATAGGCGTTTGAAGCCATCTCAGTCTTTTGCGATTATCAAAGTACAACAAGCGCTTGGGACGACTTTCAGTATTTTGATCGAGAGCAAAAAGAGCTAGAAGAAAAGCGGGGCATCGATGCTGAGACTGACTCGCCATTCACCCAGGTTGAATCCGAATAAGAGCCGGAAGCACCAAGAACTCGCATTGGAGTTATCGCGTTTATAAACGATCTGAAAATCCCATGGTGTCGTTCCTTTGTCCTATCAGAGCTTCTTCATGACCGCTGGACACTTTTGATCTTATTATCGTTTTTTTGTGAATAGAAAGAGGCTTTAGGCGATGAAAATTCTCACGTGTCTTGTGCTTCATTTGAGGTCTTTTTTGCAAAAGTGCGCCATACTTGCTGGATTGTGGTTGCAGCTATTGTGTTTATCTCATCAACTTCCTGATAAAAATGTGATTTTGTATGGTGTCTTTGCTTCCATTCAAGAAAGCTGGATTGAATCACGCTTGCCGCCATATTTGAGATTCCAATTGTGATTTTTTCCTGAAGCATTTGCCACCGGTGAAACGCGGACTGTATTCGAGAAGCCGCTACAGAACGTTCAACCATCATCGCCTCTGTTAGCCTACGCACTTGATGTCCGCGAACTAAGGATTGGATCATTATAGTAGCCGACTCCTGTCTGCAATCAATCTACAAAGAAAATGGAAATACGATCAAACATGCAAACGTGAGGTACGAAATTCAACAGCCTACCGCTGAGGCGAGTTCAAGACGATAATGCTGTTCCTCAATATACGAACGACTCAGCGAAACAGCGAGTTCTCGGTAAACGTGATGACGAGTTTGGAAACCTCTATATAATGCCTGCAGCTTGACTGCCGATTGATTGTAGATCTTTTGTTCAGCAACGAAATCACGTGCGATATGACCGCGATACATTTTCTGGATATCGGTGGCAGCACGAGCCTTTCGTTCTGCTTCGATTCTAAAAAGGTTGGCTTGTCGACCGCTTATATAATTCTGTATCCGAGTTTGTATCAGCGCAGCTGCTGAATCTCTCTTCTGTCTCCGTTCTTCGATTTTGCTCGATTTATACCTATGACGAGGATTAAGAGGAGGTCGTTGTCCAGGCTCTGTAGGAGAAATCTGTACTGGAGCCTTTCCATACAGTTTGTCTATCACCGGAGCTTTTGCAGCACCATCCTGTTTCGATGTTGCAAAATCACCCGTGAGATCATTCCGTATGCTTTGAGCTATCTCCCTCATCTTCCTGAGATAATCCAAGTGTGTGGATCGATGCTCTGGCAGTGAATCTTTATCCCTCTTATCGAACTTTCCATGTTCATAGGTTGAAGATTGTACCTCGTTCTGTACAAGCGAAAACGTCGGAATTGTTGCCTTATCTTCATCGAGGTCCTTGATAAGATCTAAAGCTTCATTACTCCATTGCTTATTCAGCGAACGACAATCTTGCAAAGCCTGTAGATGACGACCAACCAATTTAGGGGAGAGGCCAGCGCTTTCACTCGAAAGCATTGGTTTTGGTCGAGATGGTAGTAATGATTCTGTATCGTGAAAGTCGAACAGAAGGCAAGCTTGTGGGGTTGAGCATTCATCTGCTTTTGTCTCATAGAGAGACTTTTGCTGCCCATTTCTACTAGCTGAGCTTTGAGGTCTGAGAACACTGATTCCATTTCTCGAAGAGTGAGATAGTTTCTCAGACAAATTTGATGTTCTCGTTCTATTTTGTGGCCTGTATGAATCGTTTGGAGGTCGAGCAGTTCTTGGTCTGATTTTATGACTTCGGATTGTTGGAGATGTCTCATTTTTCACTTGCATTTTACGATTACCGGAATCTACCGGCTTGGACATATACGCTTTGTGGAGTGTATTATTTTCATCATATTCGCCTCGGGGTTTACTTCCGTTAATATTGGCAGACTGTGGGCGCTCCCTCAGCGCTGGACGATGCACTGTTCGTGAAGGTTTTTCCACTCGCTTATACCTCTTCTTTGCATTCTCAAATGCGGAGAGAAACGATTGATGTAATGCTGGATTGATCTCCTTGCATCTCGTGCCTATCTGAAAAGATTTCTTGTACCATTGTAAACTTGCTTCCCCTTTATTATTAAACTCCAACTCCACTGCGAAATTATGATACGCGATGGCCAAAGCAAGCAATTTTTGCTCTTTAGCTCCCTTTTCCGAAAGATTTGAGCTTTCATAATTGTCCACCGATCCAATACCTACCAATTCGTCCTGCACATAGAAGACTGCAGCCTGAGCATACTCTAAGGCGGCATCGTGTTGCCCAAGCTGTGAGCTTACTGCACAAAGATTCATATATGTCACTGATATGTTTTTCACGTGCTCACAGTTTAATCCGATTTGTAGAGCTTCCTTCAAGTATCGGAGTGCTGATTTGAGCTTTCCCATTCTCCGCAAGCAGCAAGCGATGTTGTTGTATGTGAGAATCCGGCCAGCCTCGCATCCAGAGAACTTGTCCGGTTTGATAAGTGTCTCGGCTTTATGTAATGTGCTGAGGCAGTCTGTGTGCTTATTTGCTGACAGTAGCTCTATTGCTACTGAATTGTAAGCTTGCACGACTTCTTCGAGAGTCTGGAGAACGGTCGGATGAGTGAAACCATACATTTCACGCTTTAGTGATAATAGCTGTTCCGAACAGCTCAATGCTTGTGTGTCCATGTGATTTTCTTTCAGGAATTTGATGGTCGCGTCCAGCATCTCTATTGCTTGCGTGTTTGGGTGTATTGACGCTTCAAGCACGTCTTCAGACGTAAGAGTGCTGTCAAGCAGCGGTCTCGGTAAAGGTATCCAGGAGTTCACATCCCGTAGAGTCGGAATTTGGGGCGCTCTTACTGCATTGACACCTTTATGACGTAAGCGATGTATATTGGACGTCGAAGTTGAATTATGGGTTGAATTCCATTCGTATCGCTGCATTTCTAAGCTCAAAATGCGAGAAATGTTTCCAACACAACTGCTAAACGCAAAGTCATATTTTCCTGCTTTTTATAATTTTAGATCTGATGGTCGGACTGCAAAATGTGATAGACTTTTCCATCCGTTATGCAAGATCATGTGCGTGAAAAGGAGGAATAACTATCAGAGTTTAGCAGGGTGTACAAAAGCCGTTCTCGCGACTGATAATTAGAGATCTGAGCTTCCAGCTCGTCCATTTTTCTCTTCATGATGGCAAATGCGCCAGCATGGTCTGCAAGTTGCTGGACAAGTTGGCTATTTTCACGGTGTAGTCTTTGGATAGTTTTCTTGTAAGGCTCGGTAAGACGAGTTATTACGTCTCGAATCGGCACTGAAGGACATTCTTTTTTCATTTGAATTGACTCGTGTTCATTTTTTGTGTTGCGAGGATGGAGAGCATTTAGCGTGTCTGCCTCATCCTGAAGATGCAGCTGACCTTTGCTTGTGACAGCTATAGCTTCGGAGGACCCTTGAGATGCACTAGCTGATATTGCTGCTTCAGTCGCTTTCCATTCCCGAGATTTGGAGGTCATGTCATGCGATTCTGATTCTGATAAGGCCTGACCGTACATTGGATCAGAAAGCTCTATCTCTTCACGTTGAATAAATACTTCATGCGACACGGAATCCAGAACTTGAGTAAAATCTTCAGCTTCTGGTTTGGTCACGACAACAAAGTCTTCTCGTACGGAATCTATAATGTGGAAGCTCGAGGAAGCAAACCTAGAATCCCAGAGATCTGAGTGAGGTTCTTTTTCTATATTCGCTTTGTCACGGAAGAGCGGTGTTTGCGCAAATAGTTCTGAAGCTGTTGACGAATTCTTTGTAGTTTGAAAAGAATCGTTTCTATGCTCAATATGAAACGTATCGTCTTCCGTCGCCCTTGGTGGAAAATCAACGTTACTGCACTGCTCTTCCCTTTCTGATGAAAACCAGCTTCCGGGTGGTATTGTATCCGTTCTTTCGGTCGAAATTTCTAATTGGAAAGGCGATGAATCTTCATTCAAATCAACGGTATCATAGATTTTACTGATAGGGTCCGCTGGAGGGATCGACTCACTTTGAAAAATAGCATTAGCTTCTGTCGATTTGCTTTGATACTGTACGTTCGCAGTCAAATCTGAAAAGACTGTAGAATTTGTCTGGAATAAGCTCGACACATCATCTTCGTCATGTTCTTGACTGTTTGCCTTCTTTTCAGTATTTGACTTGTTTGGGTCTACAATTTCATGTACATGAGATTTGAAACCATATTCAGAAGTATTGGGCTGTGAGGAAAAGTCATCAAAATCGTTTGTAGTCCATACATTTGGTGACGCATCGCCAGCGCCCGTCGGTGATGCGACAAAATGCTGCAGAAGGCGATTCATCAGGATTGTTGAAATAGTGTAATGACCTCGTTTGATGTGCACATTTTTCGCGTACGTGACGCATGCGTTATCATCGCTCCGCTGCGTGAATGCCTCCTCTCCAAAGTATTAAACGGTTGAATCCGCAAAAGGCCATAGTCAACTTTCTACTGTCGCACGTATGGCTCTGTAAACACTACGCACTCAGTGTGATCTCATAGGAAACGAAAATGATCACGTGTCTGCGGTATTCGTGAGAGAATACTATGCACTACCAAGCGAAAAAGCATGGCTTACGTTCGCAAAGAGAGCATTGATATCGTGCTTGATAGCATTGCATCGAATACACTGAAGAGATAACTTTTTGACGAAATTGAGCTTTCTACGGAAGGTGCGTCTAGCTCACAGATCAAGATGCATTAAAAAGATTGATAGTGTGATGCGTGGAATCTGCGCGATGAATGTCCATCTCTAGTGGCTTATCGAATTGACACGGCATGTATAGTCGAATGTAAATGTATTATAAGATTCCGAGTCCAAGATTTTGATGGTGAATAAAGAAGATGCCGAAACTGTTTTCGACAGTATTTGATATTGTGTTTCTACTCGATGAGAGCCTTCACCAAAACACTCATTGAAAAGTATGAATGAGCTCTCTGGTTCGCGGGTAGTTCCGATATAGGTGGAGTATGTTGATGAGAAGATTCATTGGATTATTGAAAAGAGTGCAGCCTAGTGATGCCATGTACGTATGTATAATTCTATTTCGCTTTTTTGCGAACATTTTACATTCAGCACACCAAAACTTCAAAATGAGAGAGATTAACAAATAGCACTGCCTGCAAGAACTCAAGTGCCTTCGTTCCGTATGATAGCTTACAGATGGCAAGTGCCACGACATAGAGAGCGACAACTGACTCGCACAACCACGCCAAGGCATCGTCGGTAGCATCACAACACAAGCTCTCGAGATGTGCGCAAGCGGAATCTTCACAGGGAATTGTGGTCTTTAGTCGATCGTAAACAACTTCACACGTCGTGTTTTGAAGCTTACGGTAGTGTACGGGATGCTTTTTCAGAAAGCAAATAAGAGTGGTCACAGCCCGCACGCTCTTATTTGCGATGATTGTGGGGAGGAAACACCACGAATTGATCAGAACTTGTTTCAGAACTTCAATGTTAGAGTATGCTACTATTGTAAACAGGATAAGACTCTAAAACTTGGCTGGTATCAGCTTCTAAGCAAGTCTAGAGCCACCAAAGAATACGCCTTGCCAGAATCTAGCTTTACAACGTTGATGCATATCTGCAAAACTAATCCTCACAATGAGAATTTCAATCCACTTAAGCTTTATCTTCGTAAGCATCTATTGCAGGAAGCGATTCGACTGTATGGAAGTGAACTCCAGCTCGAAGAAGAAAAGAATCGACGAGAGAAATTGACTTTTGATAGAGCTAGGTCTCGAGTACAAAGTTTTCTGCGGCGAAAAACGATAAGGAAGGCATTCAAAGGTACTCAGTCGACAGATGCGCCAGAAAGCACCAAAAAATCAAAAACGTTGCGTCAAAACGATCATCTTCACGAATTCAGCCACCAAGAATACGATGAAACAACCTCAAAATGGTTTAAAAAGTGTGATTGTGGGATGAAAGTCGAGTTTGAAAAATGGTGATTCTGACAGCGTAAATACGGAAAGACGCATTGTTGACCTTCAAATCAACGAATGCGCTTTCGTACGACAGAGGGCTTGCTGTGTAGTGAAGGGTACTTGCGTTTATTTACTCATTAGAACGCTACTAATAATCTTCAACCACAAGAGATCAAATCACGCCACTTGAGGTTCATGAGAAACACTCACTTATACTATACTCCATCTAAAATCAGCAAAAATTTGCTCTAGGACGTCATCAAAGCAATCAGAAAGAGTTCTGACGTATGAAATAATGAGAATTCGGGGAAGTGCTTGATATGTTTTGCTGGTGTTCCTCCAACAATCTTCGTAACGTGAAATTCGAGAACACTTGAAGCGTCGAGAGATGTGAGCCGGTCATCGGTGATATTGTGCTGGTCGAAAACCAATGCAATATTGCTTCCCGTTCGTACGTGTGCCCATCTGCTGCTACCACCGGATCGACCATCAAACAACCAGTGATGGGACAAGTTAGCTGAAAATCTGTGCCTTTTTCGTTATGAGCGTCTTCCCTGCACTCTTCCTGTTGACCATTGTCTTCTCCAATTCGACTCAATGCAAGACGTTCTTCACGGCTTTTTTGTACGTCGTCGGACGTGAATGCATCGACAATGGCTGGTCTGTGTGTTGCTTCCAGCGTATCTCCAGCCATTTTACACCCTTCCAAGCAAAGATGCTGTCGTGAGTCCCATGCGTAAAAAGTTTTGATCAACTCCTCTTTGATTCTTCCGGCAGCTTCACGACTTCCGCAAATGCAGCTCTCCAAACCGGCTTCAATACCATTCAAATACACCTCGTTCAAAGTTGTACGTGCAGTATGAGCGACGAGACTTGCGCCAATCTTGCAGAGCACAAACGTTTGTTTCATAGACTTGCGATTAGAATCCGGCAAGGAGCGCCATATTTCTTCGAGCTGGAGGAATGCCAAATTCTGTCGGACAAACCTAAAGTGGTTTTCAAACTCAAGGTGGGCAGTATCTATTTGAGATGGACGAGATACCACTACGACCAAGTTTCGATGGATTTCAAAGGACACCACCCATTTCTCACCACTTTTCCAGTGCACGAAAACGCGATCTTGGAAGCAGGAAACAACCTCTAGATTTGCACACATTGGAACCAATTTGCCGTAGTAATCCATGCCTCCATATCCCGCGATACGAACGATGTCGCCTCTTTTCGGAGCCATACCTGTCACATCGAAATGCAAACCGAGCTGAATTTGACCAGCATCACGGTGTACATCATCACGAAGGGTATACCACGATCGGTAGCTTGATGATGAAGATAATATACATGGTAGTAAGGGCACTAGAACTTGTCCGATTTGCTTGTCTTCCTGCATATTCTCACTTCCTCCAGCATTACTCTCGTCGTTCATTCGAGCTCTATGGTACACTCGAAGCAATAGTTCTGGGTAACATGGATGATATGCGACTGAATTAGTTTTCTCATTTGGAATTTTGCTGTGGTGATACATAGACGACGACAAATGAGGTGAAAGACTTTGAGCAATGTCTTGATCTGTGGGTAAAGGAACTTGCAAGAATCCGGTTTCTTTCCATGACGGATTCAATGTTTGTTTTTTTGCTGTCGTGAGGTAAGTTTCTGTCGATACAGATAATGAAATGAATGGATTCGAGTAACTAGGAGTCCATTTTAGCAAGCTTCCCAACACAGCAGGAAGCAAATTGCATGCATTCAAAACTTCTACTTTCAAAATACCACCACATAGATGAGAGTTTTTTGAAAGATTTTTCATGTTTGCGATAGCGCTGTTCTCATGTTTGCCCACTTTCGCACTGCTATGGACACGAAGCATTTTTCTTCTTGAAGACGCCTGAGGTCGCGATATGAGAAAAGCTATGAACCACACCAATAACTGTCAAATACCTCACCCATTTATTAACTTAAATTTTTGGGGTTTGAAAAAGATTTTTGATGTGTGATAAAGTGTTGAAATAATGTGAAGATAGAATACTCCACGAGCCTTGATATCTGAAGCTGTGCGCCTGTTTCTATTTATGTGTTTTTACTTCCAATATATTTAATAAATTGATGCATTTGACAAAACTTAGTGTGACACCGGCCAGGAAAATGGCCTTGTGGTCTAGTGGTATGATTCTCGCTTAGGGTGCGAGAGGTCCCGGATTCGATCTCCGGCAAGGCCCTTTTGATTGATGGGTTCGTGAACGAACACGGCGACTATCTCTGATGCGAACCGAGCCAAGGAGGATGGCTATACGTGTCACAGCTTGTAAACGCAGAAATATGTACTCGGCTGGATCCTTTTCCAATGACTACAGTTCAATGTTTGCCTGTAACAAGCTCAATAGAAACAGCATCAGCGTCGGAAAGTTGAATCGGCATATACCGGCACACTCATGTAAAGGTTGTCGGCACGAAAAGGTACTCAGTCCATTTGACAATTTGACATGACCTGTACACACGATGGACAATACTCAAGGCTCGCATTGTGTCTCATTTGGCACCTAGCAGTCTTGTAACATTCTCCGTTGTGCTATCATTTTAGCATAATTTTGTCGTTGTTGTATTTTGACTTGTTTCCATCGATAAACGCTTTGTGCGCCGCACACTGCTCTGACCATTTGTCTCCAGGACATGATACATCACTTCATTGTTTCCATATGAAAGCAATCGTGTGTATCTAGAAGCAGGACGTTTTCAATGTGAATAAGAAAGCACATTCTATCACTGCAAAGGAGATAAGCCTAGGAGTCCACGCAGGTGATTATGAAAAGATCGCATTTAAAGTTGCACTCCGAGTCTTTCGCGCTCGGTTGAAGTTCGCGAACAGGTCAATACTGACCGTACCGGTATACCTATAACCGAAGATATGATACGAATGCATGATTATGAGTGCCGTTACTGCGCCATCTAACTTTATACAGCAAAAATTTGTGTCAGAATTCGTTTCGAAAAGAAGAAGTACCAATGTAACCGCACGAGTGTGCACAAGTTGATGGCATTTTGCATTCTTTAAAGAAGTATGCAGTTCGTCTCGCTGATACTTGCCGCTGCTTTGGATCGGATTGTGGGTCATTCGGACCATTTGCATTGGGGATATTCGGATGCCAATTTGGGGCCAACGGAATGGAGTAAACAATTTGCGCAGTGCGGATCGTCGAATTCTCTGCAGTCTCCCATTGACATCGTATCCAATGAAACCATTCCAGTGAAAACAGTCTCTCCGTTCAAATACTTTGGCAAATGTGTCATGAGAAATGTCACGAAGCTGCCGTACTCTTACGTGGTGTACTTGAGGAATTCATCGTGTGGAGTAATTCGTGAGGGAAAACGATATGCGCTGCTACAAATTCATCCACATGTACCAGCGGAGCACAGAATCGATGGAAGGCAGCACGACGCAGAGATTCATTTTGTTCACAGCAATTCAGAGGCAAAACTCTTCGTAATTGCGGTTTTGCTTGAAAAATATGATTCAAGTGAGAGATGGATTTCTCGGTATATAAAAATGCTTGAAACATTTCAAGGAGAAGAAAAGCCTTACGAGGACAATATGTACGTTCTTTATTGAGGTCTACCGTACCAGATGTAATCTTTGCTAATGTAGGGACTTCTTCAGAGGGATCACTTCCCTATTGAAAAGGAAATCAAATTTGTTCTCGTATACTGGAGGCTTGACAACACCTCCTTGTACTGGTGGTGTTACATTTATGGTTCTATCCGAACCTATGCGCGTCTCACGAAAAGACTTTGCTCGATTGATGCATTACCAGGAAAGCCTCGTTCTATCTCAGGATGGGAAAAATGCTCGGCCTCTCCAGCCGTTAAATGATCGCAAAGTCTACTCTTTTATTATGAAGTTACCTTGATAGCTTGATTGAGTTTTTGTAGAGTAATTGTCGATGATAGCTGACGTATTTGGATGAAATGCATTACGACCTTAAGGAATGGTCCAATATCTCTTTTAAAAACCAGCTATGTATTATATGGGAATTGATCGGGAGATACTAGTCACCGTTATAATGCCTGTAGGCACCTCCAAAAGACTCGGTGTTAGTTCTCTCATGAGTTTGCATGCAATTTTACGCATATAGAGTTTGCGCTTGACAATGGTTAAGTACTAAACCAAAGAAATCGTCGCATAACTGTCTGCAACGTTTTATAAAAAGAGGTACAATCGCCATCATGAAGCGACGTTTCTTGGAAGCTTTTTGCGTGCTCACTTCAGAAGGTGATACCTGTGCCCAATCAAAACATACTACAAAGGCAGTCGAATTACGCTGAAAGAAGTAGAGCAGTTTTTGCAGATTTAGCACCAGCTCTTTCTTTTTGTCAACAAGTCGCCCAGTGGTTGAGTCTCATTTAATCAACGCTTTCACCTCTATCAACACTGAGGGTAAAGAACAGGTAAGCTCCGCTTCTGCACGCTTTTTGTTTCGTAAAACTCTTCGCAAGTTTCTGAGTCGAATTGATCACTTAGTAAGCACAAGACGATAAATACGCCCACAAGTCTCTCTCCTCTTCTTCTTTTCTGCTTCGGACGTGAAGAGAACCAAGAGGCTACGGATCGGTTTTTGTAGAGTGCTTTCATGAATGAAGGGTTCTTCGGAGATGTGCAGCAAGCTGATAGATCGCCAGATTTAGCGGACATGATGTTTGACTTGGATGAAGAACTCGAAAACTTACCGTCAGAAAGAACTTTTACATCCTCAGACATGCAGGTAGACAGTTACTTTCCAATGGAAGATCTTTCACGCCCTTCCAATCCTATGGCATATTTGTTGGAAAACCAACAAGAAGATGTACTTCCTGACCGGGGTATGGGAATTCATATGCGTCATTTTGTATCAGTTGCTCCTTCGGATGCAAAATTGCGTGACGGTACCTACCATCAATTCCATAATGATACAGCTGGAACATTACGAGACGCTAGCGATGACTTCACCACACTATGTCAAGTCGATGGCGGGAATTATGGGAGAAAACGAAAAATCGAAAAGTTGGAAGCGTTTGACTCATCGACAGTCATTCCAGTTCGAAGAGTAAAACCTCGAGCTACACGATCGTTGTATCAAGCGTTTGCTGGAAATATGGTGGTGAAAACCGGATCAGCGCAGCCTTTAACCAGTCATGTCGAATGCTCCGATCACATAAAGCAGAGTAAGAAAGAAGAAGATGCAGCAGGATCATCCGTTGGATCTTTTTCCTATTTGAAAATTGATACCACAGTCAGAAAAGCATCTTTTCACGATAGAGTTTATCGGAGGGCAAGCGCATCAATTGATATACCGACAAAGAACTCGCGGTCGTCACGTGATCGTTCAGGACTGGAAGGATACGACAACTTGAAAAGCTCCTCCCTCAGCAATTCGAGGGCTCCGATTTCTTCTTCATCTTGGAGAGCACCAGCATCGTGCTTTGAGTACTTTTGTCGTAGTAGTCACGATATCTCTTCTCCTCTTCGACTACGTTTCCAGAATTTACTGGTCCGATCGTTCGGCCGCACCGGAAGCTTTGATGCGGCTTAAATCGTGATGAGAATCTTGCAAACAGCCTCTGTACGAGTCTAAATGCAAGTGTTATTTTGGTTATGTTGACTGATCCTGCCAAAAGAAGTGATAGTCTTTATCGTAGCCGTCGTGTTTTAGTCAATCCAACGAGCAGATTTGTTGACAAATATAATTGAAAAAATTTCTTAGAGAGCAATGCTGTGCACGATGTTACACTATACACTACCCATCTTGCTGTCCTAATCGTTTCCACATATGGATATTTGACAGTAAAGTACTAATGGTACAGATGGAGAGGTTTTGGCATTTATACATTCCATCAGTGTCGAGAAGCAATATCAGCGGCTGTGGGAGTGATCGAGCATCGGAAAATGTCCTTGTTCATGTCTAGAACTGAATATGGTGTCCTTCGGTAAGTATTTGATGTTAACGGGGCTACAAGGTCCAATTGGATCAAGCGCAGTGGTAATCACTCACGCGTGTACGCCACTTGCTAGTCTTGCTTGAATAAAACAAAGCTGCATCTCACTATGCGCTGGGCAGCTGCAGCGACTGCGCAGGGATAAGAGAGTATGCACGAATTGGGCCCGGTAACCCAGATACTCTCATACGAAAGGGTAAACTGGGAAATGTCCAGCATTTTTCGGGCGGATGAAAGGGGACGAACATTAGCGCGGTAGCTGAAAATAATTTTGCTTCAATATCACAAAGCACGCATGTAAGAAATGTAAATGGGCATTATTCACGACGTTGTAAGCTCAGGCTTGAGTACGCTTTGGTACTTAAGAATATTGGTGAAAGCACGCATTCGACAATACTGAACGTTGTAACTTGCTAGATTTCGAGGTAAAGCATGCTCTCGTACACTTCTTTATCTGGCAATGGTGTGCTTGTGTACTTGAAGAGAATGCAGAAGCAAGCATTCTAGAATACTGGAAGGTGTAACTTGCCCAACTTTCTAAACACAGCATAATGTATCCACTTGAAATATACGGGATAACATACGCTGTCCTTTTGCTCGGGGTATTACCAGCATATCATCATTCTGTGTTCGTTGAAACATATCCTAGAACCACCTACAGAATTCCCTTGATTTGACCAACCTGAAGGTAGCGTATACTGTATTGATTACTCCTCTTCATAGAGAAAATAATTCAAGCTGAGACCATAGCATGTTTGAGAAGAAAAGAAGATCTCCGCTACCAATTTCCCACATTGTCCCAAATATGTTGATGAGAAGCTCTCCACTTGATCATGCATGGTTCATCGAGGAATGGAGCGACCAAACTTTCCTTTTCATTAATCACGCATTGTGACTACGTTAGTCAAGCTTTCTTCAGTATCGAGTACAAAACTCTGGCGATTTACGCACTACGTGCTACTATCGCCCTACAAGTAAGAAAAAGTATTTAGAAATAGTCCATCCTACCTCTCACTTTATCGTAAATGTACTTTGCAGGTAGCGTCATTTCAGCAAGTTGCGAGTATGCGCATACGAATGGTGTAAAAAGTAGTCGAATATGAATTTCTAGATGCCCAGGCTTCTTCATGATAATACGCACAGAAAAGTGTTTCATCAATGTACGTGCGTAAGTTTATAAATGGTGGCTCTATATTATATGACAGAATTTGTTAACGACGTAATAGCTATCCCGCATGGGTATTACTGAGCCTAAAGATATCAGCGAAATGTTGACGGTAGGGCTGGTCAAGATTAACAAATGCTGTATATTACTACGTCAAGCTTCGAGACTTTTGATCGTGATAAGTACAACTGAGCTCTATTCACCAGGCCTGACAATCTTGATGAAATATTATCTGATGCAACGAAACATCAAATATAGTAAATATTCAGCAACATTTAACAATGACAGAAAAACGTCCTCGCAAAAAATGACCCAATTGCGATACAAACTCCCCACCATTCGTATTACTTGTCCTTACAAGCTGCTTTGCTTCTTGAGTTTTGCATGGAAAGAATCCTCTTAGTAACACGGCTCGTGTTACGATCGTTTCTTCTTAGCTTCAAAGCGTTTGGCGTGTATATTTTCCAAGCACATTTTGACTGGCCCATTTACCAATTTGATCTTTAGTCGGTCACGGCATGTTGGCGATTATTCGCTTGCCCACTCTTTCAGATTCGTATCATCGTTTTCATTGCTAATGATAAATCGAATCGAAGAAGAAAACAAATTCTAATAGATCGGAGGTGGCTGCGAAAGTGAGTTGTAAAGATGCAGTTGTCGTCGTTTAGAAACCAAGCTTGCCTTGTGTTCGAGTATCACGAAACAGGTCCGATTAATAAGCATCTGATCATAGAACAGTCTGACCCACGTAACCATTCTTTTGCATGTACGGCTTCCATCAGTGTGCTTTCCAACCTCGTCGCCAGTACTACAACATTTTCGGTAGTCGTAATCTGGTTTAGTGATGCCCTACTCAATTGCTCTGACTCGAATACGTCTTGGTGGATTTGGGTCGAGTTCTTTTTGTAGATTGCGTGAGGAAATCAGTAAGTGATCTTGGCCAGCATGGAATATTCAACTGTAATATATGAGGTTCTAAAAGACTTTCGACAGTTTGTCTACAGATCCTCTTTGCTTGCCACAGTTGTCATGACTTGAATCCAAAACCAGTCCAACTTTGTGAATCTTGGTAGAAAAAAAGGCGATCGAGACGGTAAGCAACACATCCTGCTGAATCAATTCAAGCAAGAAAGAGATGTCCAATTGTGAGGCGAATGTTCAGGTTATATGTCAACATAAACCTCAATGTAGTGGTCACAACTTCTCGGTGTGCTTATAATACCCAGAGCGTACTTACATATCCGGAAAATGGATCAATCATTGTGCTTCAAGGAAGCGTGTACTCCAGCCCCACAATTGTGGCTTACTTTGATTACCGAGGCGCTCCTAAGCAGAAGCAAACATCGTAGCTCGCAATGCCCTCGTATAGGCATATATATGCTTTACCTTATGGCTAGTGTTGGGTATCAGTAATCCTATTCGTGTTCGCGGATCTCAAGCTATCCTGAACCAGTTGGAGAATGCCCGTTGTGGTCTTAAACAAGTCGGATATGCTAATGAAAAAGACCATAACATTAACACTCAATTGTATCAACCTCATTCAGCATGCGCACTTTCTTTTGCGTACGTAATGTATGCGCTGTGATCACGTATTCTTTTATGTTCTGTAATAACGTGCTGGAAACTAGATTCTGATGAGTCATTCTATACAAGGACTAGAAATCGCGCAGAAGATATGACCGACTTCCATTCCATCATTATACTTTATTCATAGTACAGCGAAGATACATCGGCTACTGGAGCAATGCTTCATTCCGCTCACGGTGTACAAAGACCAAGTAGTCTCATTTGCACATCTAATGCAGGTAAGGAAATATGACTGCATTTTCAGCGGAATCAAATTTAGCAGTGCTTGCGTTGAATTCATGAAAAGGATTAATGTGCGCTCTCCTCGGAATAAATAATTGCGAAAACTTGTCTACTTTGAGCGAAGTTGACGTCTTGGTAATGCAGGAAAAGAGAATGTACACTGTACAAGGTTTATGTGCAGAAGATACATCCCGCTAGTGCTTCCTATGATGAGATCTCTAGTTAGCGGACCTTTGAGGGTAGAAGTAGCATGTCATGAGACTACTCGCTGCATCATTGAACGAAGCGGAAACGTTCCCGAATTAGAGTCAATCAGGTGTGATAGCTTCATAAATATGAAGCGAGCTACTACCTTACGTAGTATGCCTTACGAAACGACCTAACACAATCACTTCTGCAGCATTCTTGCGCCAGTCACAGAGTATATACACTACAGCTACTAGGGAGAGATATGCCAAACAGACTAACAAAAGCTTTCCGAGTGCACTTTATTGTAAGGGCTACTCAATCGTTTGTTGCAACGCAATCGGTTCCAAGTGTACTCAATTTAGAGAATCAATGACAGTAAAAGCTGCCCGCGAATGCATTCTGAATCTGCAAGCGGTCTGCGGCTGAGTAGGTGGACCGTGTCGAGTTCACCATCCGCTACTTCTGATAGCAACACCCTGCTATGCTCCTTTCCATTTGCAGCCAAAAGGTCAAGACAGCAATTTGCTTTCTTCAAAAGAGCCCAAAGCGTTCTGTAATCTGTCAACTAGATTTGTGTCTGCCATCTGTGAATGCGTGAGTACAAACTAACCGAGAATTAAGTAATATCCTCTCAAACAGCTCAACGTGGCTGTCAGAATAGCGCCAGCCGCGAAAAAACTTTGCGGAGAATATCAAAGCTGCGTCGTGCACAACATGTTGAGCATTATTTGGACGGGCCTAATCGTTATAGCTTAGTATCGGTGGGGCTTCTGAATGAAGTAGATGACATCTTTAGGTATCCACTGATCAGACTAAAAACTTGAGTTATAGTCATGCGCTCGTCGCCAGTTTAGAGTCGAGCTGTCCCCTCTGTGCCCGAGTGATGAATTTGCAACCTGATTCAGCGTAGGCCAGGGAAGCTTCAAAAGGGAGTAAATGTAATTATATGTAAGTGTTGATTGATGCATCGGTGAAAGAGAAAAAACAGAGGAGAAAAAGATTTCTATAGTGAATCGAGTGCTGCTCGGCTGCACTACGTTCTATTCCAACCCTCACGCAGTAGTGGTCCCCGCTGTTTACCAATGTGAAGACACATCAGCGAGACACTCGTATCGCAACCTGAGTTTGTCATTGTTGTGTTAATGTAGATACGCGGATTAAAGCTCTTGTGCGACGTCGGACTGACGGCTCATTCCCCACCGTCTTATCCGTTGACTTCTCGGAACGTTCTTTCACGGTTTCAGGAGGTTGAATGAAGAGATAGTTGATTTCTTCGCCCGTATTTTCCATTATGAGGGAGGAAGCTTTCAAAACTGCAGGACCCAGTACCCATGTTTCTTCCTCAAAGGACTTATCCATAAGTAAAGTACACCAATGCGTTTCTTGTTTGAGATAATGTTCGGCTTTGAGGACAATAAAATTATCGACTGAGAAAGTAATCTTCATATCCAGGAAGGATAATCCAGGCTGGATACTGTCGCAAGTTTCTTCAATTTGAATCCTCTTGCGATTAGGTCGAATTAAAAGCCGATGCTTGGTCAAGAGCTCCGCTAACATGGCATTATAGTGTGAAGTTGGGAGTTTAATTGCTTCGACGTCAAAATCAATTCGAATTTTCTGGTCTCGCTGCGTTGAACCATGTAAATACACCTCAGCTGTAAGATGCTTGTCGAAAAACCGAGCTGCTTTATCTCGTAAAAATTCACGATGTCCACGATTCATCTCATAACCTTTGGTCGCTGTCCACTTGAGATAATACAATCCTTTATTCCCTGTTAAATAGGTTTGAGTACTCATGTCGAAACCCGTCTCGGTAGTGTATATCAGGTTACTTCGAAGCCATTCTATCAGATTCAGCCCTGACAGTTTCCAGCCGATCGTGTATACTTCACCATTGATAGTTGCGGGTATGGGCGTTGCCATTCTCCACAGTTTGCCTCTGTCTGTCATATCTTCCTCACCTACAGGCACATCCGATGTTGGTAAAAGAGGTACTAACAGATCCTTTCCAGATCCTTTCCGTATTATTGAATTCGTCTGACTTTTCGATCTAGGTGATTCACACAATGAAGCAGTCAAATAGGATTTACAGCAATTCCATGTTTTTAAGCAAGTTTGCATGATATTTGCTCCAAAGTCTGATTCGATAGACATATCGTTGAGGAGCAAAGTGTACTCCTCCGTGATTTCTATCATCTTCTCATGAAAGGGCATGTCCTTCGAGAAACTCAACTCCGGTTTAATTTGCACGAGTAAGCCTGACAGAGTGGCCGCACATTGATAATGCACGAAAGATGATCCAAGCCCAAGAATAGCGTACGTTTTAATGGAAAGAGCTCTCATGCTTTTTCCTCCAAATCGAGTTTTGAATAATGAAAGACCACTCATCATTTATTGGGGCCATCGTGGTCAACTGCAGCCAGCAAGAAGGAAAGAATTAGTTTGCGTCCAGTCCAACTTAATAATATAGAATTCGTACTTTGTAACGATCGATGCGCACTTATCGGGTTAAAGTGATACAAAAAGGTGCACTGTACGATTTGTTGCCACGGAGAGCTCAGAGCCGTCGCACTCTACGTGAATTGAAAGAATGGTAGCGTTGCTAAGTTCGAGCTAACAACGTGCAGTTTTATCTGTATTTTTTTGGTTTAAGAATGCTTTGCGTTGTTGTGCTGAAAGCACAAGAATTAACTATACTTACTTCAGCAGTTAAAGGATCTCTGAGCACACTGCGTATACACGATAGCGCACCTGAGAATACAATTACGTTGTTAGAGCAAACCACTTGAAAGGATGATGCCGGTTCGGGAAACACCATAAATGAAATACATAAAGTAAGGTAGTGAAGTTTGTTCTCATCAAGCTACACCTATTGTTTCCTGTTCTGCTTCAGTGTCAGCATTTATTAAGCTTGATCTAATGCTACTGCCAAGACCAACGGCTCAAGGAATACTCTGTCAACGAGGGTATTGCCAACCTTTTGCTTTTCTAGTTAATTTCTAGACATGAATAGATGAATATATATTTCTTCAGTCTTGCATTTAAACGTTATCTATCAGTACTATCTTAGCGCTCAGAACATGTTCTCTTATAGCCTCTTGATCAATACAGACAGAACTGCATGTTGTTAGCTCGAACTTGGCAACGCTACCATTCTTTCAGTTCACATAAAGTGCGCTGGCTCTGAACTTTCCGTTGCAACGAATCGTATAGTGCACCTTTTGCACCTTTTTGTACCACGTTAACCCGATAAGTGCGCTTCTATATTATAAACAAAGTTTATGGTGATTCGTGCTTCATTTTTCCTGGCTGCAGTGGACTTCAATGGTCCAAAAGAACGATGGAGATCCTCTCGAGCTGAACATACGACAAGAAAAACACAGGATGAAAGCTGTATGTATAAAAAAGTGCACTATCCTGGGCTCGGAGCATCTTTAGTGCATGATCAGTTGTTGGTCGTACTGGAGGCTGGTGCATTGAGATGAATCGAAATTGAACTGGTTGGATGACAGTCCCTTGCTTGATTGGTTAATGGAGGCGCTTCTTACTCTATGAGGCTCAAAAATACCCTAGCCGACGTGCAGTCGGATTTATTTGCAAGATGTTCTACCGATATCTTCGAAATCAGAATCTAAAAGACAGGAACGTTCTGTTTCAATCTGGCAAAAGAGCCGACGTCAACATCCAAGGGCCAAACACACTCGATCTGCTGGAAATTGGTTGAAACAAATTGGAAATTGTGGATTGATAGTAATTTGCCGTATGCTTCCAACGACAAGTTCTAAATGAGTACGCAAGCTTTTAGAACAGGAAATCGAAGTCTAACATGCGTTTCGGAAGTCCTGTAGCCGCACAAGATCGAGGAGCACTTTCGCTTGAGGAATGTCATGCAGCGAATGTTGAATTTTTTTAAATGAAAGGTGACACAAAATGCGAATAGCTTTCGCTGTAAAAGCTATCAGGATTTCTCAATCTTTATGAATGAAAGTAAAGCTTTTGGATGGGAGTTCAAGATATCCGAAGAGCAGCTCACGGTATTTTCCACCATGCATATATCGCATCGAGCATCGCCCTGGATATGAATGTAACTTTTTCAAATGACAAATTCATCGATCGAAGATTAGAGGAAGTAAGTACTGTTCTCATCAAGGAGGAGATGATGAAACATGGGTACTGGGTTCTAGAATTCTAAAAGCTTAATCCATGTCTAAATGAAGCGATGGGTTAAGAGACAAGTACGATACACACCAACCTTTGCAAGATTGATTTTCAGATTATTGTGTTCTAGATAGGAAGAGTTTACTCGTGATATACGTCCAACATGCGAGGTTCGGACAACTTGACGGCTAATCCCTTCTCTCGTCCTAAATGCGATATACTTCAATTGTAAAATGCCCCGCTGCGACGCCACCATTCTAAATGCTGTCACAACCGATGTCAGAGCGAGAGGAGCCGTCCAGAATTCGCAACCCAAGACATACAGCACGCGTTTTAAGCCAAGATTGCGATAAAAGCGTCTCGAGACGGAGAGAAGCAGACGTTCAAATCCCGGTCAACGCTGCAAGTTTCGCGCTGAGGATGGCAACAAACAAGTGGAAACATCATAAGATCACTTCATGGTTGTCATCAGAAGTTTTGTGGATGAATACGGTTTGGTCTATGTTGAAAAAAATCGATAAGGAGCCGGAATGTTGTGTTGACTTGTCGACATTCGAAAGAAAGGCATTATCAACCGGAACTAGCGGAATGGGTTAGTTGCTTGGGCAAACCGATTAGAGTAGCTATTATGACAAAGAGAGCACTTGGGAATATTTGTCGAGTCTTGATAGCCCATATCTTGTCGCTTGACGAAATTGCACCTTTGCTGAAAGTGGCACAAGGAATGTCAGAAAAGCTGTTACACGCAGACGTTAGTACTGAATTTTTCCTCCTCACTTCCATCGCAAAAGATCACTTTGTAGTCAAAAACGGATTTCGTCGACTTTACGGAACATGGCTTCCTCGCCCCAATGAAGTTTTGTACGGAATTGGGTACGAAGGAGATGACATGGCTTTGTGCTTGTTTGTAGAATTGCTGCCCTAAAGCTTCGATTAAGATGAATCTGATTTGGCGCATCAACAAGTTTGGCTCGTCCTTCAAAGTCTTTTTGCAGGATACGTCAAGGAAAAGGGACCGCTTGGTGAATAACCTCCAATAATCTGATCAGCTGGTGGATCGCTTATCAAGAAACAGATGGAGCTATACCAAAAGTACGTAATTATTGCTCGAAGGTACTAAAGTGACTCCATTTGCGCTCAGACCATTCGAAAAGTGGCGATGGAGCGTTTCTGGCTGAAACTGTTGTACTTTATAGCGCCGAATACTATCACTGGAATCATCGGAAATGCATTTTTGACGCCTGAATAGATGCACGGTGAATACAGGTCACTTCTTCAGATATTTATATGAGTTTCTTGTCATGTTTTTGTGTAGACATCTTCACATGGACAGCGACAACAAACCGTTCGACGATCACTCCGCGCTCCTTCACAAGCCGAATTGCGCGGAAGGAATCTACTAGCAACTTGTTTCTGTTCAGAGACAAACCTGAGGTGCACATTATGCAGCCTTCGAGCGGTCGATTGTTATTGTTTACATTCTGTGATGAGCATCTGAGTTTCTTGAGGTTCTCAAACAGAGTTTCATGATTTTCGGATGGAAAGTGCATCAGCTTTTTTAAGTCTAAAACATCGACGTTAAAGTGCTCAACATTGCACGATGTGATTCAGAATGGCCTAGTTTTCGTCTCTACTTTCCATATTTTACTTCATCATACCCTCGTGAACGCAGTTTCGGGCCGGATAAGGCGCTGAAATATGACTCGCCCTACCATTGAGCAGCATACTAAGCTTCCTTCCTTCCAGTCATACGTCGCCGTATTGATATCTTTATGCTCTACACGGCGACTGGAGACTTCCATGGGTCATGAATTCCCTTCGCAAGATTTTTGCCATGGCTGAAATATTTTTGCATGTAATCCCCTTCTTCATCCCACTCTCCTAAATGTCGATGAATTGTACACTCAAAATACGCGGTGAAGAAAGCTGATGCCCTCAAAGCTAATTCCGGCAGTTGATGGACCATTCCTTATCGATTAAAAGCTGCTGGAGCACTTCCAAGCCACGAAGCTACGATTTGTAGAAATCGCCTCGACTAAGGAAATCAGTAAACAGGCGACCAAGTGTCAGGCTAGATGATGCATCCATCCTTCTTTCCTTATTTCATTATCGCATCGAAGTTGTCCTTTTGCGAGCTTCTCATCTTCCAGGCGGGTCGTTTTCTTTCTCGGTAGATTCTGGTTTAATGTCACCGCCAGTCAATGTATAGATAAAGAGGATTCCCTTCCAATTATTCATGTTGAGAACCTGCATGTCGGTTAAAATTGTAAAACTCACGTCAAAGAAGATGGCCATCCAAACCCCACTCCCCGAGTACTACCCGAGCTTGAGGCTGCTTAACTTCGCAGAGCAGACGGGAAACGGTGCTTTCAGCCTAATATGGCAGCAGGGGCGCCGAAGAAGCCCCTGAATGTCGATTTTGTAAGTCTAGAACGCAATCATAAAACGTTTGCTTGCCATGCAAACGCAAGGGATGTCTTCGGCTTCTCAAAATCAGCAAGTGGCTTTTATTCTTGCAATACTCGTGAACAATCTACAGTGTGACATTATCGCCTCCATAAATAATAAATGAGTGGCGTTCCGGCTCATAATAGCCAATTCTGATAATTCAGGGACGCGGCAAAGTTTTATAACGGGCAATCACATCGATCCAAGATTGGGATTGAGTATTGACAGCTTCTTTGTGTCGACGCTAAAACAGTCTTCCTCCACTGAGCGCTCCTACAATCCTTTACGCGAATCCTTCCAACCGGGAATGCTTGAGGGGACCAGAAGCGACTTGGTTAGTTGGGGCAAAGTTGCAACAGCCCGAATAAAAAAAGTGTTGACGTGGTCGGATCTTTTCCTTCATTCGTATCAAGTACTTAATCTTAGATCGTCAAGCGTTTAACCACGCGTTGTCCCAACTGTGGTATATTCAACGAAGCTGCCAACTCACGTACGCATTCATCTCGAAGCATCGTGAACAGCTTAATCGCTTGATAGAAGGACATGTGCACGATTTTCGTGCTGGAAATATCAATGAAAAAATTCGATCTCTCTTCACCAGTGATATCCAGACGAGACTTACGTGAGGGCGATTGCTTTTGCGATACCTCTCACTCCCTAGAAAAAATTGGAATCGGTTCACACCGCATAATATCCATTTTGAACGATGTATGAGATACAACGGTATCAATTGAACCGATTTCGTGTTTTTTTGGCTTCCTCGATGCAGCGCACGTCGATGGCGTCGTTACGTATTTGTCGGCAATGTTCGATCGGAGAAAAACTCGTCAAACACATCGAAACAAGTTGTCATTCTAAGTGCATTTAAGATTGACGTACTATCCTTATTCTAATATTAATCAGCTGGAAACGCTTGAAAATCCAGAGATTCTGATGACTTTTCATGAGCTTTGCGTTCGTAAAAGTGCTACAGTGATAAAACAACGCACAGGTAAATAAGACCAGACTTTCCATAGAAATTCATATCACCGCAAAAAGATGCCTTCGATCCCGTGAAAGATAACATCGAAAGAGGTAGAAGAACGGGACCGTTGATTCCAACCTGGACGACATCGATTGCGTGTTGGCATTTGTGGAAACAGAATCTAGAAGCTTGGAAAGAGCACGGCTAATATTTCCGATTTATCAATTCGGTTGCTTCTTCGAGTAAGTCGACCGATATTCAGATGAGCACAGTACGAAACATCTCTTCGGTGTACACGACATCGTCAACGCTGCATTGTTTGATACTGTAGGCCCAACAAAGTTACCATAAAATCGATTGTGACGTATGTCCAATACAAAATCAGTCTCGCCATTGAGAGCATCTTCGATCAGATTATTATCGTTGCCTTCTGCGTCGGAATATATAAGCGGACCGCTTCCCACTCCAAGCTCTGATCTCCGTCTATCTGTGCACGAAACACGAAGACTCATGTGCTAGGCGTTCATCTTCTCAACCCAAATATCATCAGAGATGGCCATGCAACGTAGACCAGCTGATTTAGAAGCTGCCTCAGCAATCGCGTTGATGGCAGGAGCTTTTTCAGAATGTGGGATAAAGCGATGTGGGTATTGGAATCAGCATTAACTTTACTTGTATCCTTTCACCATTTCAGTTCCTCAAGCTTTAATATATCCTCCATCTATGTTCTTCCAATCAAACGATATGACTTCGATTATGAGTTTATCACATCAAAAAGTGGATAGGATCCTGATTTAGCCGGATCAACTAGTGTATCGTCAGATACTTTTGAGGCCGGTACGGACTTTTTCCATACAAGTATCAAATTGTATCACCCGTGAGCCATGTATGACATTGAAAACTTCGTCTGGAAATCCAGCCTTTTTTGCCAATCTTGCCAGGATCTATATATCCGCACTGAGGACTAATTTAAACGATGGCAAGCGAGAATTTCACAATCGTAGATCCTGAAATCTTTTCCAATGGCTTTCGAACAAACTTCTTGACTGATACGATTCCAATGATAAGAAACATCCAAAAATGGTATCATTGCTGGAGGTTGGACAGGGCAAATGTCGGCACTCTCAAAGTTGTCGGCACGACTCGGTATCCAGATCGGTTGCTTAGTTCTTACGTAGTTATCTCATCATCAAACTAGCATCTCCAGAAGCGTTTTCCAAGACTTCTATCGTCCCCAAACAATTTGACATAAAAAACGATCTATAAATTCAGCACACAATTATTCTTGGTACACACTTCCTTTGGCATCCAACAGTGTTTCCCCTGCTCTGTCGTGATAGATTTAGCAATTTATACCTTACAAAGGCGTATAAGGTGCTGTATTTTAAACATGATCCGCTGTCTACATTGTATAACGAATTTTTACATCCGATAAACGCGTTTTGTGCAGCGCAAACTGCTTTTTCAATTCCGGTTTTAGTGGCTTCGAAGCATGATAGCTCAATATGAGAACAACGGAAAACTCTGCTACTCAATGAAGTGAACGTAGGATTCTCCCGCAGAATCTGACAGTGCATGTTGTATCACCGTTGAGGACGAAAGCGTCCGAATCCGCAACAGGATATCATGAAACAAAACGATCGCGTGCAAACACTTGCAGTCATCCAGGTCATATATCAATTACCCGGTATACCCTGACACGACCAATCATACAGCACATGCTGGGTCTGACCCCCTCACCAATTTATGCCAATTTGCATTCGATAAAGGAGTATGCATTTTATCACTCTCTTTTTACTTATACTTGCTGCTGCGTTCGATCGAGTTGTGGGTCATTCGTACCAATCGCATCTGGGATACTCGGATGTCAATTTAAGAGAACGTAGTGGAGTAAAGTTTGCGCGTTCATTGATTTTTTTGCAGTATTCCGTTGGCATTGTGTCCGGTGAAACCATTTCACACGCAGCCTCTCGGTTTGATTACCTTAGCGATTTTGTGATGATAGAATGTTAGAAAGTTGGCGTACTCTCACGCGGTGGACTTAGTATAAACGGTATGCGCTGTTTAGGCATACTCATTCATATGTACCAGCAGAGCTAAGGATCGAATTCAATAGGACTGGAGGCTTCGCGAGGATAATGTGTACGTCATAATTGAGGTCCACACTACTTGATATAATCTATTCCGCTGACGGGAATTTGTAGAGCAATGCATAGCTCAATTAATGCTTAATAACACGTCTTGTCCGAGCCCATGCACGTCTTACAAATAAATTTGCAACGTGATGCATCATCAGGAAATCTGGTCCTGGTCAAGAACGGGAGCAATGCTCGACCCATTAAGCCGCTGAATGATCGCGAAGTATACTCTTTTGCCGAAAAGTTACAAGGATAGCTTCATAGAGTCTTTGTGAAGAGCAATTGTCGACAATAAGTGACGTCATTGGATTTATGTAATGCATCACGACCTCAAGGAATTGTCCACTATCTCTCTCAATACCAGCTATGAAGGCTATCAGCGCATTCTATGAGACTTGGTCGGGAGGGAGATATTAGTCATCTTTTTCAATGGCTCTAGACACCTACAGGATAAGACCCGACGTTTGTCTTCAGAAGAGTTTGGATGCAATTGGACATATAGACAGTTTGCGCTTGACAATGTTTGAATACTATACTGAAGAATCCTTGTCATAACAGTTTGTAACTCTAGAGAATAGGAGGTACATGCGCCATCATGAAATGATGTTCCTTAAAGCTTTTTGCGTACCCACTTCAAATGTGATGCTTATGCCCAATAAATTCTACTGCAAAGGCAGCAGAATAACTGCAAAACACCATTAAATTAGAGCCTTTTTCAATGATGTAGCACCAGCTCTTCCTTTAGATAGAGAGGGCCAAGGTGCTACTGATCGGTTCTTGTCGAGTGCTTTCATGAATGAAGGGTTCTTCGGAGATGTGCAGAAAAGGTTGATACATCGCTAGATTTAGCGGACATGATGTTTGAGATAGATAAAGAACCTGTAAGCTACTCTCAGAAAAAACTTTTACATCCTCAGAGATGCACGAAGAGAGTTACCTCCCGATACTATATCTTTCACGCCCTCTCAATCATGTGGAATACTTATTGCAAAATCAACGAGAAGATGCACTTCCTGGACGGGATTCTGAAATTCAAATGCGTCACTTTGTATCAGTTGCTACTTCGAATGCAGCGTTGCGTGACGGTGCCTACCAACAGCTGTGACATTACAAACAACCAGGCTTGACCATAGTATGTCAAGTCGATGGCGGAAACATGGGGGAAAAGAAAAATCGAAACGTTGAAAGCGTTTGACTCATAACCTTGAGCTACGCTATTGCTGTATCAGGCGTTTGCTCGGAACATGGTGGTGAAAACCGGATCAGCTTAGCCTTCATCCAGTCATGTCGAATACTCCGATGACATAAAAAAAGTAAGAAAAAAGATAATTCAGCAAAATCATCCGGTGGAATATCGACACCAAAGTCAGAAAATCATCTTATCACGATAAAGTTTATCGGAACGTAAGCGCATCAGTTGATATAACCAAAAAGAACTCGCGCTCGTCACGTGATCGTCCACGACTGGAAGAATGCGACAACTCAAAAAGCTCGTCCTCTAGCAATTCGCGGACTCCGATTACATCGACATCTTGGAGAGTAACAGCATCATTTTTTGCGTACTTCTGTCGTCGTAGCCACGATATCTCTTCTTCTCTTCGAATACGCTTCCAGCATGTATTGGTCCGATCGTGCGGCTGCAAGGGAGGCTTTGATGCGCCTTATAACTAGATTAGTTCCGAGAATATTGCAAGCAGCTTCTCTAGGGGCTAAATGAAAGTGTTATTTTGGGTTATGTTACCGACCCTGCCAGGGGAAGTGATAGTCTCTGTCGTAGCAGTCGTGTTTAGTCAATTTCAACGAGCAGATTCGTTGGCAAATTCAATTGAAAAGTAAAATTTCTCAGAGAACAATGCTGCTCCCAGAACCTAATGATAAATGTTGTTATCACAGCGATCCAGACGTGATCTTGTAAAGTACGGAAAAGTTCAGCGTAATATGGGCGGAAACAAAATAGGTAAGGAATAAAATTGTTGATGCTCAAGATAACGTTTTTACGTATTTTCTATGTCGCTTTGAAATCATCCGCAGAAAAATAAGCTCGTGTATCTACGTCTAATCCTACTGTAAACATATGATGAGCCCAAACATGCCACATCCATGCGAATCAACACTTGAGTAGACTTTCTACGTACCGTTGTCGATGCCGTATACATAAACCTAGCGGTCACAAAAAGTATAACTTCAAGAACTGGCTTGGTAGACACTTACCCTCTTACCGTCCTGGACCTTTTCACATTGACTGTCCGGCCTATTAATCTTTCTATTTTTGCAGTAGAGTATTAGAGGATAGAGATGCAGATGTTCAAGCCTTATAGGCATTCATTCAGTCTCGTGCAGGAGTACTTTGCGGCTGAGTGGAGTTGGTGATTTCCAGCAATGTAAATATTTAATTGACGATGATGTTTGTTGGCAATAGTTTATTATCTTGATATACTAGCGACGTAATTGCTATCCCAAGTAGGTATTGCTGAACATACAGATATCAGAGAAATAGTGATGGTAAGGGTGCCACCAATTCAAGTTGAGCTCTATTCACCAGGCGTGATACCAATGATGATGCAAATTCCCACCATTAGTCTTACGTCCATTCGCAAAAATGCTATACTTCTTTTGATTTGCATGGCAATTTAAAATCCAAGCGTGCCTTGTATTCGAGTATAACAAATAAGTCCGATTATTAGCATTTGATCGTAGAACAGAACACACGTTATCATCTGTTGCATGTTTACGACTTCTCTCAGTCTTATTTTCATCCTCATCGCCAGTGCTACAACATTTTCTGTTCTTGTATCCCGGTTAAGTGATGACCTACTCAATTGCCCAGACTCGAATGCGTCTTGGTGGATCGAGGTAGAGTAAACTGCGTGGGACAATCTATAAGTGATCTTGGCCATCATGAAACATAATCTGTAATCTATGAGTTTTTAGTAACTTTCGATAATTTGTCTGCGGATCCTGTTCGTTCGCTATGGTTCTCATGGCTTAGAAGCAAACAGTTCAACTTCGTGAATCATACTAAGATTTCAAAGCTGGCCAATTATCACTTGAAATCTTGGTAACAACTTGTCCTGAACAATCAGATTACACAAGAAAGAGACGCCCGTTTGTGAGGCGAGTTTTACGCTGTATCTCAACGGTCAATCTCAATGTAGCAATCACAACTTTTGGTGTGCTGCTAATAGCCAAAATCTACTTGCATATAAGAAAGCGTGTACTCCAGCCCCCATAGTGTGTACTATTATTACCGGAGTACTTCCAAGCTGTAGCAAGCATCGTAGATCACAATGCCCTCATATAGGCATATATATGATTTACCTTCTAGCAACTGTGAGCTCTCAGTCATCGTATTCGTATTCATGGATCTCTAGTTGCCCTGAATTAGAAATTGAAAAGACCTGCCTTTTCACTTTTGCAAGACCATAAAGATTGACACAAGGATGTAATAACTCATTCAACATGTAAACTTTTCTTTTACGTACGTAATGCATGCGCTGTCATAACGTATTCTTTTGTGTTGCGTAATAACCTGCTGAAAACTACATTTTGATGAGTAATTTTATTATATCCTCAAAACGTTTGCTGAGTGAGAAGCTGAAGAAATAGAAATGATCGCAACGCAGTTTTATGCTGATGATTATATCATTCCAAAATTATACTTTCTCCTAGTTCAGCGTAGATACATCGGCTACTGGGGCAATTCTTCATTCCGTTCACGGTGAACAAAATACCAAGTAGTCTTATATGCACATCCGATTCAGCGGAATCAAATCTAGGGACGGCTGCGTTTATGAAAAGGACCAAGGTGCGCTCTCCTCGGAACAAGAGATTGCTAGAACTTGTGCGAGTGTTCCTATCTATTTTGAATGAAGTTGACGTTTTGGTAATGCAGGAAAAGAGCATGATGAAGGTGTATTTGAAGAGGGTATCCCTATTTGTGCTTCCTATGATGAGCTCGCTACTCAGCGGGTATTTTCAGGGTACACGTAGTATGTCGATGAGACTACCCGCTGCATCATTGAACGAAGTAAAATCGTTCCTGAATTAGAGTCAATCAGGTGGGATAGCTTCACAAGTATGAACCGAGCTACTTCCTTACGTAGTATGCCTTTCGAAATGGGCTGATACAATTTCTTCTGATATATTCTTGTGCCAGTCGCAGACTATATACAATCCCGCCAGCCAGGGAGAGATATGCCAAACAGACCAGCAAAAGCTTTCCGAGTGCGCTTTATTGTACGGGCTATTCAATCGGTTTATTGCAACGAGATTGTTCCACGTGTACTCAATTCGCAAGAATTAATGAAAATAGAAGCTACTCGCGGTTGCATTCTGAGTCTGCAAGCGGTTTGCGGCTAAGTAGAGGGACCGTGTCGAGTTCAAACATCCGCTAATCCTGATACAGAAATCTACTGAATTCCCATTCATTTTCAGGCAAAAGTCAATACAGCATTCTGTTTTTCTCTTCAAGAAGAACCTGAAGCGTTCTGTAATTTGTGAACTAGACCTGTGTCTGCCATTATAATTATCTTTTGAATGCTTACGTGCATACCAACCTAGAATTCAGTAATATCCTTTCAAACAGGCCAATATGGCTGTTAGAGCAGAGGATTGATTGCGGGTATGAGTTTTCATTCAGGAGATTAAGTTATATTGATACGCTTGTCGTGAAGCCGAAATGTCCCCTCTATGCCCGAGTGATAAATTTGCGACCTGATTTACCGTAGGTCAAGTAAGCTTCAAATAGGAGTAAATGTAAATCTATGCAGGTGTTGATTGATGTCACGGTAAAAGATAAAAGAGAGGGGTGAGAAATTTTTTAGAATTAAAAGTGAATCGCGAGTTGCTCGATTCACTAGGTTCTTTTCCAACGCTCGCGCTAAGAAGTCCCTGCTGTTTACCGATGTGAAGACACATCAGCGAGACGTAAATGGGTGCTTTATTCCATCATAGGACACTCGTATCGCAATCTGGGCTTGTCATTGTTGTGTTAATTTAGATACGCGGATTAAAGCTCTTGTGCGACGTCGGACTGACGGCTCATTCCCCACCGTCTTATCCGTTGACTTCTCGGAACGTTCTTTCACGGTTTCAGGAGGTTGAATGAAGAGATAGTTGATTTCTTCGCCCGTATTTTCCATTATGAGGGAGGAAGCTTTCAAAACTGCAGGACCCAGTACCCATGTTTTTTCCTCAAAGGACTTTTCCATAAGTAAAGTACACCCACCATTTTTTTCTTTGAGATAATGTTCGGCTTTGAGGACAATAAAATTAAAGGCTGAGAAAGTAATCTTCATATCCAGGAAGGATAATCCAGGTTGGATACTGTCGCAAGTTTGTTGAATTTGAATCCTTTTGCCATTAGGTCGAATTGAAAGCCGATAATTGGCCAAGAGCTCCGTTACCATGGCATCATAGTGTGAAATTGGGAGTTTAATTCCTTCGACGTCAAAATCAATTCGAATTTTCTGGTCTAGCTGCGTTGAACCATGTAAATACACCTCAGCTGAAAGATGCCCTTCGAACAAACGAGCTACTTTATCTCGTGAAAATTCACGATGTCCACAAATCATCACATAACCTTTGGTCGCTCTCCACGTGAGATAATACAATCCTTCATTACCTGTCATATAAGTTTGTTTACTCATGCCCAAACCCGTCTCAGTAGTGTAGAGCAGGTTACTTCGAATCCACTCTTTTAGATCCCTTCCTGGCAACTTCCAGCCGATCCTGTATAATTCACCATCGATCGTTCTGCTCATGGGTGTTGCCAATTTCCACAGTCTGCCTCTGTCCATCACATCTTCGTTATTTGAAAGCCCATTCGGTGCAGCTGACATTTGTAGAAGAGGTTCTAACAAATCCTTTCCGGATTCTTTCCGTATGCTTGGATTCGTCTGACTATTCGATCCAGTGGGTAAAATTAAAAACTTACTGCAATCCGATATAAATTGTGAGCAAGTTTGTACGAAATTTATTACCAAGTCTACTATGGTATTCGTGTAATCTAGGCTCAATGTGTAGTCTTCATTGTCTGTTATCATCAACTCATGAAAGGGCGTGGCCTTCGAGAAACTCAATTTTGGATGGATGTGCACGATGAGGCCTTTCAGAGAGGCCGCACATTGATGATACTCGAAGGATGATCCGAGCCCAAGAATAGCGTACGTTTTCATAGAAACAGCTCTCGTGCTTTGTCCTCCAAGTCGAATTTTGAAAAATGTAAGACTTCTTACCATTCATTGGGCCATCGAGGTCAAGTGCAGCCAGCAGTTGAGAACCATTGATTTTCCCCTTCGACAACTTTGATGATATAGAATTCATCCTTTGGAAATATAGAAGCGCACTTAGCGTGTTAAAGTGATAAAAAAAGTTGCACTAGATTTGTCGGGAAGTTCAGATTTAGATTCATCGCAATTTATCAATAATTGTAGCGTTGCTTGTTCTGAGCTAACAACGTCAGTACTATATGTAGTTTTTCCGGCCTTAGGAATGCTTTGCATTGTTAAGCTGAAAATTTACTTTCTTTGTCTTACACCTTGAATCCTTCTGAGCATACCATATATACACGATAGCGCACCTACGAATACAATTACGTTGTAAAAGTAAGTCCCATAGAAGAAAGGTTCCGGGATGGGTAAACACCATGATGGTATGAATTACATCAAGGAAGTAAAGACCGTTCTCATCAAACAACACCTATATTTTTCTATTCTGGTCAGTGTCAGCATCAATTAAACTTGTTTCAAGCGACTGCTAAGAGTTCATTTTAAGCAGAGATAGAAGCACTATCCTTTTTCTTCACTCCGCTCAGCGAGGTACATTTGGAATTTTGACACCTTGGACATATTCTCTTACAGCGTGCAAATATATATAAAGTGATGATAAATGACTTGTTCCACCGTTAAGCCTCCTACATTATTTTCGCAACTCTGGGTGTCTAGCAAATAAAATAATTGTCATTAGCTTTCATTAAATTTTGTTCGAGCACTACCTGCTCAGTGAAAGGTGTCTATATTACTATAATAAAACTAAGTGATTTCTCTTGTTGCCTGGGCTATCTTGAATAACGTATGGGAACCGTTAAAAACCCCTCAGTGCTTTTGGTAAAATCCTCTCAGTTTGATATGACTGGCTAACTTCATGCTTGCATAGTGCTACGCACGCCTAGGTAAGGGACAATATGATAGCACTGCCCGCTACTTTTCAAAGTCACCTATTTTGCGCTTAGTTTGCAATCATCCAGCTCAGTTCGATTTGCGTTTGTTTATTTATGATCATTTTTGTTAGACTATTTCACAGTTCACGATTTGTTCATAACACAAAAATATTCTATTCTGTAAACTGATTCCAAATATTTCACTGTTCATAGGTCATTCACGGCACAAGAACCTTCTATTATATGAACTTGGTCCTTTGGGCCCTGTTGTTGCATTTCCACATCTTCGTGCGTTGTGTACTATCCTCCTACAACGGCCACATCTTCTTTTCATGGGTGCATCCAAGGCTGCTTGCTACAACGTGCTTAAATGCCGACAAGGTTCTTGGTGTCGATGATACAGATGATTGTTTCCGTCGGTCGATCCATATGGCCTCCCACGAATTCGCACAGATTCTAATTCAAGGACAGAACTTGCAGCAGCCGGATCGCCGATTATGATGTCCAGCAAACGGCGTTTCTTGTGCGAAGAAGACTCGGTTGCATATGTTGGAAGATCATGTGCATCGGGTGCACAGTAAGCGCCGCCGCGAAGAGACAATGACTTTTACGACCGTGAAGAATTGCAAGAAGGAACCAGATCGACTGTGAGGAGTCGCGGGAGCAAAACTGACTTGCTGCGAAGAATCGCAGCGTGCACAATCACAAACTCCTTCCAGCTACATTGAATACAATTATTCCCCATTCTACTCT
Organism: Albugo candida; assembly: GCA_905220665.1. Taxonomy (NCBI): domain Eukaryota; phylum Oomycota; class Peronosporomycetes; order Albuginales; family Albuginaceae; genus Albugo; species Albugo candida. Next base: position 206,459 of record CAJNAR010000003.1, read on the forward strand.
GTTGTTAACACTCGTGAAGACCTTACTGTTTGCCAACATGTTATGAGCCCAAGTTCGAAGGCTTGGTCAAGAGAGCGTGACGAAAGCACGACAATACCTAGTTCACGCAAGTAGGACGGTTCACGAAAGGGACCAACAAGGGGGATCAAGATGGAAGGAAGAGGAACAGCACAGATGGGGCATGCCGAACAAAGAGTGAAGACATAGCGTCCCCAGTGAACCAGGCGGCAGCTCTTGCGAGAAAGCTCAGGATGCTGGAGAAGATCGATAGCCATGTCGGTCAAGCCGAGACTCGTCAAAATGGGAGCAGCGGTTTTGGAAACGCTCCGGATTCACCTTCTCTACCAGCGGAGGTCTCTCTAAAAGCAACGTTAGGTGAATTAACGGCCACGATTGGTCGTGCAGTGTCTGAGCTTGGTGGAGGACTCACACTGGATGAGTTTGATGACAGTGGATTTGGAGCAAAAGTGTCTTAAAGGGTGGAACAGAGAACGCACCTATTAGAAGACACTCGATCCATAAACGCCTAACTCGGCACCACCGGGAGCTATCAGGATTCCCAAGCTCGTGATAGATAAGTTCACGGGTGAATAGCAGTATACACGTCTCGGCACAGATTTCAAGCAGTGGGGGTATACATTTCTCGAAGCGGTTGAGATGGCCGAGACATAGAGTCAATTTGCGTGGGAGAACGCCTTAAAGTGAACAAGCTGGGAGAATACATGGCGTCATACCGTGTGGCTGCAACGTGAGGAAATGGTGGGAGGTCAACCCGACGTTGTACTACGCACTCGACCATGTACCAAGCGTTCAAGATGACTATTACGCACCAACAGGCCGCCGCATTGTTTGCGAGTAAAAAAACAAGTTTCGTTCGTGGAACCAGCATCTCTTATACCTAATCGCATTATGTTAAGAAAGAGAATTACTCGAACGACTCGTCGTGGAAAATATCGTCAAGTACGCTGAGCCGCATCTCAAAATTGCGATGATGGTGAGATACCAACTGAGTCGCACGGACTACCTCACACATGCACAAGAGCTCATCGCATGGGACACAAGAGATTGATGACGATGAAAAAGTGGTTAAGCAAATGATCAAGGGCATAGTCAGTGCAGTGGGAAATGGCAAGGTTCATGGTCACTCCCAAGGTGAAGACGGGAAGTGTTTCAACTGCAGCAAGCGATGACATTTAGTGAGACAATACCACCAACCGAAAGAAGACGATGGTCCGCGGTAAAGCTAATTTTGTATTGACTGCATGCGAGCGCCTGGAGCACCAGCGAACGAAGGGGACAACACCTTGCTACGTTTTTGACGTCACTGAAAGGGATTTGAATCTGTGGGTGGTGACAGTGGTGCAAGCAGACATCTCGTCCAGGACGCTGACTTGCTTCACGATGCCATGGAATGTGATGAAAATGATGTACTCCTTTTGCCTGACGGAGGTGTACTCAAGGTGACCAAACGAGGCTCTGTGGTCCTACATGGTGAAGGAAGGAGCATGAAGACAAGATAATAGGTCAGCTCAGCCAGCAGTTTATATCAAGGAGAATGCACCCATGTGGGAGAACTGGAAACAAGTGCCGAAGAGCTGAAGGTATCGGATCCAGTGCTAATGGCGTCTTCAGTTCTACCTGTGGAACAAGAACATGACAGAAAACTCGCGATAACAGACCTAAAAAATTATGAGGCAGCGCGTCGTAGACCTGATAGTGCCAGATGGGCGATTGCTAATTAGGAGGAACTTGCGTCAGTCGAGGCAAACGAAACGTGGACGGTGATCAAATGTCCAAAAAGCGTGAAAGCCATTCCGACCAAGTGGGTTTATAAAACCAAGATGAGGGAAAATGGGACTGTGGAAAGATACCAGGAAATATTGGTGGATCGCGGCGACAAGCAAAGTTTTGGTGTGAAGTACAATCTCACATTCTCTACGGTGATGCCGATAGGAAATGCATTTGTCATTTTTACGTTTTTCACGGATGTGGGGAATTCCGGCTAGGCATGGTGACGTCCCAAGCGCGTACCCGAAAGCTTTCAAGGAGCCAGAGTACGAAATACACTTGAGAATTCCCTATGGAATGTCAGTGACCCAAGAAATCCTGAACCGACTTGGCGTAACGGAACCTGATGAATTGGTGTTGCTTCTAGGGCGGAGACTATATGGATCAAAACAGGCACGAAGACTTTGGCATCAATTGTTGTGGGACGCTGCTTAAGATTAATTTCGTACAATGCATTAATGACCCGTGTATGACTATCGTCGGGGTCTACGTTGCTGACCTGCTAATTACAGGCACGACAGTGAGACCTATTGATCACTTCTTTACTGACATGAAGGTGCTTGAAATCAACGATCTCGGTACTGTTGAGAGGTTCTTCGGAATGAGAATTGCGTGGAAAAAAGAAGTAGGCTTTTGTCGACCAGGAGCAGACGTTGAAGAACTGCTTGAGAAAGTTGGCGTGACCGAAGCAAACTCGGTATGAGTACCGATATCTGATTGCATCGAGTACCGACTATCGAGGTTTCAGTCTCTAGTAGGGAGCTTGCTATAGGTATCGCGCAGCACGCGTACAGATATTTCGTTCGCGATGCACAGAGCGAATAGACGAAGTCACGCACCTACCCTGCAGAATTATAAGCTTGCAAAAAGATTGCAAGGTACTTGAAGGGAACGAAAGGTTTGATGTTGCGTTTGCGTGAAGACAGTGGGCCCCGGTGTCTTATCAGAATTGTCAGCTTCAGTGATGTGGACTCTGCGGATGACAATGAAGATCGAAAGCCTGTGAGTGCAGGTGTATAGATTGTTGATGGAATTACTGTAGGATGGCTCTGCAAGAAGCAAGCTGCTCTGACTCAGTCGACAGCGGAAGCGGGGTTCGTCGCTGCGGCCGTCAGAGAATGTGAGGCGCTGAGATCGAAGAAGCTTTACGAAGAGCTCGAGAAACGAGTGAAGACATATGTGGCAATCAAGATTGACAATCGAGCTGCAGTGAAGCAAATCGAAAACGAGGCGAGCTCAACCAGCACGAAGCATGGGGATGTGAAGCTCAAATACTTACGTAATTACGCCAAGAAGGAGGCGGTCAAGCCAACTTATGAATGTACGAAGACGATGTTCGCCGATTTAATGACGAAGGTGCTGCCAGATCCAATGGAAGATCATGTGCATCGGGCGCACAGTAACCGACGTCGTGCAGAGACAGTGACTTTAACGACCGTGAAGAATTGCAAGAAGGAACCAGATCGACTGCGAGGAGTCGCGGGAGCAAAACTGATTTACTGCGAAGGGCTGCAGTGTGCATTATCAGGAAATCCTTCTAACTACATTTAATACAATTATTCCCCAAAATACTCTGTTATTAGTTGTGCAGACCTTACTGTTTGCCAACAGTATACGATTCCGCTGTCACTTTAAGGCACTGGACATAGTTACCATATTTGATGTACTGCCCAACACATGCGCGCTGGTTGATCCAGCCACCAATGCTGATGGAAATAGGCCATTTCTAGTCATTGAATAGTTACCTTGGTTAAATCTCATTGTCCAAATTTTCATATCAAACTAAAAGTTAGCCAATCATATTAAACTGAGGGGATAGGAGCGGTTCCCTATAATGAGATGTCGCAGTAATGGCCATCAATATTCATGTTCTTTGAACAGCACATTTGGGTCTGAATCGGTTTCTAAAATAGGGATCGCAATAATAACCGCGCAGGTGCGCACAAGTTAATGCAATTTTGAATCGGTAGAGAAGTATGCACTTATCACGCTTTTTTCGCTCATACTTGCTGGTGCGTTAGATCGAATTGTGGGTATCTGGAATATTCGGATGTCAATTTGGGACCAGCATATGGGTTAAAGATTAACATTGCGGATTATAGAATTTTGCAGCTTTCCATTGACATCGTGTCCAATGAAACCATTTCAATCAAAACGGCCTCTCCGTTTGATTACTTTAGCAAGTGTGTGGTGAAAGTAGGTCAAAAAGCTGGCGTAATCCTACGTGGTGTGCTTGATAATCTTTTTGTGGAGTCATTCGTGAGGATAAATGATATGCGCTGTAACAAATCTATCCACATGTATACCAGCAGAGCACATGATGGAACTCGAGAGAGCAAGAAGGCTCACGAGGACAATGTGCACGTCTTTAGTCAAACCCACCATACTTGATATACTTCATTTTGGTGTTGGGACTTTTTACAGCGATCTCTTCGCTATGCAGAGAGAATAAAAATTGTTGTCGCATACTAGATGCTTGACAACACCTCCTTTTACTGGCGCTGTTACATTTATGATTCTATCCGACCCCTCTGTAATGCATATACTGAATGCGCTGAAAGCTATCTCACAACATCTTCGACTGTACTTCCTGCACTTTCTTCCTGTATTCAGAGCTTTTCTCAAACTCTTTAATTGAAGAAGCCTGGATGAGTTCTCTGGTCGGTGGGTACTTTCAGAGTAGTTGTAGTATGTGTAGTATGCTGATGAGATTATCCGCTGTAAAAAGGAATGCAAATGATTCTCGTCTAGAGTCAATCAGGTAGGAAAGCTGCTCAAATATGAATTGAAATACTTTATCGCGTAGTATGCCATACGCAACGCGCTACCTCAATTGCTTCTGCAACATTCCTTCTGTCAGTCGCGGAGTGTATGCAACAACTCTACGCGAGGAGATATAGACAGATCAGGCCCAGCAAAAAGCGTTCGAGCGCCTTTAATTGTAATGTACAATAAACGGGTTGTTGGAAACATATTTTATGCAATTGGGCTTTTTTTTTCGCAGGCTTAGTGGCAGTGAAAGCCGCCTGCAGGTGCACTCTGACTGTGTAAGTGGTTTTCGGATGAGTACATGGACCGCACCGAATTCAACAACTTCCACTATTTCTGATTACAGATACAGCTGCAGTTCCTTCAATTTGCATGCGGAAAAGGTAATACAGCCTTCTGGTTCGTTATCGATCTTAATTTGACAAAAAAATACAATCAGGGGACGACACTTGTGTCTGCAATTACATTCAACTTGTGATAGCGTGAGTGACTAGTTTATTATTTAACTCAAACAACCGTTGTTGAGCAGGCGCATTAAAACGATTAATACAATAAATTTGCATGTGTCCTCTGGCTGTTAGGCTGTCAAAGTATCGACATTCACAAACGTTTTCTCTAAAATGCTGGTTGAAAGACACACGTTGAGGAGTATTAGGATGTTCCAAATCCTTTCAGTGCTTTATTACCGTTGTCAATATCGCCGATGATTATGATTGATGCAGATGACGCATGCTTGTGTAGCCACGAATAATGCTATCGGTGTTTAGTTCAGAAATCTGTTACTGTGAATCCTGATGACGAAATCCTGATGACTTGATGCGTGCATATTCAGTTTTGGAGCCGAGAATTTCCCGTATCTGGGTATCAAAACTTGCGCAAAGACATTAGAACGGTTCATGCATACAATTATCCACCAGCTGATTTTAGCTCGAATTGCGGACATTGCAATGTTGCCCGAGTGATGAATTTAACCTGAAGCGTAGGTCAGTTGAGCTCACGAAATGCCTGAAATTTTAGGTGTTGATTATTTGTACGCGTGACCGCTGAGTAAGACAAGAAGTTTCCTACAGAACTTCGGAAGTTTTCAATTCTCCTGCATTTCTATCTTTCGAAGTGAAGATACATCACCGAAACATTAAACATGTGCTTTTCCTCACTTTACCACGCCCTTAATGCAATCTGGGCTGGGCGTTGTTGTGCTTACTTGGAAATGCGGACTAAACTTTAAGCTACGCCCACCAGAATGCTCATTTCTCATCATCGCGTAATGTGTGGTTATCGATATTGGAAAGAACGCAGGTAATAGCTGTCGAGTTGCCTAACATTTCATATTTGGAGTATTCATCGCGAGTTGATGCTCAGCATCAAGAAGACAGTAACAGCTTTTTTTGAAAGGAATATACTGTGCACTGATTCTATCTGATAACTGACGTGAGATTTCTCTTTTACTAAATCAAGGTTCTATGAACTGATAAATGATCTCTCCGCCCGTATTCTCTAATAATGAGGGAGCGTGATTTTAGAATTGTAGCACCCAGCAACCATGTTGCATCCTCGAATCATTTTTAATGAGAAGCGTACACATGGGTCTTTCTTGATTAATGTGATATAGTGCTTTGAGGTCGATAAAGGTATTATTCGGTATGGTTATTTTTATTTCATGCCCACGTTTACTTTTGAATGATATGGTTGCTGTAGAAGAGACATCGTCGCAACGCCCTCGGAATAGACTGTGATTCCTCTCAATTTTCATTTCACGGAACTTCATTGCTGAGAGCTCTTTTTCATGCTTCTATGTTCAAAATGCGCGATTCTGATAGCTTCTACATCAGCATCAATTCGTATGTTCTGGCTCGGAACCGTTCGATCGAATAAATCACATCTGCTATAAGATGCTCTTTGAGCATATGTACTCAGTTATCGCGTGAAACTCTCTGATGTACGTAAAGATCCTATAACGTTCAGCCTCTGTCCATGTAGGAGAGTATAAACCTTGACTTCCTGTCTCATAAGCTTGGGTGCTCATTAGTCTATAGCAGTTTATTTCGAATTCACTCTTCCGGAGACGTCCCATTCAACTTCCAGCCGATCATGTTTATATTACCATTCACCGTTTGCTTTACATGAATTGCCGGCTTCCACTGACCGTCTCTGTCTATCAAATCTTGATCCAGAATTTCATCTGACTTAGCTCAGCTTTGTAGAAGAGGTACTAACAAGTTATTTCCGAATTCTTTTCGTATACTTGGACTACTAGTGTGACTTTTCAACTGCATTGGTTTCCACCGTAAATGACCCAAAAATAACGTACATCAATCCCATACATCTTTCAAGCACTATTTTAAGATATCCATCCTCAGTTTCAGTATGCTCGACCAAGAAACAAGGCTCAAAGTATCCATAACGCCAGCTTGAACGGAATCAAGAAAGGACCTGCCACTCGAGAAACTCGATTTCAGTGCGACATGAACGATCAAGCCTTCCGTGGTGGCCGCAGGCCGGTGGTGTGCGAAAGATACTACAAGCTCAGCAATTGCGTACGTTTTTGGTGATGAGCTCTCATTTCTTGTTTTTTTGAGGAGCTTGACCTTAGAATTGAGCCATTGAAGTAAACTGTAGCCAGCACAAATGGGAGAATTTTTCTCGATTTGCTAGCTTTAACGATAAATAATACGTACTTTACAAATATGGAAGCTAATTTGTCAGGCCTGACGTGAGACAAACAGACAGCTGCACGACAAGATGCGTTGACGGAGAAAGTTTTGAAGAATCTCTTTATGCATAAAATAAAAATGGTAGCGTTTCTAGGTGTTGATCAAGGTATGAACGAACGACATGCTCTGTCGTAATTATGGAAGCGTAATTGTCAGGCTTGACGTGAGAGAAACAGCAGCACGACAAGATGGGCTGCCGGAGAATGTTTAAAAGAGTTCGCACTTTATCCATAGTATAAATATGGTAAGTGTTTCTAGGTTTAAATCAACATTTGACCAAACGACATGCTCTATCCTACCTATAGATATGTTTACATAGTTAAGCTGAAAATTAGCAAAGTAGCAAACTTCCTTTCATGCATTGAGTACCTTTAAGCGTACTATAGAAGCACGATTTGCGCACCTAAAATCACATCACATTCACGTCGTTTGAGTAAAACACATGCAAGAAAGGTGTTCGATATTGTACAACAAAAGACACCGTCTTTGTGCGACATATACAAACCGAGTTCCATTCTAGACATGTAATTATAGTCCTCTTCGAACTGCACCAATACTTTTCCTGTCTTTTGTGATATCGAAAAAAAAAGATCTATTTATACCAGCGTTAAGAGAAGCGGCATAGAAAACATTCCGTGAGCTAGAAAAGATGTTACTAGCCTTCTGCCTCTTATATCAGAAGTAGGTCATGAGTCGACGAGCTATACTTCATTCCTGTCTCTCATACAAACTTCACTACACATAGTAGTTCCGTAGCCTGTGCCATTCGACCCAGGATAATTGAAAAGTTGACACCTCGGTCATATTATCTTATCATGACCTTCTCTCTATCGCTGCGTCTCCTTTTATTCGCAACTTTTGCGTCACACACTTATACGCATCTGGTACTTGCAAGCATGCTCCACATGCTGAAGGCTCGCGTCTAGTACTTTCGTTAGACCTCCTATGTTGCTATCTCAACAGGATGTTAACAACACAAAGCGTCATTAGCTTTCATCAGGGTACATATAGGTTCTCCTCTACATATGCAGTTTGCAGAGAGCTACAGATACTGACACAAATCCTATAACAAACATGTAGTACGTTGAGTGCTCATCAAGGAGTATACGTACTGCAGGTGAGAAATGAAGTTTGGACCATTTCGACTCACTCCGGTTGCTTGGCAGAATAGTCAAAGAATCAACATTGATATGGTGCTTGCTAAAAAATCTACGTCGTCTACTACTCAGTCAGAAGAAAACATGCATACCGACTCACTTATATACCGGTGGGATGGCCCTTGTTTGTTAGACCCTGCGTTAAATAAGTAGCGTCGGAGGACCAACAGAGTAATTGACGCGAGCTTTCAGCGTCTGGAGATGCTTCGAACCTAGATGCGTATTACAAAAGTTATTGAGGTTACGAGGCCCAGGCGCAGCGACAAGAAGCATTCAACAGAGAAAAGAGCATCACCGGGACGATTCTTCAATCATTATCGTAGGTAATGACAATGAATACGGAAGTAACGAGTATAAGAGAAGCTGAGTGAAAGACGGCAGAGAAGTTTGCGAGAAAGTTCGAAATGAAGTATAGTCATCTCACGAGGTTCCTGGTTCTATGCCTGTTTTCTTGACACTAGTAGTAGATCAGGTTCAGCAGTTTCGATATCAAAGAAGAACAGGAAAAATATAGCTGCAGTTCGAAGAGGAATTTGTCGCACATGCACGGTGTCTTTTTTCTGCAGTATCGAACACCTTTGTTACATGTGTTTTACTTGAACAACGTGAATGTTATGTTAGGTGCGCTATCGTACTTGTAAAGTGTGCGCAGAGGTACACAATGTATGAAAGGAAATTTCCTCTTTGGTAGTTTTCAGCTTCACGATGCAAAGCATGTCAGTAGGCATGATAGAGCATGTCGTTAGGTCAAACCTTACTCAAAACCTAGACATGCTACCATTTTTATACAATGCATAAAGTACGAATACTTTGAGACTTTCTCCGTCAACGCATCTTGTCGTGTGTCTCACGTAAACCTAATAAATGCGCTTCCATATTTACAAAGTACGCATTTTTATATTATTGAACCTCGCAAGTCGAGGCAAAAGTCTTCCATTTTTGCTGGCTGTAGAAGCCCCAAATGGCCCAATCCACCACAGATCACCCCTTCATTATTAAAAGTACGATTCGGACAGCAAAGCATGAAAGGTATTTCCTTTGAAACATACGCTATTCTTGGGCTCGGAGCATCTTTGGCGCATCAGCAGTTTGTGGTGGTTACAGGAGGCTTATACGTTGAGATAAAATCGGAATCGGTTTGGTGGGACAATACATTGCCATATTCAATTGAAGATGACGTTTCGTACACTGTGAGTCTGGAAGCTACCGAATCGGACGAAGAATTGGGTATCCTTCCAATGGACTATATTATTAAAGCTTATGAGATGCCTCGGTTGAAGCATGTGGAACTTGACGCATTCCCAGAAATACTCGAAACTAGAAACCCTCTGTTCAACTTGGTAGAATTGTCGCCGTTAACGCACACGGATCAATCGTACACGAACTGCTGGACATTGAAGGGAATAGATTTGAAGAAATGGATTGAATCTAAAATACTTAATACTGAAAACAACAAATTCTACATGAGTATACAAGCTTGTAACAGGATTTCGAGGAATGTATGCTATTACGCGTTGGATTAATCGTCTGAAAGTCGCGAAGTTGTTCAACATAAAGAGGACTTCTGCTTATGGGGTCCCATGAGGCGAATATTTACTTTGTTGGGGAAAACTCTAAGAAACAAGAAGTACGGATAGATCATGATTATAAAGGTGTCAGAATCCCAGCCTTGTATTACGAAAAAGTGATGAAACTGCTCATCGAACTGTGCAAAACTAATTCATCCACCGAAAAAAGACTGCTGAGAATGGATTTTATTCAGGGTGAATCCATCAAACTTTTTGCGTGTGATATCAGACAAATTGAAGCATCAATTGATGGAACATGGGTAGTGGGTTTTCTCATTTTGCAAGCTTTTTCCATCATCATCGATAATATGAGCGGTAAGACACGCATCAGCTTGGAGGAAGTCAAAGAATCGAGAGGTAAACTTCCACATCAACAGATGCCATGTTGGGAACGTAAGTGCATCAAATAGCTTTACGGACAGATCGATTAACGGATAACGATCACTTTATGCAAGATCGACTTGAATGTTTTTCTGTTCATGCAAAAAGAATATTTCGGTGGTTAGGGTGACGCCCTGCCTGGGTCATACCCACAGCGTCTAATTCTGACGGCTCTTTAATCCGGGTTTTTAAGACCCTCCAACTCGGCACCTTCAATGTTCGTGGACTAACCTCAAACATAAAGAAAAGATCGCGCGCGGTACAAACTGGACGTATGTGCTCTGCAGGAGACTAAAATGACAGAAGCTCTCGTCGACGTCCGAAGGCCAACCGATCGAGTCATACTCCTTCCTTCGGCAAAACCCTATTACGGCCTCGGATATATTTTTTCGGATAGAGTTGCTGATCAAGTACATCGGTACTGGATGGTCAACGATCGCATCGCCGTGTTACAATTAAAGCTCTCGAAGAAAGTCAAGGTTTCATTCATCAACGTCTATGCCCCGCACATGGGACGCTCTGCAGAAGAATCTGATGCATTTTATGACACACTTCAGCAAACAATAAACCGCTTTCGTCACCAGTTTTTCTTCATTTTGGGAGACTTCAACGCCAAAATTGGGCAGCGATGCGACGGAGAGGCTTTTTTGGGTTTATACTCGCGCGGATACTGAAATGATAATGGTATTCGGCTTCGAGATTTCTGTGCAGACAACGACCTCTTCCTGACCAACACGGCTTTCTACAAAAGACGCGCTCGTAATATCATCACCTGGCAAGGCATTAGCAAAGGGGGTCCAATTTTCAATCAGATCGACTACATCATACTCCCCCTACGCTTCAAGCTGCTTCAATTGACAATCTTGGAGCGGGACACTCGTTGACAGCGACCATCGGCTTATCACCACACATCTTCAGCTACCCGATGTCTATAAGATACTCATGAAAATATCTCGCACGCAACCTTCGGCGCTTACTTTTGACACCTCCCTCCTCCGGGATCCTGACATACTTGATTTATACCAGCAATCCATCGCAAAGGCACTTGTCACACCAACATCCACTGAATCACTCGAATGGCCATCGGTACTCATTCCCATCAAAGCCATCGCGAACAACATCATTCGACCCAAGATTGATCCTGCACAACATACCGATCACAACGACGAAATAGCCGAGCTTTCTCTCGCGCAAAAACGTCTCCGTGCCCTTATCACCAGCAGCAATAACCCTGTCGACCTACTGCTATATCGATCTCGCCGACAAGCCCTGCTAAGGACCATACGACAAAAGTGCAAAAAGGCTGGAAGACTTCGTGTAACACAGCACATTATGGAGCTCGAAAAATACAAGTACACGGAGAAGATGTACCATATCGTCCGACGACTCACATCACACAAGCGGCCAGCATTATTTTTACGTGATCATGATGGGCGCATCATTGGAAATTCCAGGGAAACAGCCCAAGTCATAACGGACTTTCTTTCAGCCCAGTTTCATAAACCCCATTTTCAGTGACGTTTCTGCTGGAAAATACATCATGACATCTCCCATTACGGCGGAGGAAGTTACACAAGCATTCCGGTCTTTGAAAAACAATCGCGAACCAGGCGCAGATCAGGTCCCAGCCGAATTCCTTAAATATAGCCCCCCAGTGGTTTCCGTCATCCTCGCTAAAGCAATCAATTGCCATATACAAAACCCCACCACATTTATGCGCGACAGTCTCAATCATGGTGTTGTCATCACCGTTCCAAAGCCTAACAAACCGACGGGCAGCTGTGCCAACCTTCGGCCGATCACCCTTCTCAGCACCACTCGTAAGACCATATCCACGGTCATCCTAAATCGCATCTGTACAAAAGTAGATAAATGGCTATCGCCTAACCAGAGTGGCTTTCGAGTTGCCCGCAGTACAGCTAATGCAGTATGGGCCCACAGATGGAATATCGCCCTAACGCGTCGCTTTCAGACTAACATGTACATTCTTGGTATCGACCTCAGCAAAGCTTTTGACACCATTGACCGACATCGATTGCTGATAGTTCTGAACTCGATTTTGGATCCAGACGAGGTCCAGTTGATAAGAGCTCTCCTCAGTGCCACGACCCTCCAACTCCGACTTGGTATGAAATGCTACTCAAAGTTCGCAAGCACTCATGGTACGCCTCAAGGAGATTCATTCTCCCCAATTTTGCTCGTGGTTTACTCGGAAGCGGTACTACGCGATCTATGCCTGCACCTGGAAATTTTAATGCGCGAGCTCAACACCATTGTGTTTGCCGATGATGTGGATTTCATTCACCATGATCCTACTCGTCTCGAGCATATTCTTCTTTTTTCCGAGCAAGTATTCCGGGCATTGTCTTTGACCATAAATGTCAGCAAAATAGAGCGAACGACTATTGCTCGTGCACCGAACACGACAGAGGAAAGTTGGCGTACCGTTCGCAAATTGGGATCACTACTTGGCGACTCTGAAGACGTACAGTAGCGTAAAGCTCATGCAATAGCTGCCTTCAAACGATTTTGGAAATTCTGGATTTATTCTCACTTACTTCCAGAAACACTACGCGTTCGCTTATGCAATATCTATGTGTTACCTATCCTGCTATACAACTGTGGAACATGGGGTCTCACAGAACGCGACATTGGCAGTCTTGAAGCGTATCACCGTCGCCACCTTCGCCGCATCCTCCGCATCCACTACCCTCAGCACATCAGTAACGCGGATCTATACAAGCGCTGTAACACAAAACCGCTTCGAATCCACCTGACGAGATCTCGCTGGAGACTCTTTGGTCATATTCTTCGCCGCGCACAACCTATTCCAGCTCAGTTGAACATGCTCCGATACTATGATTCTTCTGGTAATATGCCGACCCATCGGGGCCGCACACCTACCTGCCTCTCAACCGTTCTCGACAAGGATCTACGATTCGACATAACTTCCAGTCTACGTCTCCGCAATACTGCAGATCTATACGCCCTATCAGTTCTAGCACAGGACCGCGCATTATGTAAAGAACTTACTCAGCGTCTCTGCAATAGCCAGGAAATAATTTACCGGGATAAAGAAACAGTCAGGCGTAAGCGAAAGCTAGAGTCCGCTAATACGGACTCGATGCCGCCGCGAAAACGCACATAATAATAATGCAAAAAGAATTATCTCGTGACTTGAGTCCAACATATGAGATTTTGGCTAATTAAAGGCTAATGCCTGCTTTTTTTTTGATATCGATGTGCATAAAATGCAAAAAATGTAAAGGCGGAGAGAGGCACACTTTTAGCTCCTTTCAACCTTGCAATATCCGCGCTGAATTGACACTCGACTACTGGAAACATTGTAAGATTCTGACGTGATTGACAGCAAAAGTTTTTTCTTTACGACCACTGACCTATCATCAATTCAAACTCGTGATATTCGAATACGAGACAAGCCCGGTAGTCTGGTTCGTGGATCCTTAAGATGTCGCCATCTACTTCGAGCCGAATGATCATTAATGATAAGATCATCTTGATCATCGCATACGGGTTGTACATGACGCAGCTTTGAGCTATTCCGTAACTGGCGATACTCCAGCAGCCAGATTGGGCGCATGGAAATGTATATGATAGTCTTGCTAAGCTCCACTCACTCAAGCTTTCACTGGGTTAATAGAATCGCGAACGCAACTCCACACCCCAATTCTCAAAAATTTTGTTCCATATTGAAGAAAGAGTGGCAAGGATCCGGAATGTTGTGTTAGCTTGTTAGCAAGGAAAAGAAGGAGATATAGCAGTGTTGCAACTAGAAATAGTGAAATGGTTTAGTATGGTTGCAGCAGACCCAAAGTAGCTATTCCGAGAAAGAGAGCTTGATAATTTTTGCTAAGTGTCAATCTTCTCGCTTGGAGGCCTTGCATCTACGCTGGAAGTAACACAAGGAATGTCACAAAAGCTATCAAGATAGCGCGTTGAACATCACGTGGACATTCGTACTGAAAATTGCACCTGGCGCCCAATCTGTTGTTAAGTATTCTATTGTTTGCACTCAGTGCCGCTATAACCGCTCATGGAGAGCGGTGATGGATATTTGGAATTATAGACTTTACAGCGCCGCATTTCATAACTCCAATCATCGGGGATGCATTCTGGATGCCCAACGAGATGCATGATATATACTTTTAAAAGCCTTGTATCATTTCAGAGCTTCTTATCACGCCATCTTCTCGCGCACCATACGCGGCTTTGATCCCAGCCATGCATCACAACCCTGCTATCTTCTTATCAACTAGAGAGTTGGCAAGTTACTGGACGGTGATTGGAGCCTTCCATAACTCATAAATGTACTTTGGGGGAATTTCCCAAAAATGGAATGTAATTTCGAATATGTTACCCTTCGGCATTCCATTCTTTCCAAATGTCGATGGACTGTACACTCAAGAAGGCTGCAGCACTAAGCAGAAGCCAATTCCGCAGTTGTTGTACCAGTCATGATCGATTAAAAAGCTACTACAACAATTCCAAACCGCGATCTCATGATATGTAGAGATCGCCGACTGAGTGTCGTACTAGACGATGCATCCATCCATCCATCCTTCCTCAATAAAATCATTATCGTATCGCAGTTGTCCTTTGCCAGCTTCTCACCTTTCAGGCGGGTCGTTTTCTTTCTCGATAGATTTTGGTAACATGCCGTTGCCACCTAATGTAGATATAAAGGATTCCCATCCATTTTGCCAAAGTGAAAATTTGCATGTCTGTTGCGATTGAAAGACTCCCGTCAAAGAAGCTGGCCATCCGAACGCACCGGCAATGCCAAGGAATCTCTTGAATGTCGATTTCAAATGTCTCGATCGCAATAATAAATGGTCGCATGCTCATGCATCCGAAGAATATTTACGGATATCTGAGGTCACTGTATGGACAACGCTACGCAGGGGATGTCTTTGGCTATTTAAAGTCAACAAATGGCCTTCATACTTATTCCAGGGTCGCGGAAAAGTTTTTACAACCCGTAAATCACATCGACCCTAGAATGGGATGGAGTATTTATAGCTTGTTTGTATGGGCGATAAATTAGTCTTCCTCCGCTGAGGGCTCATAGAATTCTTCACGGAAATCCTTCCAGCCGGGAATGCTTGAAGATATCGGAAGCGACTTAGTTGGTTCCGGGAAAGTTGTAACAGCCAAAAAAAAGAAGAAAAGATGTCGACGTGCCGGATATTTTCCTTCATTCGTTTCAATGACTTGATCTAGGTCGTAAAGCGTGCATATGTGCGTTGTCCCTATAGTGGTACGTATAACGAAGCTGCCAACTCACGTTCGTATTCATCTTGAACGATCATGAAAAGCTTGATGGCTTGATCAAAGGACGTATGCGTGATATTTTATGCTGGAAGAAATCAACGAAATACTTTGATCCCTCCTTCACCAGCCATATCCAGACGAGATCTACGCGTAGCGATTGCTTCTGCGAAACCTCTTACACTAATAAAAAATTGGAATCAATTCACACCGCAAAATAGTCGCGTCGAACGTTCTATGATATACAACGGCATCAATTGAACCGAATTCGTATTGTTCTGTGCTCCCAAAATCTTGAGCCCTAGATGCAGCGCGCGTCGATGGCATCGATGCGTATTTGTCTTTACTGTTTGATCGGAGAAAACCCTTCAAACCCATCGAAACAAGTTTTTATTTTTCAAGTGCCTTCGTGATGGACGTATTTCCCTCTTGCTCATAGAAATCAGCTGGAAACCCTTGAACATTCAACAAATTATAATGAGCTTTGCATTCGTAGCCGTGCTACAATGGCGATACAACGCACACAATTGGTCAATACGTGATACAAACATTATCGATTGGTAACAATACACGCATACCCTTATACAAATTTACACGCTTTTTCTCGAAAATTGGCGTTGCGGTGTAAATAAGGTCAGGCTTTTCATAGAAATTCAAAACACCGCAAAAGAATTTCTTCAATCCCGTAATCGAAATTATCGGAAGAGGTGTTGGAATGGTGCATTGCTTCCAACTTTGCCGACATCGATTGCGTGTTGGCATTTCGGGGTACAGGATTTGAAAGACGTGAAGATAGCACGGGCGTTACCATAAGACTTCCAATTTATCGATTCGGTTGCTCCTTTCAGTGAGTCGAACGATATTTAAATGAGCACAGCACCAAACATTTCTATTGTGTACACGACATCGTCAACGCTGACATTGTTTGATACTGTAGGCCCAACAAAGTTACAATTCAAAATCGATTGTGACGTTTGTCCAATACGCGATCAGTCTCGCCATTGAGAGCATCCTCGATAAGATTGCCCACGTTGCCTTCTGCGGCGGGATATAGATGCGGACCGCTTCCCGCTCCAAGCTCTGCTTCTCCGTCTATTTGTGCACGACTTACTAGAGGGCTCATGTACTAGGCGTTCGTTTTCTCAACCCAAATAGCATTAGAGATGGTCGTGCAACGTTGACCAGCTTTTCTAAAGCTGCCTCAGCGATCGCGTTGATGGCATGAACCTTGTCAGAATACAGGAGAAAGCGATCATGGGTATCGGCTCCAACATTAGCTTGAATCTTTTCACCATTTCAGTTCCTTAAGCTTCTATATATTCTCCATCTTGTTGATTTTATCACATGAAAAGTTGATAGGATCCTGAATTACCCGGATCAACTAGTGTATCGTCAGATACTGTTGAGGCCGGTACGGAATTGTTTCATACAATCTTGCCAGGATCTATATATCCGCACTGAGGACTGATCTAAACGATGTGAAGCAAGAATTTTACAATCGTAGCTCCTGATCTCTTCTTCATTGGCTTTCGAACAAATTTCTTGACTGATACGATTCCAATGATAGGCAACATTCAAAATGGTATCATTGCTGGAGATTGGACAGGCCAAATATCGGCACGACTCGGTATCCAGATCGTTTGCTTAGTTCTTAAGTAGTTCTCTCATCATCAAATTAACATCTGTAGAAGCGTTTTCCACGACTTTTGTCGTGTCCACATCATTTGACAAAAAAAAGATCTATAAAGTTAACAGACAGTTATTCTCGGCACGTATTCCTTTGACATCTACCAGTGTTTTCCCTGCTCTGTCGTGATAGATTCAGCAATTTTATACCTTACAAAGGGGTATGAGGTGCTGTAGTTTAAACATGATCCGCTGTCTACGTTGTATAACGAATTTTTACATCCGATAAACGCGTTTTGTGCAGCGCAAACTTCTTTTTCCATTCCGGTTTGAGTGGCTTCGAAGCATGATAGCTCAATATGAGAATAACGGAAAACTTTCCTACTGAGTAAAAGTAAACGTAAGATGCTCCACATGAACTGACACGTATCTTGTATCACCGTTGAGGAGGAAATCGTCCGAGTCCGCAACTGGATAATATGAAATGAAACGATCACGTGTAAACACTCGCAGTCAACCAGGTCATATATCGAATACCGCTATACCCTGAGACGAAAAAACTGAAGCCATGTATAAAGTTAGATGTCGCATATTCTTTCATATTATACAACACATCCCGGGTCTGACTCCCTCAACAATTAATGCCAAATAGTATCCGCTAGAGAAGTATGCATTTTATCACACTCATTTCGCTGATACTTCCTCCTGCGTCAGATCGAATTATGGGTCATTCGTACCATCTGCATCTGGGACATTGGGGCCAGCATAATGGAGTTAAGTTTGCGCATTGCGGACCCTCAAATTTTCTACAGTCTTCCGTTGGCATCGTGTCCAATTAAACCATTATTATCAAAGCAACCTCTCCGTTTAATTCCTTTAGCGATTTCTGTGATGGAAACTGTTACAAAGTTGGCGCACTCTTACGTGGTGTACTTAGTAAAACATCAGAGCACAGGATCGAACCCAAGCGGGCGAGAATCCCCAAAAGGATAATGTGCGCATCGTTATTGAGATCCACCCTACTTGCTATGATCCCTTCTACTGATGGGACTTCTATGAAAAGAGATTTCTAGTATACACTGAATACTTGACGACACCTCTTCTCCGAACCCATGCGCGTCTTACGAAAGAACTTTTCACGACTGGTACATCACCAGGAAAACTTGGTTCTGGACAAAAATGGGAGCAACGCTCGACCCATTCAGCCGCTGAATGATCGTGAAGTGTACTCTTTTGTCGAAAAGTTACACGATAGCTTCATTGAGTCTTTGTCGCGAGCAATGGTCGATAACAAGTGACGTAATTGAATGTATGTAATACATCATGACCTCAAGGAAATGCCCAATATCTCTTGTAAAACCAGCTATGAAGGCTTTCCGCTCAATCTATGGGAGCCAGTCGGGAGATACTAGTCATTTTTCTAATCGCTGTAGGCACCTCCAGGATGAGATCCGACGTACTTTTCCTGATGAGTTTGGATGCAATTTGACACATAGAGAGTTTGTGCTTGACAATGGTTGACTACTATACTGAAAAATTCTTCTCGTAAGAGCTTGTAACGTCAGAAAGTAGGAGGTACAACCGCCATCATGAAGCAATGTTCCTTGAAGATTTTTTGCGTGCCCACTTCAAATGTGACACCTGTGCCCAATCAAAACTGACTACAAAGGCGGCCGACTCACTCCGAAATACCAATAAAGTAGAGCAATTTTTAGAGATTTAGCACCAGCTTATCCGTTTTGTCAACAAGTCGCCCAGTAGTTGAGTGCTGCTCAATCAAGCTTTCACCTCTATCAGTGCAGAGGGTTTAGAACAGGTAAGCTCTGCTTGACGCACGCTATTTGTATTTATGAACCTCTTAGCAAATTTATGAGTCGACTTAATCGAAGGTAGTAAACACAAGACGATAAATATGGCCATAAATCTTTATCGTATTCTCTTGCGTATCGGAGTTAGAGAGGACCAAGAGGCTACGGATCGGCTCTTGAGATGCACGAAGACAGCTACTTCCCGATACAACATCTTTTACGCGCTTCCAATCCTCTGGCATACTTATTGCAAAAGCAACGAGAAGATGGACTTCCTGGCCGAAATGTGGCAATTCATATGCGTCACTTTGTATCAATTGCTCCTTCGAATGCAAAGTTGCGTGACGGTACCTACCATCAATTACATAATGATACAGCTGTAACATTAAAAGAAGCCAGTGATGACTTCACCACACTATGAAAATGTTGAAAGCGTTTGACTCATCTCATTCCAGTTCGAAGTGTAAAACCTCGAGCTAGTGGATCGTTGTATCAAGTGTTTGCTGGAAACATAGGGATAAAGACCGAATCAGCTCAGCCTTTATCCAGTCATGTCGAATGCTCCGATCACATAAAGCAAAGTAAGAATAAAGATGAATCAGCAAAATCATCTGCTGGATCTTTTTCTTGTCTGAATATCGACACCAGAGTAGAAAGCATCTTACCACGAGAAAGTTTATCGGAACGCAAGCGCATCAATTGATATACGCACAAAGAAGTCGCACTCGTCACGTGTTCGTTCACGGCTGGAAGGATGCGACAACTCAAAAAGCTCATCCTTTAGCAATCCGCAGACTCTGATTACATCGACCTGTTAGTAAGTAACAGCATCGTGCTTGATTGCTTTTGTCATAGTAGTCATGATATCTCTCCTTCTCTTCGAATACGATTCCAGAATGTACTGGTCCGATCGTGCGGCCGCACGAAAAGCTTTGATGCGGTTTTAAATGGGATAGTTTCGAGAATATTGCAAACAGCTTCTGATGGAGTCTGAATGAAAGTGTTATTTTAGGTATGTTGACTGATCCTGCCAAGAGACGTGATAGTGTTTGTCGTAGCCGTCGTGTTTAATCAATTCAACGAGCAGATTTGTTGACGAATTCAATTGGAAGATGAATTTCTTAGAGATCAACGGTGCACGTGAAACCTAATCATGAATGTTGATATCACCGCAATCTAGACCTCGTCTTGCATAAATAAGGTAAAATTCGATGTAACATGAATGTGCACCTCATTCCCCTCAACGTCTTACGTGTACGTTCAAACCGAGCGCCTTGCTTGATGTTAGTGCTGAGTGGCTGTGTTGCCTACAAATCAGATGAAGTGTACACAAAATAGGTAAGGAACAAAGTAGTTGACTCTCAAGAAACCTTTTCTTACATATTTTCGACGTCGCTTTGAGCTCCAATGTGCCACATCCATTCGACTCGACACTTGAGTAGAATTTCTACGCAATGTTCTCTGTGCTGTATACTTAAATCTAGCGGTCCCAAAAAATTGTAAGTTCAAGAACTGACTTGGTAGACACTTACCGTATTGCCGTCCTGGAACTTTCAAAATGATTGTCCGGCCCATAACAGAGTATTAGAGGATAGAGGTGCAGAAGTTTGAGTGTTTAAGACATTTAATTAGACTCGTGTAGCAATACTTAGCGGCTGAGTTGTAGTAAGATAGCTTCGAGAAAGTCATTTGTGATTTCCAGCTACTATGGGAGGATACACACTAGCCTGGTAGCTGCAAAGAGTTTTTCACAAGGCAAAGCATGTAGATGGGCACTATGTTCTACGTACTTTGCTCAGGTTTAGGTACGCTCCGGTACTTAAGAACATTGCGTTCTATCAACGTTGTAACTTCTAGGTGTTGTGGTAAAGCATCCCCGCACCACCTTCTCCCCTATTTCCTTATCTGCCAATGGTTAGCTGACATCCTTGCAGAGAACGCAAAAAGTACGTTTTTTATGATACTAAACGTTGTATTGCTAGGTTTCGAGTTAAACATGCCACCGCGCATCCTTTTGACTTCTTTATCTACCAATGATGCGCTTCCGTACGTTCAAGAAATGCAAAGCACGCCACGCTTTTGTGCAATCGAACGTTGTACATGCCAAACTTTCTAGGCACAGCACACTATAGTAAGTTCAGGGTACATGCCACTCTGAATCCTGACAGTCTATCAGTTCCCAAAAATCGACTAAGCGCTCAAAAATGAACGTCCTGTATTCAAAAACGTACGCTGTTCTTGTGCTCGGGGTATTACCAGCACGCCAACACTCTGTGGACACTATGATAGACTTGACCGTAGAAATCCGCCTCGAGAATGGCAAACTTTTGCTTGATTCGAATCCCATTCTTGCGAAGGAAAAGTATACTGTCTCGATAAGCTCTATTCATACCAAGACTCCGTGTCTAGTAGATGCCTCAATGAAAATATACCAGTGTACAGCGAAAGCCTTTTCGAATTTGGAGTGAATTGGTTCGACAAGCCGTACGTATAAGGGCATACGGAAAGAAGGAAAAGACGGTTTATCCGAAAGTCTGCTAGAATATACAGGTCATGTAGATCAATTTTTGGCCCTAGATTCAACAGACAAAAAAGATATGTGGTAGCTGGCCAAACCTTTGACGACAGATCTCAGCGCTATTTCACATACCGTCGGCTGGATTTTGCATGGACAATCTCTAAAGATGTGGTTCCAAAACAAACTGCTATATACTTCTGGTACTTGCATCTATATGAAACGTAAAGCTTATGTGGAAAGATATGATGGAGTTTATACTTATTCGTGGGCAGTGGGAAAAGGGTATGTATTTGAGCTCGGACTATCAGAAAGCGACATTGGTAGCCCAGCTCTGATGAGAAACCAATTACTACTGGGGAGCGTGACACATAACAATCGTTTGCATGGATGGAAATCAATGCGCGTAGATTTGGATGTAGATACTATCAGTGTGCCAACGTACCTCTATGAGCACGTCAAAGCTGTCCTCGATCATCTTGCTTTTTCAGCAGTAGAAGATGATAGTGGCCACGCTGGATTTAGTGGACCATGCTCCAATATTGATCGTCTTGCTATCAAATACCCATCAGGATTAAAGGAGCTAACGTTCACGTTGGCTATCTTTGGTGTTGAACCTTTCACTATCGATCCTACTACATACTTTTTCAAAAATGGGGAAGTTTGTACTTTACTGATTACACCATCAAACGAAGATGTTTTGGTACTGGGAACTCCAGTATTAAAAGTTTGCTCTGTCAACATCCTCAAAAACAGTGGTGCATTAAGCTATTCTTTCCATTCTCGCGAAAAACCCGGTTTTCTCGACAATTTCAGGATTTTCAAGTAATCAGTATGTTATGAAGCTTCACATAAAAGTCGTAGCGTTTGTAACACCGAGTAGATCAATACACAAGATGCATCGTAAGATTGATTTGATTGAAACGAGTCATAGATCACTCAGATACTAAGTGCGGCATGAGCTCAAAATCTGTCAACTTGTGTAACTCGGGAGCTAATGCCTACTTCGTTTCTGATCCCGATAAAAGTCTCCTCTGCGATTCCATTGTTCATAATTACTGACAGAGGCCAAGTGACGAAGATGGTTGGGCCGTCCAGCACGCGTAGCTATAGCGTTTCTCGTTGACCAGTAGACATGGAATGGTTTTCACTTGCATTTATCGGATTCAGATAGTCAGCGATTGGTGAAAGCTTTGAAGAAAAAGAATCAAAATCATGAACCTATACGTGCAACAAACATCGCCAGAAATGATTTGTCATATATTTTCGAAAGTCAGATGCTGATCGTGTGCTGTCCGCAATTCTACGTACAACATGATTCCCGTTTAGCCACGTTAAGCCCCTTACAATAGAATCATGCACGGACCTGATTTTCCAGTTATTTGCAGCATACAACGTTTCGTGATGGCCAAGATCTCTTGCTGGATCCACCACACGTCTTAGAGAAGAATAAACTTAAGATCCGCCAAGATACATCGAATCGGGCGCAGATAATCGGGGCATCATGCAACAGGGTTAGAAGAACCGGACAACGTTGCAATTCTCGCGTCGAGGATGAAGTACACCGATAGAAGCCGTACATGTAATTGAATGATTACGTGGCTGGCACCAAAGATTCTGCTTTAAGATTAGATGCTATATCTTCCTAATACTCGGGTACAAGGCAAGCTCGTCTTTATAGTGCATCTGTACAACACACGATCGCACAGCCCGGGTAACTGTAGCATAGTCATCTCCTCCGAGAGAAAACATCAGCGGCGATGGAATTAATTAGTCGAACTTGAAAGGAGTCGATAACCGAGTGATGTCCAGCATAACGTGGCCGACCGAAAAATAAAATCGGTGAATTTGCAGTCAGTGCGCGTGGAAAACAAATACACAGAACGCTTTGAGTTCGAGAAAGTAGTACAAGTAAAGCCAACTTTTGTTTCCGCATGCGAACCAGAAGAAATGAAACAAATTGCAGATAAAAGTATCACGGATGGTGGGATATTTAAATCGCTATTTTCACCAAGTCTGGTTTTCACAAAGCACATGTAAAAGAAATGGATTACTTCATCACGCTATATGGGGCAATAAAACAGTATGTGCTCGGAAACTTCCCTTGACTGTACTTTCCACGATTAAAACTGGCGAAACTTGATTTAATACTTGCGCTCTCTCGACACCACTGCTAGTCTTGACCAGCATCTATCAAATATGCGTCTCTGACCTCTGCAGGTTGAGCAATACCGATATGGGAAAGCTATTACATCGATATTGGATTTTTTTCGGAATGTGTGGAGCAGCGTAGTGTGCCAAGTACTCGTGAGCACCACCACCGTGTTTGAAGCCCCAGTTTTATCATGAACTTTCACACAAACATCATCTCCTTGTTTGTATATTATCATGAAGAAGCCTGAGTATCTCGAAAATCCATATTCGGATATTATCGTACGCCCTTTGTATGCTCAGACTCGCAACTGAGTTTCAAAATTATCACTAAAAAATGAAAGGAAGCTATAACATGCAGGATGTTTATTGGTCTTCCGAAACGTAGGGACAAGAACAGCCAAAAGCTGGAGGAAAAAATCGAGACGCTTCGAGCACTCAAAACGGCTTCGAGTCCAACTGAAGCTTTTTTGCTGTCGAAACCTATGTGTCTCCTACGATAATTCATTCCAACAGGTCGGCTAGCGGAACTTGACATACATAGCTGTACGAGCGGCCTAGAGATATATCAAAGTATTCGCTGCTTCGACTTGGGAAGGTTCGGAAACGTGGCGTGATCGTTGATTTCGAAGCGTATACCCTTCCGGGAATTCACGATCACCACATATAGAAATGAGGTGCGTTGTTTGTAGTGTCTGAGCTGGAAAAACGAAAGGAGAAGTTCAATAGGTCCCTAGTTCACAACCTGTGCTAATCTAAGCCTACTGACTCTTTTACTGGATTGTTTGCCTGATTTCTAGATGACGTCATGTATCGTCTTTCGCATGCCGTCGTGCCCTACATCCTCCCCGAGCGGAATTCGCAATTGCGAATCTTAAAGTCTTGTACCAGGTCCCGCCAATGTGACACATGCCGAATGTTCTTTTTCTTTTCCCAGGTACACTCGTGCTCTGGGAGTCCATGCCACTTGACGAGCCACTCAGGCTGTTTGTTGTAGACACGTTACTGGACCATCGCTTCTATAATGTACAACTCTCTACCGGTTTCCTCCTAGAAGATTACTGGCACTGCCTTCGGGACCGGGCGACTGCTGAATCGCACGGGGTTCGGGACGAAATGGCTTAACAACTCGATGTTGAAACTGGGGTGCAACTTGCCGAGGTTCCGTGGCAGCGCAAGTTTTGCTACGTTTTTGTTGCTCATCTCCTAAATCTGAAATGTTTCGACCCTCTTCGCCAACAGCTTCGTCTTTTTCGTTTCGCGTCCCGTTTCGTGGTGCCGTACCTTGAGGTGTCTGGCATCGAGCATGACCAGATCTCCAGCCGTAAATGTCACATTACTGCGCTTCCTGTCGTAGCAGTCTTTTGTTTTTCTTGAGCCTTGGCCAAGTTGGTTTGCGCGAGTTTAATGATCTTTTTCCTCTTGTCTGTAGAATGTCTTGCGTTTCCGGTGCCACTTATACTTCCAGAAATAGCATTACTGACCTGTCGCCCTGTGTCAATCTCAAAAAATGATAGCTGTGTTGACTTCCTCACCAGAGTGACATGAGCAAACTCTATAGTCCCGAGATGAGTTGACCAGTCATTGCCATGGTATGACACCATGCAGCGTAGCGCATCCTCCAAAATTCAATTTGTAGTTCTGTCTGACCGTCCGCCTGCGCGCGGTGTGCTGTCGTCATTGAAAGCTTGGTGCCCATAATGGCCATTGGCGACTTCCAAAAAATTTGAAGTGAACTTTGGATCTCGATCACTGATGATGACATTCGTTAATTCGTGATGACGTACGATGACATCGAACAATAGTTTTGCGACTTTTGGCGCATCGGTTTTCGTGTGTGTAGCAGAATATCGGGGGCGCTTCGACAGTCAATCGACCACTGTCATGATAGCCTCGAATCCTCTCGACACTGGTAGTCCCGCTACAAAGTCCATCGAAACTACTTCCCAACACTCTTCAAAAACTGGGATTGGCATAAGCTTGCCATTTTCTTGAGTGTGCTCGTCTTTCATCGCGCACATGTACCGCAGCTTTGTACATGCTCTCGAACGTCTTTTTCCAAGGTTTGCCAGTAGTACCATTACGGCCCCTTGGGTTGTGTGCGACGCACACCAGGATGTGCGGCAGTATTCCTATCTTGATGATTACGGTGAATGGCGGTGATAAGTCTATCGTCTGCTGGAACGCACAGCCTCTTGACTGCGTGATTCGTCTGGACATACATTAATCTATTCTGTAGCACGAACTTGTCGTGATTCGAGTTCAACGCCTCCTTGAATTCGAGGTCTTTGATGTACACGTTCATAAACGCCTTCTTTATTATAGACGAGAGATGGATGCTTGAAATAATGAAATCGATATGCTGGATTTGAACGTGACTTTCTCGCTGTTGCAGTTGAGGTACACCAACCTGATGCACGCTATCCACAATCGAAAAGTCCCGCAAATCGAGGAGAAGGTCCTGATCGGGTCGTGGGAGCAAGCATAGAACTGCCATATGCAGAGCATGATGTCGAAGATGGACGTCCCGGCAAGCACACACTGGTCCGCAGTCATGAACTTGAGGAACTTGACTGTGGCGAGTCACGCTGGCTGGACCGACGACGCACGGATACGACTGTGCGTCGGCGACAACATTGGAAGTCCCTTTGACGTGATGCAACGTAAAAGTATACTGGGAGAAAAGGTCAGCATACGCGCCAGTTTCGGCGTGATGTTGGGATGGTGCAGCATCCAACGGCACGCATTGTTGTCGGTGTAGACATTAAACGATCGTCCATGCAGATAAAGGCGCCATTTTGCGAGATCCGTCGTGATCGCAAGTAATCCTTGTTCATGTGACGGTCACCACTTTTCGTGAATTCCAAACTTTTTGGAAAAAAACGCGATAGGATGATCCGCTCCATTTGTAAGTTGAGATAGGACGCCGCCCATGCATAATCCTGACGCGTCCCTTGTGACGATAAACGCTTCAGCAAAATCCGCCAGCTGAAGCGGGTGCTTGTTGTAGTGCGCCTTTTAGTCGTCGAAATGCTTCATCCTGATCGTCCGACCACTCCCAAGAGACGTCCTTCTTTACAAGTTCGCTTAAGGGAAGTGCTATCTTGGCAAAGTCGCATATAAAGCGCCGATAGTATCCGGCTAGACCTGAAAAGCTCAGTAATTCATTTTGCGTGGTTGGTGGGGCCATGATTTCAATTGCCGAGATTTTACGCTCGTCGACGCTCAAGCCTACACGGGAAACTGTGTGGCCTAGGAGCTCGACACTGTCCTTTCCAATGGAGCATATTATTCGGTAAGCATATAGCTTTTCTTGGCGAAGTACTATAAACACCTCGTACAAATGTGTTTTGTGTTCTTCGTTCGTCTTTGAGAAAATGCATATGTCATCCAGGTAGACAACCACGAAGTCAAACTTGTCAAATTGCATGCGCATAAGACGTGACCACACACCCGGCATTCCCTCCAATCCAATTGGTGCGACGTGCCACTGGCATGTCTCCTTGTGCGTTCGAAATGCAGTGTCCTGGCGACTTGAACTGTTAACGAGCATCTGATGGTAGCCTTGTGCCAAGTCAATTACCGTTAACACTGCGTACCTACCATCCTGTCAAAGAGCTCCTCTATACGAGGAAGCGGAATTTTAGGAATCTTGGTCTGGCTATTCACGTAGCGATAATCGATGACCCAGGGAATTGGCTGCAAGGTGTTTCCCGACCCGAAGCCACTCGCCGCGTGTTGGAGCTTGTCCCGTCACATGGTCTTTCTTCGGAATGCCAACTATCTTTGACATCCATGGTGAATTTGACACTTCAACCCAGATTTTCTTAAGATTTTCCGCAGCGAATGTTTTCAAGTGCTTCTTGCTCGGTCTTCGATCGACGAAATGGCTATCTTGAACTCGGAATCGCATCTGATTTCATTTCCACGTCGCACTGCACCGCACGTGTCGGTGGGAGTCCGTCTGGGAGCTTTGCTGAAAAGATATCAGCGTACTCGTAAATAAGGCCGCGAAGCCAATCCGGGATATTGCCATCCACCTTAATAGAAGAAATCTTGACCAAAAACAGCTCCGCGTATTCGTTTCTGCACACATATAATTTGCGAGGTTGACCGCATGACCCGGGCACGATGTCGCTTGAGTGCTGTCTCACCACTGCGGGGACTTCCTGTTCACTGGTGTTGGGCAGAGTCGGGAGCACAAATTGGCCTGAGGTCCAGTCAAATTGCGGTTCGTATTCTCGAAACCACGGAAAACCAAAAATCACATTCTTATCGGCATCCAGATGGGTCTCCGTGAAAGTCATGTTCAAAAACTCGCCTTCCCCTGTGTGCACTGTCGCCTCAACCGTCCCTAGCTAGCTCTACCGGCGAGATAAGTGACCCATCAAACCGCTTTAACTGGCCTCGTTGCGTACTCATAATTCTGGAAGCTACTCCAGGGCGAATCACATTTGTCGATGCCCCACAATCCAGCGGGATCGTAATTGGTGTGTCAGCAATAGTACCAGTCTTTCGCAACAAATAAGGCTTCTTATTTAACAAATTGACTTGTACCACATTAACCGTAAATTGATCGAACACGATAGCTTCGTCAGCCTCGTCACTTCTATCTTTAACACTTTCTATCATCCCAGACGCGCTCTCGGCCTTGATACTGTTCGAGCTCGTGGACGTATCGGGCACTCTCCTAGTCGATGTCTTGGTTTCTTGCAATAGAAGCATAACTTGCGTTGAAAGCACTCTTCTCGTGACACTACTTGCACATTGTCAATTGCCATTGGCTGGGGTTGAGGATCGTCGAATCGTTGATGAGAACTCCTTTCTGGTCGACGAAATTGTTGCACACGCCTTGAACTCCCTACGCCAAAATGTGAACGCTCAAAGTCGTATGCGACATTTATTGCCTGATTAAGCGATTAGCAACGGCGATACTCCACAACGGCACGTGTCTGATGTTTCAAGCCTTGAGTAAAGTAGAAGACAGAGTCGACGTCACTCATATTACGCACTTGAATCATCAACTGTCGGAAGCGGTTCACAAAGTCTCCAAGATCTTGACACTGCGCTTGAGTGAGATTCCGAAGTTGGTCACGAAGCCTGATCTGTAGGTCTGCAGGTAAAACCTCTTGCTCAATGTGACAGAATAATTCAACGACAGCATTAACTCGGTTGCGCGACCAGACAAAGCACTCTACCGCTGTACCGGTGAGCATGCTTCCGACAGTCGGAATAATCGTGGCTGCCATCGTCGCGCTCTTCCAGGCGACACGCCTCACTTCCAAATACTGTTGCACTTTTTGGTTAAATAAAGCAAACGACTCTTACATCTGTCCACTGTAACGAGGCGCCTTCACGGCGTCCAGTCGGAGGTTCTTCAGCGCTGTCGCCTCGGCCATCTTGCGCATCATCTCTTGTTGCTGCGCCATCATCGCAAGCATGTTTTGCATGAGCTCTGCATTTGAAGGCCCGCTCATGCCTTTTGCGCCTCGACTTCAGATATTCGATCAATAGGCGTCAGGAGCAGGTCCGGGTGAGGTTCCAGTCAGGGGATGAGTATTAGGCTCAGGCTCAGGGTCGCGGTCGGGTCAGAGTTAGGGTCGCTGACCAACAAGTGCTACCAGATGTAGTGTCTGAGCTGGTAAAAACGAATAGCGAAGTTCAATTAGGTCCTTAGTTCACAACATGTGCTAATCTAAACCTACTGACTCTTTTACTGGATTGTTTTCCTGATTTTTAGATGACATCATTGCTTGCGTAAACATGTATCGTCTTTCGCATGCCGTCGTGCCCTACATTGTCTCTTACTGCGTCCTTCACGGAATTAGTTCACATAAGCCAGTTGCACGCATATCCCATCTGTTGAAAAGCGATTATATGCACTTGATGGAAGAGAGGGAGAAGTAAAAGTAAAATATATTAGCAATAACGTTGTATGTCAACACTACAACATTCATGTGCAACGACATTACAGACTATGTCACGTGTCACATGACGTCCGTCTGGTACGTACCACGTGGTGACCGTCTCTCTTCGTCCCATCTGTCACGTTATCACCAAAACAGCCGTTCAGGTGAGGTCGGACTTTACCTGTGATGGGTCTTGCAGTTGAGGCGCAAGCCCTTGATGACCTGTCAGAAAACAATTACTTCTAATAAGCAAACTACAGGCCAACAATTCTCTGACCATAGATGAGCTGAAATCATTTTGGATCTGGGTGAAAGGGAGTTCGCAGAGTTCTGTGCAAAGAGACTCCAATAGCTGGGAGGACACATTCTCCGAGCTGCATGAGGTGCATATTAGTGCTTCTCCGCATGAACAAGCTCGTTTGCACTCAGCGGTTGGAGATATTTTGGCTTAGCAGGACATTCTTCCACCACTTTCCGTCAAAACGCGTGGGTGACCTGCACGAAAGCAGTCTATAAAATCAAATAAGCGTGATCTATCAGCCTTTGAATACGATCGACCTAAGAAAAGTAGACTCGAATGCCTAGCTTGTGGCAAGTAAGGGCATAATAAAAGAAAGTGAAAAATTGTGACAGGTATGTAGGGCATCACTTTGGAATGGTATTGTTTGATTCGTCTACTTATTTTCTCTGTTGTTATTCTAGAATACAACAAGCACAAATCCAGCTAATGACAAACTTGATGAGGAGAAGAACAGGGAACTGGCTACAGAGCTGCAGAGGTGAGTCATTACAATCAAAATAGTTTAATTGCCAATTTCAGATCATGTTACTAATTCCTGCTATGTTCTTTCATAACAAGAGGGACGATGCTGTTGAGGAGAACTGAGATCTACGCGAAGCTATACAACCATTGCTTGACGAGAACATGTGGCGGATGGTCAGACAATTGTGACATTTTCGCGTACCTACACGCCTGAATTAACTGCACAAAGCAAGTGGAGGGTAATTCCTGTGGAATTTTTACACCCTACTACGTTTGTGAAGCTGCGCAAGGGAAGGCTATTGGTGGAGGTGCACCACCAGCTCATGTATTTCGAGCCAATGTGCTGCGTAAACCGCAGGCTTTACAGAAAGCTTAGTTAGAATCAGCAAAGAGCGCAGATTATTAGAAGGCAATTATGGCTAGATTTGTTTCTTCTCTGAAATGCCTTCCTACTAGGCTACTTTTACTTTGCTTGAAATAAGGTCAACTTTTCTCATGGTGTTACCGCCACCGGGTAGAACTGGACTTGAGAGCAGCGGACATGGCGGTACGAAAGTAGGGGGTATGTAATTTTCTATTCTAGGGGTGTGTCCTTAGTAAAAATTGGATGTATCTGCCGCAATTCTCTTTTTTTATAATCCCGTAAGAAGTTATCATCTCACAATCTTTGCTCCCGGTACGAGAGTGACGGCTGTCATCGAATGCTGACTTGTAACCCGTATAAACGTCTTGTAAGCACGTAACGATGTGCGGATCTCGCTGTCAATATATCGATAGGAATGAGCCAAGTATTGAGAGCAGGCTCACTCGGACATTTCGATATCGTTCATTGCATAGAGCATGACCGAGTGATTCATAGCGTCTGCGTCAGCATACTCTACACGCTCGTCATCCAGAATCGATTTGCGTGAAATCTCATTTAGAATCAGTAACTTTTTTTGTGAAGACAAGTAAAAAAGTATGAAAAGTAAATTCAACGCTTGCACGAAGCCAGGCCTGGAGATCTAGAACCGCGTCAATTTCGCAAGTATTGAAGGTCTTTCATAGAACACAGAAATACATACATTGAAGTTGCTGAATCGTCACGCTTTTGCAAATTATTGGGAATTCAAGCGACATGAGTAACATAGTACGAAAAGCTGTTTTCTTTCATATCATCCATCAATTCATGTTCTGTGTCTTATTTTAAAGAAGTGAGCAATCAGGCGATTTAAATAATGATAGCCACTTAAACACCCATGTTATCTTCTTTAAGATCCATAATATACTTAAATTTAATTCGGTATAAAACATACCAGGACCTATAGGAATAACAACCCAACTTAATAGGCTTAAAAAAAAGTTAAAATAGGAGATAAAATAAATAAAATAATATCTGCATTACTTGGTAAAATAGTTTCTTTTTAGTAAACAATTTTAAACCATCTGCCAAAGGTTGTAATAAACCAAAAATTCCTACAACATTTGGACCTTTTCTACGTTGAATAGATGATAAAATTTACGTTCTACTAAAGTAAAGATAAAAAAGAATATTTAAAAATAGGTGAACATCTAGAAACTAAATAAACACCAGCAGTTACCATAGTTGCAGCATGTATTAATACTGATACAGGTGTAGGTCCTTCCATAGCATCAGGTAACCTAATATGTAAAAAAAATTGTGCTGATTTACCCATAGCTCCTATAAAAATTAAAATACAAATAATATCTATTAAATTTATTTCAAAAGAAAAAAAACAAGTAAAATTTTGTAATAAATATATGATAAATGATCCTCATCTTTCTAGATTTATGTCATATTTATCTTTATTTACTTTTTTTATGATTTTTTTCAGGTAATTTACAAGGAATTGAAGGTAGTATTATTCAAATGATTAGTCATGGTTTAATATCTAGTGGTTTATTTTTCTCTATTGGATGTTTATATGATCGTTATCATACTCGTTTTATTTTTTATTATGGTGGATAGTTCATACTATGCCTAAGATGTAGGTTCAAATCCTACTTTCGTCATGCTGAACAATGGCAATTAGGTTTTCAAGATCTAGCTACTCCTGTTATGGAAGGTATTATCAATTTTCATCATGATTTAATGTATTTTTTAATTATTATTACTATTTTTGTATGCTGGATTTTATTTCGAATTATTTTTATGTTTAGTGAAAAAAAAAACCCTATTGCTGAAACTTTTGTACATGGATCTACTATTGAAATTATTTGGACTAGTATTCCAGCATTAATTTTATTAATTATTGCAATACCTTCATTTGCATTATTGTAAAAATGTTACAGAGAATACAGTATTACACATAGCGACTTTTTGATCATGGAGCAATGTAGTTCGATAATGTGATGATCATGCGGCAGAAGTTCCAGTTACGAGTGCTACCAAGTCCACTCACGAAACTCGATGTGAACATTAAGAGGATGAGATCCGTGTCAAGCTTGTGGATGGTTTGAGAGTGATCGAGTCTTTCCGATGTCCTCACTCTTCTGTCTTGTAGTCTGCAGCTACACTGCTCCTTGATGCCTGACATACATGATGTTGAGGTTGGGAAAAAGTCATCATCCGGTATAAGGGCTAAAAGGTCTTTGTCCAATCCGTCAATAACAAAATCGTACGCATGGGAGCATCGAGCATCAGTTTGATGGAACTTGAATTGCAATCGCTTGAGCTTTAATCCCACTTTAATACTCTTTGGGGATGAAGGTGTGGTATACGAGCTTAAGGATTGAGATGATCACAATGAGCGGCGACGACGAGCAGCACTTACATGTGACCCTCAATCGTGCGTCGCCTTCGACAAACAAATGAACTTTTCCGACTCATCAATCGCTTTTACTTGATGACGTGAGATCCGCAATCGAAGCACATTATCATTTCTGGCAGATAGATGACACTACCAGCATTAGCCGATGTTTAGGTTGAGATGGCATTGTGTGCAATATGTGTTCACATCCCGCCGCATGCACACAAAACTTCGCCGCATGATTTGTACGTTGACTTGATTAAATGGTGACACATTCCTTTATATATGGGAAAGCATAACACTCGTGAAAATAGTGGAAGACGACTATCTTGGGTCCGATTCCGTGACGTCAATGTCGTTCGACGAATAATTGGTTTTATATACAGCTCAAGTCTCATGTGTGATAACGGATCAGAACAAACATTTTATTGTTTGCGTAAACGTCCAATATGCCAAGTAGGTTCAATCACAACTATGCTGATCGATCCTACATTGTTTCATTGTATGCATGCAGAGCTTTCTTGGGAACGTCGAAGAATTAACGAGAGCTCTTGTCCATCAGTATCCGGCAATGACATGACATGCAACAACGTTTGAGTCTGAGTAGTATAGTGCATGTCACTTTAAACCAGCAACTTTAGTGGCCCTGCAAGAATCGCTAAGGCTTGGCCAAAATACAAATTACATAGAATACAAGCCTTTGGCAACAAAGAGCATGCTCTAAGCTTCCCTTCACAAGTCTCGGAATTTTATTATCTCAACTTTTCATGGAGCAGTAGCGGTGCAAAGTCGTCTGAATTGCAAATTTGGCCGCCTAAACTATTCTGTCGAATATTAGGTTTCGCAGGATAATATTATGTTTCGCAGGATAATATTATGTTCTGAAGAATAATATTAGTTCTGCAGGAAACTGTCAATAAAGGTGCAACTTATCTTGTCATAACACCCACATCCATCGAAACAGAATTGGGTACACGTCGGTGGGATTTGTACTTTTTCACCGCATACTCTGCTTCTTTTCCGGTGAGACCTTTTCGGTAAACGTCCATGTATCGCAAAGCTTTTCGTGAGTGTCGACGTATCTCGTTTAGTGGAACAGATGCCAAGGCAGCTGGAACTGTTACCAGTAAATTTTCCAAGTGTAATCGCAGTGTTTTCTGGCGTATCGCTTAGCGGCTGCCCAAAAGTTTTCGATGTAGTTGAGCTCGCAGTGAAATTCTGGGTAAAATATCACTTGATGACCAGCGGCAACAATTCGCTCCTCTATCATTCCTACTTGTGCTTTGAAGTCTGATTGATTGGCCATAATTTTTCTGGCGCAGCAGGTTGCGCCATCCACAGGACATATTTTGCATCGCGCCGTCAGGCCAGCTTCCCACAGCCCACGTTCCTCCAGCACAACTTTCAGTCCCTTTGCCTGACCACGGAGCGTTTCATCAGGATGGTCATAAGCAAAAACCAAATCCTGAGAGAGTCTGTGTCCTCTCGTTGTTGCACGCATCTTTGGATGCTTGCCTACACTTGACAAGTTCATTGCGCCGGCGCGAAGGGCATCGGGGGCGAATGCACTGTGTCCAGTTGCATTGTCGAAGGCAAAAAGAGCTTGACAGCCGGGAAATTGAGCTTCGAAGATTGGGATAGCCACTTCACAGACTTGTTTGCACAGTTTCTCCGATGTCCACCATCCGTCATGCTGCGTGCCAGGTTGCATGATAATGCAGGCCGCTGCTTGTAGGTCAGGATGCTGAGCAGCCTTTTCTTCATCAAGTGCTAACCGGCCTATGATGTTGCAAAGGAAGTCGCTGACGTGAATGGACCTGCCCTGTCCCTTTTTTGGTAATGGTTGTTCAGCGTCTGGCAACCAAAGACGCTTGAGTCCATCATGAGCGGCAAAAGTGCTCTCATCATAAGTTACCAAGATGAGTGGAGGAATGCCATCAGGGGGCCAGGTGATTGCAGTGAACTCATTGTTACCATCGACATCCTCCTTCCCAACAACAGTCGGCATCCGCGCCTCGAGGTCGGCCATTCGCTCCAGGAAGTGTTGCCGGTACGCAATGACATCCTCCCACTCATGGCCGTCAATGTAGATTCCTTTAGTCACTGTGCGGTATTTGATGTCCAGAGAATGGAGCCAGCATGTCGCAGTCCTTTCAGAGATTGTGGGAGATGGTGCGTATCCAAGTAGCGGAAGGATGTTCGTGCTGACATGTTCTGTCAGAGCTGATACTTCCACCTTGAACTTGTTCGCTCGAAGATACTCCGGAAACGGTAGAATGAAGTCCTCATTCTGTAGGTAGCTTCGCCGTTTTGCATTTTTTCCCGTCTGCGACAAAGGCAATTCTTCTCCCTCTAGACAGAGTGTTGCCCGAGCACGCAGAGAGCGCGCAAAATACACACCCCTCCCAGCACCTTCCGCTATCAGTGTGCTAGCTGCTATTCGCGCATATTCAGATTTTACCAGCTGAAGATAAGAAAAAACTGCAAGTCGCCGGTTTTGCTCGGCTTTACCAGTCTTTGCTCGGGTGGCAAGTGTGTCAATGGTGGTTGTCAGCCTCTCCCTGATCCAGACTGCACCATCCTCGTCGTCATCCTCTTTGTCACCCTCATCCGTAACCTCAGCTTCTTGCAAAACTGGTCCTGCAACAGCAAAGTATTTGGTCAAAAGATTACAGCCAACAGCAGCCTTCTTCAGTTCGGCTCTTTTCCGTCTTTGAGTTCGAGGTGCACCACCCGTATATTGGATTGGCCTGTTATGGTTTAATCCTGGTAACGGTAGAACTATAACGGCTGCTTGATAGGCTCTTTCAATATTTGCTTTAACAGATGCGAAGTCGAGATTTTCGTCATCAGTGCCCTCCGAAACATCCAGGTCTTCTCCAGAGCTGCTATCAGTAGACATATGAATGCCTGAGCTGTTATCGGTTTTGGTGCGCTTGACCTCTCTCATTTCCGCTTCTGCCTTTTTAACTTTGTTAGGCGAGGAATAATTGTACGACATTTGTCGAAGTGCAGGTTGATGGTTAAGGTTTCAAGTGGGTGAGTAGTTAGTGGCGATGACTGAGCCTACGTGAGGGCAAGGACGATTGTTTATGATGTACTTTTAGCCAATCACAGTGGCAACATTATATCCGTGCCTTATGATGTACTTTTAGCCAACCAGCAGCGGCAACATCATAGGGTAATATGATCCGAAAATTGGCCATTCAAAATCAGGGTTTGCTGGTTTTAAGTGTCATGCACCGTATCTTAATCACTAGCTCGTCCTTACTGGCAGTTTTAAAAAGTGGGAGTGATGTTGGAAGCCGTTATCGATCGAATACAAAGCTTTCTGCAATGCAGCAAACGCATGCATAGAAGTAAAGCCGTGCAGCTGAATGGCGCAAAAGAAGCTCAACGAAAGGTCTGTA
The DNA here is from genome assembly GCA_905220665.1 of Albugo candida. Classification (NCBI taxonomy): domain Eukaryota; phylum Oomycota; class Peronosporomycetes; order Albuginales; family Albuginaceae; genus Albugo; species Albugo candida. The sequence continues at coordinate 243,057 of CAJNAR010000003.1, forward strand.
TAGCTATCGTCAGGAAGAAGACCCTGTAAAAGTAGTCAACACAATCCGTGAAAGCTACGACATAAATCGTATGGAGTACTCGGACAAGTAGACGCAGTGAGTCGGAACAAAAAAAAAGAGAAGTCTGGTACAGACACCAGTCAAACATGGGTACGTTTGATTCAATGTGAACGCCTCCAATGAAGGACGAATTATCGCCCTTGCCATTAATGTATGTGGCTCAAGTAGACGACGGATTACGGATTTGAAGGGATAAGAGAGGTATTTAGAGCCACTCGATAGAGAGTATTTATGTCAGATGAATTTTATGTCTCAGTACCTCTTGATGATGCTCTGCTTTTCTTGGAACTATCAGCTTGCGATTTTCGCCACTCGTACTCTGTTCGGAACAGCTATAGGTACTAATTACATATCGCGCTTTGATTCTTTCGATTCAACTTTAAATTGAGGGACGGGTTCCAATCGTATAAGTAAGGAGCGTAAGAAGTCTATTATATTGTTGCGTCCTCGGTCGTGGACACTTCATCTCAGATGCTATTACTTTAACGGTGTGCATTGATCTTCGCTCAAGTATAGCACGCGTCAAGAACTTCAGACATTGGACGCATTTTAGATACTGTGTAGGATTGAATTTAAGCAAGACGCCACTTGCAACAGGAAAAAGAAGCGCCCATAAGATGATGTGTACAAGGAAGATACAGACAGCATGCATCTCTAAACAAGTGTCAAGAAAAGGATTTGTATGTGACAAACAGGCACCTTATCAACACACCAGTGCGACATAATGCGGCGGCAAAACTCTCGCAGGAAGGATCCAGCTCAGAAAATTGATTAAAATTTGTGAACAAGAAACAAACAATCGCTAAGGCACTCCTCACATGTTAGACAATGAGCGAAATGTTAATTTTTCGGTAAAAGGGGAAGTGTATAATCAGGAATAACAGTCTCCTACGAGCGACTAATCACGACACCTCAAATTAGGTGTCATACCTCATAGTCGTCGTTTCGTATGTCGTGCATTCTGCCCACTCGGTGCTTCAACTACAGTGTACGTTACAACATTCCCACTCCATGTAGTTGCCCGCTTAATTGATACCCATTTCATCACGAATGAATTTAACTCGTTTGGCTCCCAGTGCTTTCGTCAGAATGTCCGCGAGCTGGTACTTCGTTTCCTTGTAGATCACTTTATCAAACCTGTCGTTATCTTCTCACGAATAAAGTGATAGCGGATATTCACATGCTTCGTTCGTGTATGATATCCTGGTTTCGTGGAAAGTGCTAAAGCTCCTTGATTATCTTCCCAGGCAACCGTTGGATTCTTCTGTTCAAATCTCAGCTCGGAAAGCATTTCTCTTGCCCACAGTACGTCCTGTGTACGGATGCTCATTGCCATGTACTCAGCTTCTGAGAAACTCAATGCCACTGTACGTTGGCACTTCTACTTGAATACAACTGGTCCTCCATTCAGTAGTATCAATTCACCACTCACAGATATGCGGTCATCCAAGTTGTTCCCCCGATCTGTATCAAAGTATGCAGACATTTGGTTTGGAGTCCTATTGAAGGTGTATTTTCTTCCGAATGTCGCCGTCGATTTTAAGTATCTCAATACTTTGATTGCTGCCTTCCAATGCTTCGATCCAGGGTTAGATGCAAAACGTCCAAGTTGGCTCACAGCGAATGCCACATCCGGCCGCGTGCACGCTGCAACATACAGCAACCTCCCAATAAGTTGGCGATATGGTTGCAATTCATGAGTTCTTTTTCTTCTTTCGTCGTCGGACTGCCTTTGTTTGAAAGTTTAGTACTTGGATCACAAGGATTTTCTGCAGTAAGAGTATGAATCTGCTTGAATATTTCTGCGGTCGCTTCCAGGTAGTTCTTCTGTGTGATCGACATGGCTCGCTTCTCGTGGTCGTAACTTTTTCTCCATACCCATGAGGTATTTTAGTGGCCCAAGGTCTTTACTCTGAAATCGTTGCGAAATTTGAATTTTCACTTTGTTCACGGTATCGATTGATTTAGCTGCTACGATCATATCATCCACGTAAAGACACATGTAAATCCATCCTGCACGGTCCTTCTTCTTGTAGACGCATCGATCAGCACCACACGCTTCAAACTCCAGTTTTATCAATGCACTGTGAATGGTTGAGTTCCACGCGTGTGCGGCTTGCTTTAGTCCATATAAAGCACGATTCAGCTTTAAAGCATATTCTTTGCCAATGTTGAGTCCCTTTGGTACTTCCAAGTAGACTTCTTCTTGAATGTCTGCGTTCAAATACGCTTTGTCCACATCGATTTGTTCAAAAAAAAAAAATGATGTATCCAATTGCACAGCACGTCGATAGGAGTATTCTAATCGAATTAATGCTCGCGACAGCAGCGTATGTCTCGAATAAATCGAGTGCGTAATGTTGCAAAAAACCCAGCGCAACCTATCTCGCTTTTTAGCGCAGTGTCAGGCCTCTGTCCTTCATACCCAGACTCACGTAGTTCCAATGGTCTTCATCCCTGGTTTTCGTTGCACAATTGACCACGTGTTGTTGCGCTTATGCGCAGCGAATTCGTTGTTGATTGCTTTAGCCCACTGGTCTTTTTCATCTCCGATGGTTTCATCTTCGTAAGATCGTGGGATATTTTGTGTCACCATTGCGACTTCTACCATCAACGACGTGTCGCTATCGAGTCTGGATCTCTTGGATGGAGGCTCATTATCATCGCTGTCACTTGACTGAACATTGTTATTTTACACGACGATACTCTCATCAATATGGTTGTCAGCGCTATCAGCCTGAATCATCATTATGGGATGGTGTTCAATCTGTGCCATATCGTAGTCATGTCTTCCACTGGTCTTGTCGTTAAGAAGACGGCGGTTCTGTTCCATATTTGGTCTTCGAGTTGTCTGTTGTTGTATGATCATCTGGTTACCCGTTGTTTGACTGAGTGTGCCTTCTTTCTGGCAAAACATATCTTGAATCTGTCGAGGCTGTTGCATGTTGTGACTGATTTGTATGAGATTGGTGACAGTCAGGCCAGGGTTTTACACTGGCATCTTCAGGTCCAACGTCACTCTATTATGTACTTAATAACGCAAGTCATCGTCTGAATCATATCCATATGGAATTGTTGCGGTATCATTCACTGTAACTTTGGACACGTTTCCCTCGTAGATATTGTCAACTTCGCGTTCGTCAAGTGTAAATCGTTCTGCTGGTCTTAACCGTGTGTGTCTCCAGATCGAAAACTTTGAAGACTTTTGTATTTGTGGCATATCCCAGTAACATGCAACGGAAGCTCTTCGCGTCAAACTTCGTGCGCTTAGTTTCGTTAACATGAGCGTATCCCAGAGATCCAAATACCCGTAGGTGATGTAGTTGCGAATTTGTTTTGACAACTGCTCGATTGGAGTCGCATTCATGGACTGGCTTGTTGTGGTTCGATTGATCAGGTGAACCGCGGTATTTATTGCTTCAGCCCACCAAGTCTGTGCAACACTCTTATAGGTCATCATGCTTCTCGCTTTTTCCGTGATCGTCCTGTTCATTCGCTCTGCAAGTCTGTTCTGCTGTGAAGTACTGTTGTTTGGTGAATGATTCCATTCGTCCGGCAGAATTCCTCGAACCTCTTTTTCTTGAATTCTCCTCCATTGTCCGTGCGTATAGCTTTGATTCTCGTTCCACACTGTAGTTCCATTTCTGCCGTGTACTCGATGAACTTTGTTGTCACCTCACTTTTGGTCTTCAAGAAGTATGCGTGCACAAATGTGAAGAAGTCGTCAATAAAGGACAGCATAAATCGGGATCCACCAGGATTTTCGGTCTTCATGGGTCCCATGACATCTGAGTGAACTAATTGTAATGGTTGCATAGTCTTCGTCTTCGATTTCTTGGGAAATCTTGCCACTGTCATTTTTCCTTGAAGACATCCACTGCAAGAAAAATTTCATCTTTGACCGAAATTCCTGGTAAACCTTCAGTCGCCTGCTGTGTTTTATTGTTGGTTGTGTGGCTTGGATGGCCCATTCTGGCATGCCATAGCTCCCACTTGCTCTCAGCATTATTGTGATCAACCATCATGGATCGCTCATGTTCCACGTTGAATGTGTACACGATCCCTTCGCACCTTGCTGACACCACCTGGTCATTTCCTCTGTAAATGTCGCATTGATTTGCACCTAACCGCATGTCTAGTCCATGTTGGGCTATCTTTGGAACTGATAGTAGCCGTCTATCCAGATTGGGTATGTGTAATACTCCCTTCACACCGTTATCATTGTACCGCTCTTGCAAAGGAATATAATTTTCCCTCTCCCAATTGTTTCCATCTTGGCTCCATCTTCAATACGGACTTCAATTGGATCCTCCAACGCGTGGTGTGCGGAATAGTCTTCCTTTTCGGGGTCATATGTGACGAGGCTCCGCTGTCCAACAACCAACCTTGTTTACTACAATCAGAACTGTAAATGCAATTTCATTCTCGTCCGTCGCATGCTTTATCTTCCACTCATACTGCTTGTGGCTCACTTTGTTGCATCTGTGGCACCTTCCACGGAATTGCTTTTTCTTCTCATAAGATGCATGTGTTGTTCGTTGTTGACGCATTGTCTGTCCTCTTCCTTGGCCGTGTCGTACACGAAATGCACCCTCCGAGGGTCTCGTTGCTGTTTCTTGTCGTGTTCCTCCAGCAGCTTTTCTTTTACGTCCATCAATGTGAGTCCAACTGAGTTTCTCCAGTATTGTGATAAGTAGTTCGTATTCGGCACGCAAGCTTCCGAGCAAAATCGTGAGCTTCCTTCCTTCATCCATCGGTTCTCTGACTGCTTCCATGCTCAGTGTGAGCTCGTCAAATCGATCTATATGGCTGGCCCAATTTCCCCCCCTCTTCCAAGCGAAACTCATGCCGTCTTCGAGTCAGAGCTATTCTATTCTGAAGGTTGCGCTTGTTGTAATATTCCCCAAGCGTTTCCCATACTTCCTTAGCTGTTCTCGCATGACGAGTCTTTGACTGATGCTCCACTTCGACTTCTTGTGCGATGGATTGCAAACGCTTTCATGACTTGGACTCCCCAATCCGCGTCCGAATCGCCATCTGACTTCAGTTCCATTGTATAATTCAGTAGTCCTTTACGCGCTAGAGTCATCTTCATGTTGAATTCCCAATGGAAATAGTATCCGTTCCCGAGCAAGTCGTCAGACTTCTTCATCTTGTCGTTGTTGCCACTAAATGTTCTTGGGCTCATAACCTGTTGTTTCTCGGTAAAACGGGAAGTGTATTATCAAGATTAACAGCCTCCTACGACCACTAATCCCGACTCCTCAAATCATGTGTCATACCCAACAGTCGTCGTTTCGTATGTCGTACATTCTACACACTCGGTGCTTCAACTACAGTGTACGTTTCAACACGCAAATCAGAATCTGGACGTCACACCGTTACACAAGGACCCATGGCAGATGATATGCGCGGTCTTGATAGAATTTTTACAAATGATCGGTAGAAGTACAGCGGGTACTTTGAGACCACGTAACCTAGTTGAAATGATAGATGCAGTAGTAATGTTTAATAGACAGAGACGTTGCAAATGCATTTATAGAATGCGCTCCCGACATTGAATAGTCTGCCTTCCTCCTTACGATGTTCTCTTCGATTGCGATACATTTAACAAAGTGCTAATATACTGCAGTGCAAGACACTTGCATTCAGACCATAAATTGCAGCGACAAGAAATCCTACTAATACAATAAAAATTAAATTGAGCAAAATGCTCTCCATATACTGAAAGCACATTGACTTGGATTTCTTACAATGGAGCCCAATTTTTGTATCTTTATTTTGGACGAAGTAGTAGGAGGTTGAAGTTTGGCGAATTTTCGTGATTTTGTATGGAGAGATGGAGATTTGGCCGCATTCAACTATATCCTATTAATAGATATATATACTGTATCCAATGAGAGAGCACCGGGCTGTAAATATTTTCCAATGAGAGAGCGCATTATTTCGGGTCTGTAATACATATCCAATATCATGCGGCAAGGCAGTTTATGTCCATCAGGATGGAGTTCGGCACACGTCGGGGCGAGCCGTATTTCTTGACCGCATATTCCGCGGCTTTACCGCTAAATTCTTTGCGATAAACGTCCATGTATCGTTGTGTCTTTCAGTAGTGGTGGCGTATCTCATCCAGAGTTACCGATTGCAATGCATTTGGCACCATCTCTTTCATCCAACCCAGGAATAATTGCAATTTTCGCGAGCGTATCGTTTGGCAGCATCCCAAAAGTTCTCAATAAAATTAAGTGCGCAATAAAACTTTGGGTAAAATAGAATCAAGTGGCTAGGACTCACAATCAGTTCCTCCAATATGCACTTCTGTTGCAGAAAACCGGGCTAGTTTGCGGTAATTTTTCTTGCGCAGCAGTCTTGTAACATCGGAGGACACCTTCCACGGCAGTCAAGCGTTAGTCCTGCACGCCAAGAAACGCTTTTCTCAAGAAAAATTTTGATGCCCTTTGATTTTCCACGAAGGTTTTCGTCTGCATAATCCTCTGGGAAAGTCATCTCCTGATGAACTCTATCGCCCCAGGTTGTCGCCCGAATGGCGAAACATTTTCCACCTGGACTAAGGTTCGTTTGATTTGCACGGAGAGCATTTTCGGAAAAGGAAGCATGGCTTGTGGCGTTCTCGAAGAGAAAAAGTGCTTGCATGCCTGGAAATTGAGCCACAAATATAGGTATGGCTCGATCACGAACTTGATTATAAAGGTCCTTTGATTCCCACCCGCCATCGTTCTGGACAACAGGGTGCATAATCACACACGCATCTTCTGGTAGCGCAGGAAATCGCGCTCGTTTTTCTTCATCCAAAGCCAGACGTCCTGAAATTGTGCATAAGAATTCGCTCACATGGATATTTCTTTTTTGACATTTCTTACGCAATGCCTGATCACATCCGGAAGCCAAAGGCGTTTCAAACCATCATTGGCGGAGAACGTACTTTCGTCATGGGTAACCAAAAGAAGTGGTCGAACGTTGGCTGATGGCCAAATTATCTCGCCTTCGCCATCTTCCCCTTTCGTTAGGATGATAGGTATCCGAGGTGCTAGCTCCTCCATTTTTTCGAGAAATTCATGGCGGTATTTAAGGACGTCTTCCCTTTCATGCCCATCAACATAGATGCCATTTGGAACCTCACGCTACTCGATATTCAAGGCATTTATCCAGCGCATCGTTGTTCTCTCAGATTTTGCTGGCGAGGGATCATTGTCCAATCTCACAAGGATCTTAGTATTCGTACGTTTAGTCAAAGCAGCGAGTTTCACCTTGAACTTGTTTTCACGGAGGTACTTTTGCAAAGGCAGAATACAATGTTCATCATAAAGGAAGCTTTTTCGTTTGGCATGCTTTCCTTGCCTCAATTCAGGAAGAGAAACATTCTTCAGGAAGGCGAAGGCCCAAGTAGGTATTAATTCTACGTAATATACCCCCCCTTCTAGCTGCATCTGCGATAAGGGAGCTGGCGGCTATCCTTTTCCTTCCGCATTTTATCAAGCGAAAGTATGCAAGTATTGCAGAGGCACGCACACGCGCCGCATGGTTTTCCATTTTTCCCTTCTGTCACAGCTTTGGTGAGCTTCTCAATTACCATGCCGAGATCAACGTATGACCACAAACCGCTATGTACATCGCCATTCTCATCGCTGTGAGCTTCATCATCCGCTTCACTTCCGCATCAATCTCATCCTCTCCAGCAAGTTCCACAACCGTTGCCTTCGGCTTCCAGTACGATGTCAATGGTTTTGAGCCTGCTGCAGCCTTCTTCAGCATCGCGCTCTTGCGTCTGAGTGCACGCAACGAGTTCCCAACATAGCGCATGGGGCGATTGCTGTTGGCCAGAACTAGAATAACAGCTCTTTCTATGTTGCTGATGACTGTGTCAACATGTTCGAAGCCATTTTCTATTTCGCTTTCACTGTCATCTTCACTGGCTTTATGAGAATAATCATTGCTGTTCAGGCAAATTGTTTCGCCATTTCGTTCATGAACATCCTCATCTGCTCCAATTTTTTGGCTCTTATTTTCCGTAGCTGCCTTTGACGCTGCACGTAGGTGCTTTGCTTTTTAAGACGTGTTATGGTTGATTTAGAGTGTCGGACTTTGAATGTTTTTTATCGATGATAATTTTAAAAATTTACTACTTATGTCTATTATGATTATATTTCTTGAGTTTGTGGTCCCAATCAGAAGTCCCAAAAAAATCTATAAATAGATATATTATAGGGAGCTGCTGTCCGGAGACCCCCCCCTTTTGCTAACCGGCCCCCCCCTCTCCTCACATATGTTTTATATATTTTGATAAACACCCCCCTTATTTAGGTTCATAAATAGATTACATATTATTGTGCGGCACATCCTGCACGGGACACCCCTTACCCTATGCAGCATATATGTGCTACATGACCACGGCCTATTCTCCATTCTAACGTCTTTCCTGTTGGAATATGGTCGATTTGTGGTCCACGCGACATTAGAATAGTTTAACCACGGGCGACTGTCCGTCGCTATGACGTCATTGCACGACCGTGCTGTTTGAAATAGTGCACGATGTTGTAAGTCAATAGCATTCATGCATGCGGGTTTGTCTTAAGATCCCTTTGATACTTTCTAACTGACATCTGCCGTTTTTCTAGACTCATCCCATCAAAATGACAATTACCAATAGGGAAAATTGCAAAAGTGCAAGAAAAGGGCGTCAAGGTAAGCCACAATGATTCTTTATGATTTTTTCTTACCGGGTTTTTTCAGGCTATTGAAATTGATAGCGATTCCGCCGACGATGTCCCGCTCGCCCAGAAATTCCGCGCGGAAATGTTGGCCCAGCTGGGAGCCTTAAAATGAAATTGAGTAGATAGGTATGAACAGGTGGGAATTAGGAGTGTACAGGCTATGGAGAATTTATCCGTCGCTCTTATTTTCATGATAATCTTTCCCATTCATTACACACCCTTTCAAACGAATCAGTAAATCAACAATAGATTTAGCAGTCATAGCATCTTTTATATATAAATCATACGTCGATCGGAATTCTTGTCAACGCATCTCCCTTTACTGAAACTTGAACGCCTAACTCATCAGATAAACAAACCAAAACAACAAAGGTATTGACTCATATTTGCTTATCGGGGGGGTGTCTGGTTAGCAAGGGGGAGTGTCTGGTTAGCAAGGGGGAGTGTCCGGTTAGCAAAGGGGGGGGTGTCCGGATAGCAGCTCCCTTTATTTAGGGAATTGCTATTACCACCCAACTTTTTGCTATTTCCACCCACCACGTGACTTTTGACCAATCAGATTACGGCGTTAATTCCATCCAAGTTTTTTACTAGGGAATTGCTATTTCCACCCACCACGTGACTTTCTGACCAGTCAGATTACGGCTTTATTTTCAATCAACTTCTTGTTATATGGCTACAGTTTCACAGTCCTGCATGCCGATCGAAGGTATCAGAACTCATAGGTGCACACCTTTCTAGGATCCCAATCCTAGATCAGCTAGCTTTATCATGCTTTTCGTTGTACCGGGTCGTTTGCAAACAGTAAAGTACGCACTTACGGATCGCCATCATCTGTCGTCTATATATACTACACCTTGCGAGAAAGTATTTGGAAGTTGAAATGGAATCTGAGAATTGGACTGATAACGACAGCGGTCTTTTGCCGTATTTCTATAAACACGAGCAAAAATTGAAATAACTTGTGAATACATTTGTAACTTGTTTATGCCGGTTTTCAAGCGCACAGACGCCCTGCGGTTGTACTGTTATGGGGTGGGCTATCATTTGTAGATGTGCACGTAGCTGTTTTCAGTGGACTTGCCATCTTTATACCGCTATACCGCTTGTATGCATCGCCCGAATTCCGAAGTGCCCTGTTGTGCAATCGAGTGCACGTTTGCGAAAGCTCTAGCAGAATTCTTTGCACTGAAAAGGGTACTCTACATTATCTCTTACGGATGCGACACGGATAGCCGATTTTCAATACACCTGGAGTCAGGCCGTTCAGGGCAGATTATATGCATCCAGGGTGGGTCTACCAATCAAAACTTCTGAGAGAAGTGCCCCTATCATAAAACGGTGGTGGATAGTAAAAAACTTGGGTGGAAATAACGCCGTAATCTGATTGGTCAAAAAGTCACGTGGTGGGTGGAATTAGCAAAAAGCTGGGTGGTAATAGCAATTCCCTTTATTTATTCTGCATATTTGTGTTATCCAATCAGAGGCCACTAGTCTATTAATTTATGGAGGGTGGTGGCTGATTACAGAAAAGGTGGTGGCTGTATAACGGTTCCCTTTTTAATAATCCCTTATTTGAAATTTAAATTCCATCATGCCTGCTTAAATCAGTACTCCCACAGTTTCTTTGAGAAATGAATATATAATTCTACATTTCTGTTTTTATGTACCCTCTCTATAGCTGAATCTTACCTTGTGTCGTGTGTCCGAACTAGGTCGCACTTTATGTACAGTAGTATCGCAGATTTTTTGTGGAGCTCTTTATAGACAAGGCATAGCCTTCAATGAATGCAAACTGTTGTACAGCTATGAAGAGCTCCTCAAATGTTTTGTAGGCTCGGTGTGCTGGTGGGGAAAGCATATTGCAATCCCATAGGTAGCGTACAGAAGAAAATGTGTCAATTTTCTTAAAGAGAATATTGGATGGAGAAATATAGTGCTGTATAAAGGTAATTCAGAGTAGAATGTGTCGAGTGGAAAATGTCAGTTGTATTAGCCGATCACAGTTGAAACACATTGTGTATTAGCCAAAGACAAATAATATCTCAATTGAAGTTGTGAGAGCAATAATTCAGGATATGTTTGGATGTCGTAAGTTAGAAATGTAAAGCTATTTCTTTATTTTTAAAAAAGAAAAGTTGTGGGAGTAATAATTTAATTAGGTACGATGTAATTTAAAAGAGAAGTTGTGGGGATTTTTAGTTGTGGAGGGATATCAATACCCTTCATTTGTTCCATAATATTTTTAGACCAATCAGGCCACGCTTTCCATTAATTCATAGAGGGTGGGCTGAATAACGATTCCGATTTTATTGTTATGCATTCAGAAATATCTTTGCGTTTAGTAGTAGTACTTACATAGACAACCCCGACTATAGCGGATGAGCAGTTCTTACTTTGCCAGCAACATCTGATGGACATGTCCCAGCTAAATACTACAAGTATTAGCTTTCGCAGATTTTGGGCGATGGTTTTGGCCAACCACTCCTATAGTCGCATGGATGCGTCACCGGGGAGAAGCGACACTTGCGTGCGCGCTAAATACACAAGTAGCTTGTTAACATCGTTTTTGAATATTACTTGCTATCTTCCTACCTACTTACCATCACCTCATTTCAACCACTTCTCCGTGAAAAGGTTATAAGCCCAATGATACACACGACTGCTTTGGATGAGTCCAAGTATCAGTCGCGTGAGGCCGTCGGTCGCGGAAGGGCCGACGAGCGAGAAGAATAGTTGGATGAAGTCAAGGAAGGGAGGTCAAAAGAAACGCAGGAGAAGCTGTTGAACCTCTTCACGGCCTTGGTAAGCGCTTGGAGCGCCTAGAGTCATCGCAGAAGCGATCGAATGAGTAGAGGCGGCTCAAGGAGCAGGATGCCAGCATTTTTGAGTCCTCCCTGGGTCAAGGAATGGCGACGAATCGACAAGCCCTCTACGTAGGCACCGCCGCGGTCAGTGACCCCCTTCTTGTTCTTACCAGCTACGTACTTTGGTATTCGACAACTACGCCAGAGCGTCGGAGAACGTGCAAATGGCGTAAGCACAGCAGCAAGTGCTGCCACAGCACTACGTACCGCCCCGGCTTGCATGGCACCCCTGATGCAGTGTCTCAGCAACAAAGGCATCAGTCAGCGGTCGGCGTGCGTCTATTAAACGGGAAGAAGCTGTATCAAGGATTGGGAAGCAGTTTTTCGTCCTGGGGGAAGAGGTGCGTCCGTCAAATATAGTTCGCGGAAAAGGAGTACGGTTTCCCGTGGTCTGAGGATATCAAGGGTGATACCCTGGGTCACAACCTGAAGCACATGGTTAAAATATACTACACCTAGCAAGTTGAAGGCTGGTGGGATGAGGATCCCACGCTGGAGCATGCAGTACAGCCGCTTCTTCACACCTTCGCGACGAAAAGCACGCCCGCGCAGAGCACGAATATATTTACCGGCGTGAAAACCTTACGGAGAAGCTGTACCGAGCATTATTTATATCTGGTGGCGGTCAGCGAGGGTTGCGGCGGTGCAGAATAATTGATATGGACAATAACGTACACTACGCAGACCCGACGATGCGAGTGTGGATACTATCAAGACTGGATCTGGCAGGGACGTACTATCTAAGGCAGGAAGAAGAGCTCGCGCACTTCGCACAATTAACGGAGATAGAGCTGAAAGGGCTCCAGTTTGGCAAAGATGTGGTGAATGTGATCCAGCAGGAACGCCGGGACCATTGATAGTGCTTCACGTGCGGAAAGGCAGAACACCTAAAAGCCGCCTACCCACAACGAAGAGACGACAGCGCTCAAGCCGACTTTTTCCTACGGGTGAACGACTCGAACCTTATTCAGGAATACTGGGCTCTGGACAGCGGGTCAAGTCGTCACCTGGTAAATGACCCGGACCTGCTTATGAATGCGGAGGATTTGGCCAGAGAGTGCGTGACTGCCAACGGTGTTGCGCTACGCATCACCAAAAGAGGTAGCGTGGGGATCATGACTACCGTACTGGGTTTCAAGGATTTCATTACACTGTTTTATCTAGATTTTTTAACTACCTTCCTTATCCTATCATGAGCCCCTTACCGTGTGAATATCACTTAAGTCTGACTTCAAACCTAGGGAGGCAGATTTTTTCCAAACTTATTGCTTGGGTGGGCTCAAACCGCTACCCACACTGCCGGGGATCGAACCAACGACCTCCAGAAGGGTGTCCGTGCGCTCTAGTGCATAACCGACCGGGCTGGGTACGGCGACCCCGTCGGGGGGCCTAACGGATAGTACAGATGTGTTCCGACCGTGTGTACCCCGGTTCGAATCCCGGCGGTGGCAAAAGGGCTGCGATGGGGCCCCTCGGCGGAGGCAAAGATTCCTCCACGTAAATATCAACCTACTTTATGAAGATATGGACGTGTCAAGACCGCTGGCAACTACACCAGAAAATAACTGTTCAGGAGTTGGACCGGGCTCTTCAGAGCGTTACATACTAGTGATTAGAATAGAGTAGATAACCACCAAACTGTAGTAACAGAAAGGTGTCTAAATAAAAGTACTACGGGCGAACACCCTTAACTGAGCTGGGTACGGATCCCATGACTACCGTACTGGGCAAAGCCGCTTCTGTACTCCTGCTAATTTTGAAGTACGCGGAGAGCCTAGAGAGGAATATCATTTCCTACGGGCATCTAGACGCCAAGGGTTTCGGCATTGCGTACCGCGACATACACCGCGTGGTCGTAGGTATGAGCGTGCGACCACCTGTCTTCATCGTCGAGGCAGCAAACAACATTCTCGTTGTTCGGGAACAAGGTTGTAAGGGCAAAAGGAGTGCGGGGGATGCCTTAATGGCTGTGCTAAGCCAATGCGAGATCAAATGGATGTGCACAAGGGCTCACTCCTGCACATCCATGGAAGACTGGGGCATCTGCACTTGGACACTATCATACGACTTGCCGCAAACCCAGCCTCGGGAATACAGCTCACTGATAAAGTGCGAGCAAACTGTCTTGCCAAAGCTCGAGGGAAGCAAACCAAGAATTGGGAGTCCGGTGAAGACACCGGAAAGAATTCGCCTATTGATGTCATCGAAGGAGTCATCTGCTCTGACCTTAAGGGACCAATGACTCCACGCGGCAAGCAAGGGAACAGAGTGAATTTAATTGACCATCGCACCAACTACTGTCGGATCTTTTTCACCAAGACATAAGACATTTCTGCTTACAGGTTAGCATTTTATGACGTTTTCTGAGCGGCAGCTCAATTGCCAAATTCACGTTCTGCGCACGCATGGAGGAGGTGAGTACCGTGCGCTGGATCTGTTCTGCGAAGAGACTGGGATTGCGCGGCAATTGGATGAGCCACGCGATCAAGTGAGCAACGGCAAGGCTGAAAGTATGAACCTCACCATTATAAATTTGGTGCGGAGCATGGTCTTCCAATGCGGCCTCCCATTAAGGTTTTGGGGAGATGCGGCAGAATATTCAGCCTATATTCTCAATCGAAGCCCGATCAAGGTGAACGCTGGGTGAAAATCGCCACTGGAGATGCTGACTAAAATTGTACCGGATTTGAATGACATCGTCATCTTTGGTTCACCCTATACAGCGCATCAGGAAGCAGTGAATAAGTATTTGACCTAACGCGGAAGACCCAGCATTATTATTGGCAAGAGTGACGAGATCAAAAGCTACCGATTCTACATTCCACAAGAAAAGGTTGTCGTTTGACCCATCACGTGAAGAACGTTGAAACCTTGCCAGAGGAGAAAAACGAGCAATTGCGGCATCTGCATCTCACGGACGAGAAGGATGAAGAACAGGGAGGCAACGTGCAAGACAAGCGGCCAAAAAAGTCTTCTGAAATGATGTCAAATGGGGGCGTGCGATAAAAGGCCTGGAGACGTGAGCGTCACCGCACAAGATCGGTGGCTATCGAAGGTGCCGACTCGGAGGAGAAGAAACAGAGCCAGAATGTCCAGGTGGGTTGCAGCGTGAACAGCATCCACGACTCAGACCCCAAGAACTACGGGAGGCAATGCGAAGCCAATTGAGAGACAAGTGGCAGGTGGCGGAATCTGAAAAAATACAAATACAGGCCGTCGAGGAAAATAATGTGTGGTTAGGCTGTGGCACCACCCAACCAGAGTCACATTCTTCATACGATGTGGGTTTTCAAGACTAAGACAAACGCGGATGGAGCGATAGAACGTTTCAAGGCTCGTTTAATTCCTTGCGGCAGTGAGCAGATCTTTAGTGTCGACTAAGGGCTGACCTTCGCGGCCGTGATGGAGCTGAGTACGGTTAAGTTGATTTTGGTTTTCGCGCTGCGTTGGGGGGGGAGTACTGGTCAGACATAGTGGTATCCTCAACGCGTATGTCAAAGTAGAAAAAGAACAATACTTGGATATTAATCTGGAAGCTCCCGAAGGTATGGAGATATCGGAAGAAGAGCTCGGCAAGTTTGGAGTGGACACAAAGAGTAAGCTGGCCTTTCAGTTGAAGAAGTCACTTACCGGCCTGAAGCAATCTGGGCGTCTATGAAGCGAATTGCTATATTAGTTCACGACTTCTCCACCGGGGAGTCCGAGTGCTGTCTACTCTTTTCAACTTTCTATTGTTTGACGTGGTGAATGTGAATGTGATTATTCTTAGATTGTGATTGTCAATGTAATTGTGAATGTCATAATGGATCTTATAAACATGCATAGATGTTTGATGTTTGATTGTTGTGGAGCAGCATGCATTGTGCAATCTATTGTGTTACGCGCATTCACTTTCGTAGACGGCTATATTAGGCTGAAAGCACCGTATAGCAATACCACGGAAGACCAAATGGTGTTTTCAAAGGGCCAGCGGGGAACGCAGAACGAGCCATTAATGCGTGACTTTTAGTCGCTAGTGAGAATTCTGCTGTGGTTTGCTCCATGCACCCGGCCCGATGTGAGCTTCGCAGTAACAATGCAACGCGGCATACGCACAATCCCACCGTCAGAGACTGGAAGCTGGTCAAAGGGGTCGCGCGATACCTGAATGAAACAAAGCAGCTCAAGTTGGAAATGAGGATCAGTTCGAATGGAGACAAGTTATCGACGGTGAGTTGGAGCGACTCCGACTTCGCCGCTGACGAGGCAGACAGGACGTCTTTACTGGCGGAGCGATCACGCTGGACGGTGCACCCATCCAGTGTATCTGCAAAAAGGAGAAGGGCGTGTCGTTTTCTACCATGGAGTCTGAATTTAGTTCGGTCTAGCATGTAGGGCGTGAACTCTTCGGGATACGCGATCTGCATCCGGCAGCTTGGTCTAGCAGCTCGAGATACTATAGTAGCGGTCACGATTACTCGACAAGCCGTTTACGTTGCTTAATTTTTTCCACGACAGATATGTGATGATTCCAGTTTTTCCAGAAGATGTAGTATCACCACAACACTCAGAAGTCTCCTCAATGTAGCTTCGATGTAATAGCTTTCTGCATGTAGTAATTGCTGATCCTAATGAGGTCAGCAATACATTGATAGTAAGGGATGGCCAATGCTATCAAATTATGTGAAAGCTACAATCAGCAATTAAAAAAAAGCGACGTTTTGAGCGTGAAAAGTACAGTCAACGAATGTTTTCGAGCACTATTATCGTGATGGTCTTGCGTAGTGCGATGAAGGAGCTTTATCTTCACGTGTGGTATATCCACGTGGCTTGATGGCAATAAAGACGACAGATTTGTTACCGTTCATGATGCTGCCATTTGTAGCGCTCCTATTCTTCCTGGTTTGCATGCGAAGAATTCAAATTGATATCTCAGCTCGTTATACGACCATCGCTTCTTATAATGCTAATGTTTATTGTGTTGATTACCCACATGCGTGCAATCCGGTTGGAGAATCTACCAATCGATCTTCCACAAAATTTGTCGAAATAACCAAGTGACGTCGGTCACAGGATGCAGATGATATGGAGGCTCAGACTCTATTTGAGCTGTATGGTCGATTTATCGCTGGGGATCACTATTTTGATACGAAATGACGACTCACACGTGCATTCACATATCGTAATGCTGGTGATCGTGAGCTCCATCGATACATTTATCGTCTCTTATAAAACGAGTGCACCTCATCGCTAAGTATCATGGAATCGGTTCGACAATTTACTCGTGAAACAGAACCGTTGGTGCCGGCTCGTAATCATCATTTTTCATGTGTAGCTTCTATAACTGTACTTTATACTCGACGCGAACATTGCCCGTTGTTCGGTTTTCGGTTCTTATTCACGGCTTCTTGACGCCCTGAAGGTTTTGTAGATTGATACGCTTTGGTGAATTTGGATCGTAGTGTTTTCCTAACGCGTGGTGCATTCATAAAGTAATATTGGGCGTCATGAACGTTGACTTCCATTGAAATTGGCTAAGAGCTTAAAATTGTCAGGTACGTCTTTTTGTGAGAGGCTTCATGTGAATCAACTGGAATCATTTTGTTGGTCAACCATCTCAACTTACTCGTTTCCATAATTGGAGATTCGTTTTTTTTATAGTCTGACCAAACGTTGGCTATTTGAGTCTATTGGGGGACGTAAGTGTCCATCAATGCCCAGGTAAACTCTCCGCAAGAAACGCTCTAGCTACGCATGGCCGACGGTCTAACCATCTCCGTCGCTTGGTTTGTAACAGTATTTTGATACTATTGAGTCGCAACTGAGACTTTCGGCGGCATCAGAATGAAAGGGCATTAGCTCTCGAGCTGCCCAAGTTGTCAGGTATTGGGCTTATGCCACAAATTGAACTTTATGCTTCAGACCCTAGTTATACCGAATCAAACTTGACCGCGCATCCTGCGCACTGACCTTATCGTTAAAAGAATCGCTATGTCTCTTACGTGAAAATAAATAACATGCTGATGATTACTTGTATATGATAAAGTTTCGATGAGATTGTGTTATTTGCGAGAGCAGAAAGCATAATCTAAATATCTCGTCTCTATTATGCGCATGACGATAAAGCAAGATTACAAGACTGGAGTAACCACTGGTACTTTCTCTTCCTTTGATTGAAAAACATGATATACAAGCTTTCCAAAGTACTTGCAGCTCTAACGCTATCCTTCAATAAGGGTTCAAGGGGGCTGGGTAATAGTGGTATGGTTAAACATATAAAATTGGAAGCACCAGTTTGTAAAATTGGTGAGTGCTCGACAGTGAGGTAATCAAGATTGGAGGAACGTCTCGGATATTGACTGTGCTCAATTCTACCTCTTATTGCCCAGCCGGGAAGTTCAGCTGCTTCAAGACTACATAACCTTTCCCACAAGTGAGCCCGGCGCAACATGTTTCGTGTTGAGAATATCTAGCAGCTGCATAGTATGCTTGTTACGATGACAGTTCTTTTTCAAGATCTTTACTGGCTTATACGAACAAACTCTCATTGGCGAACGACACACCCTACGGTTAATGTTTTCTTTTCATGACGGAACTTTTCACCAGGTCGATACGTTCGGAGTCCGGAATTTATCACACAACATTTGTCTGCGGTTGACTCAGGAGTATATTTTCCTTTATGTCTTGCCATCAGGGTTTAGATCAAATGGTATGATAAAAGTCCAGCAGGTCTTGTATGATTCAGATCCATTTATCACCGTCAAAGGTTATAACAGTTTCATCCGCAGTATATGAAGTTTTCAAAAGACTTTCGAATAATAAATCTTCTTCAGATGCTGCTTATCGGCTTCGAATTCGATTAGAACTAGTGCAGCTTCGCAAAATCAATTCATTCTAGCTCCGAGGCAGATTTCTAAGCCACCTACGGCTTTGGAATGCTGGTATGATAGTAGGCAATCGAGACAGCAAACAAAACTTCCTCCTCAATTAAATGCAAGCAAGCAAGAAACGTTATTCTATTTGTGAGTGGAAGCGGGGTTTAATGTAACGGTAAATCTAAGTGTAGCGGTCACAATTAGTGGTGATTGATCGTGTGCTGCTACTAGCTCAAACACGACAAGTGCGTACATATTCGAGTTAGATGCAATCTTTTGTGCTTTGAGTCGATAATTTAAGAATATTAGGTCTTGCTTTAAACATTCGTTCACTTCAGCCGCAATATTGTGCCTTACCTATAAATTTGTCAAGTTGCAACGGTCGGAATCATGGAAGACGTTCGTTCTGCATATTTTCCAACTACCGAAGTGCGCCCATGCTGGAGCAAACAACGTGCTTCACAGCGCCCATACATATGCTTTACTTCGAGGCAACTTACAGTGGATCAATTCTGTTTCATCCTATTAATCAATATCAATTCACCATTATAGACTTTTTCTGTATTTCATGGTTCAGCGAAGACACATCGGCTACTGAAGCACTTTTCTCCCTCGCTGTCGGTAACTAGATGCTCAAAAAGCGTTGTATGCATATACGATCTAAAAAACATGACTTACATTTGCAGAGGAATTAGTTTTAGCAACGATTGTGTTGACCATGAGAACGACAATTTTGAGCTCTAAGGGGAATTGAAAATCGCACTTTTGGGGCGTCTAGTACACAGATCTGAATGCACTGGCAGTGAATATTGTGGTCGTCTGGTTTGCGGGAGTGCTCCTTTGCAGTTTTTAGCTAAGTCTTCTTCATGTGATGAAAGCGAAGACTATGGAAAGGATAAATGCTGAACCCCTTTCAAATGCATCTTTTGGGGGTGATGATATCTATCTCAAAACAACTTCGACTGTACTTCCTGCACTTTCTTCCTATAATCAAAAGCTTGTCTCAAACTTCCTATCCGAAAAGGCCTGAAAGCGTTCTATGACTTCTATGGTCGGCGGTTACGTTCAGTGTGCTTGTGGTAATGTCGATGAGACTATCCACAAATCATGGAAGGAAGTGCAAATGATCCTGGTCTAGTTGCCCAAATGTGAAAGATATACTTCCTCACGTAGTATGCCATATGCAACGCGCTACCCCGATTGCTTCTGCGACACTCCTTTATCAGTCGCAGAGTATATACAATATACCCAAGCGAGGAAATATAGGCAGATCAGACCCAGCTTAAGTATTCGAGGGCTTTTTGTTGTAATGGATAATCAATCGCTTTATTGCAACCATCTATTCTGAAACTTTGCTTTATCACCGGCATAGTGGCAGTAAAAGCTGCCCGCAGGTGCATTCCGACTTTACATCAATCCATCCGCTACTCCTGATTACAGATGTTGCTACAATTATTTTCATTTGCCTGTGGCAAAGGCAATGCAGCATCTGGTTCTTTATCGGTCCTTCTTTGATAAAAGTATGATCAGGGGACTAGACGTGTGGCTGCGAGTACATTTACCTTGCCACACCGTGAATGAATAGTTTAGAACTGAAACCGAACAACCGGTGCTGGGCAGGCGCATTGGAACGACCAAAACGATAAATTTGTATGTGTCCTATCTGGCTATCACGCTGTCAGCGTATCGACATTCACAAACGTTTTCTTTGCAAAGCTGGTCGTAATCAACACATTCAAAATTATTGAGATTATCCAACTCGTTTGAATGCTTCATTACCGTTGTCAAAATCGATGATGATTCTGATTGATGTAGATGACGACCGACATCTTTGTGTAGCCACGGATCATGCTATCGTAGGTTGATTTTAGCTATCTGTTTCTATGTATCCTAAACTAGATGGATGTGTGCAAGGTCAGTTTAGAGCCGAGATTTTCCCGTAATTGGGCATCACAACTGCGTAAAGCATTAGAACGTTTCATTGATACGGTTGCCCACAAATTTATTTCCGTTCGAATCGCGGATATTGCAATGTTATCGGGTAATGGATTTGTAACATGGTAGCGTAGGTCAGTTGAGCTTGCGAAGTGCCTAGAATTTTATCCTAGCTAGATTTTGATTGCTTGTGACGCGTGACCGCTGAGTTAGACAAAAATCTATTACGGAACTTCATAGCTTCCCAATTTTCATGCTTTTTTCGACCACCATGCGGTAGCGGTTGGTGCTGGCTTTAGGAGTGAGGATACATCATCGGAACGTGCACATGTGTTTCTATCCATCTTACGACGACCTTATCGCAATCTGGGCTTGACGTCATTGTGCTTACTCAGAAACACGGACTTCACTTCTTGCGTTACGTCCGCCAGAATACTCAATCCTCGCCATCGCTTGATTTGTGTCAACAAGCTAAATTGTCTACGCAGCAAAAACTTACAATTCAGGTTTATCGACATTGGAAAGAACGCAGGTTATAGCTGTCGAATGTGTAAAACCTCATATTTTGAGCGTTAATCACGAGTTGACGCTTAGAAGAACACAGTAACAGCTTTTTTTAATCAATTTTGCGACGGATACTGTGCACTGATTCTACCCAATAATTGATCGTGAGGATTCTCCTTTACTTTATTGACTTCAACGAAATGATAATTGATCTCTCCGCCCGTATCCCCCATTATAATAGAGTGAGCTCTTAGAAATGTAGTACCCATCAATCATGTTGTATCTTCGAATCATTCTTCAATGAGAGGTGTACACATGGGTCCTTCTTCTATGATGTAAAATAGGCTTTGAGGTCGATGAAGTCACCATTCGATAAGGTTATTTCTATTTCCAGCCCATGTTTCTTTCTTGACGATATGGTTGCTATGGAAGAGACATCGTCGCAACGCCCTCGCAATCGACTTTCATTACTCTCAATTTTCATTTCACGGAACTTCTTTGCTAAAAGTTTTTTTTCATGCTTCCATGTTCAAAATGTGCGATTCAGATGGCTTCTTCTACACCAGCCCCAGTTCGTGTTTTCTGTCTTGTAACCGTCCGCTCGAATAAAGTCATATCTGCTATAAGATGCCCTTCGATCAAATGTACTCCTTTATCGCGTGGAACTCTATGAGGTCCGTAAAACTCCTATAACCTTCAGCCTAAGTACATGCGAGAGAGTAAGCTTGAGTGCTCACGCACAAACCTTCTCATTAGTCTATAGCAATTCATTTCAAATTCAGTCTTTCGGAGACATCCCATTCAATTTCCAGACGATCGTGTATACATTACCATTCACCGTTTGCTTTACATGAATTGCCGGCTTCCACTGACCATCTCTATTTATTGAATCTTGTTCCAGAATTCCATCGGACGTAGCTCAGCTTTGTAAAAGAGGTACTGACAAGTAATTTCCGGATTCTTTTCGCATACTTGAGCTACTAGTGTGACTTATCAACTCCATTGGTTTCCACCGTAAATGACCCATAAATAAGGTACATCAATGCCATACATCCTTCAAGCACTGTTTGAAGATATCCATCCCTAGTTTCAGTATGGTCGACCGACAAGGCTCAAAGTATACATAACGCCCGCTTGAATTGAACCAGGAAAAAGCCTGCCACTCGATAAACTCGATTCAGTGCGACATGAACGATCAAGCCTTCCGTAAACCGGTAGTGTGCGAAAGATACTTCATGGAGCTTGACCTTTGAATCAGCCATTGAAGTGAGCTATAGCCAGCCCAAAAAAAATGGGAGAATTTGTCTCGACTTGCCAGCTCTGATGATAGAAAATACGTACTTTATAAATATGGAAGCGAATTTGTCAGGCCTGACGTGAGACAAACAGACAGCAGCACGACAAGATGGGTTGCCGAAGAAAGTTTTGAAGAATTCGTACTTTAGGCATAGTATAAAAATAGCAGCGTTACTAAGTTTTGATCAAGGTTTGACCTAACACATGCTGTCGTAAATATGGAAGCGAATTTGTCAGACTTGACGTGAGACAAATAGCAGGACGACAAGATGGGTTGCCGGAGAAAGTTTTGAAGAATTCGTACTTTATGCATGGTATAAAAATAGCAGCGTAACTAAGTTTTGATCAAGGCTTGACCTAACACATGCTCTATCGTACCTACAGATATGCTTAGCATCGTGAAGCTGTAAATTAGCAAAGAAGTAAATTTCCTTTCATAAATTGGGTACCTCTAAGCGTACTTCCTACAAGCACGATAGCGCATCTAAAATCACATTCACGTTGTTCGCATACAAAAAGGTGTCCGTTGCTGTAGTTTTACTTGTTAGTGCGACGTATAGAAACCGAGATCCAAACTTAGACATCTAATTTAATTCCTCTTCGAACTAAGAGGCAGAAGGTTGGTAACATCTTCTTCCTAAGTCACGGAATGTTTTCTATGCCGCTTTTCTTGACGCTACTATTAGATCAGGTTTAGCAATTTACAAGAGCAAGAACAGTATAGCCTGCGCCATTCGCAGGATTATTGAAAAGTTGACATCTCGGTCATGTTCTTTTATCTTGACCGTCCCTCTATCGCTGCGCCTCTTTATATTCCCAACTTTGTGTCACACATTTGTACACATCTATTACTTGCAAGCATGTTCCACACGCTTAAGGCTCGCGTCTAGCACCTTCGTTAGACTTCCTATATTGCTATATCAACAGGCTGTCTAGCAAACACAAAGCGTTTTCATTAGCTTTCACCAGGGTAAAGGTAGGTTCTCCTCTACATATGCACGATGCAGAGAGCTACAGCTCCTGCCATAGATCCTATAACAAACATGTAGTACGTTGAGTCCTCATCAACGAGTATACGTATTGCAGGTGAGAAATTGAGTTTGGACTATTGCTACTCACCTTGGTTACTCGACAGAATAGCAGAAAGCGCGAGCAATGATATGGCGCTTGCTAAAAAAATCTGCATCGTCTGCTACTCAATCAGAAGAAAAACATGCGTGTCTGCCTGCACACTGAGTTACTTATTTATCGACGGGATGGCACTTCTTTGTTAGACACACTGCGTTAACTAATCAGGATCGGAGGCCCAACAGAGTAACTGACGCGAGCGCTCAGCGTCTGGAAGATGCTTAGAACCAAGATGTTCAACACAGAAGTAGCTGATGATACGAGGCACAGCGAAAGAGGACGCATTTGATGAAAATAAGATCATGATCAGGGCGTTGAATTTCTCAATCATTATCGGGGGGAGGTAAGGACACTGGCGAAGTGCAAGAGAAGCTGAGTGAAAGATGGCAGAGATGTTCACGTGAACGATCGAAATCAAGTAGTCATTTCACGGTTCAGCAGTTTCGATACCAAGAAGAACAGGAAAAGGATGGGTGCGGCTCGAAGAGAAATTGAGTTACATGCCAAGATTGGATCTCGGTTTATATATGTCGCTCGTAGAGTATGCTTAGAGGTACTCAATGTATGAAAGTAAATTTTCTACTTTGCCAACTTCCAGGTTAACGATGCAAAGCATATCTGTAGTTACGACAGAGCATGTTGTCAGGTCAAACCCTTATCAAAACTTACCATTCTATACTATGCATAAAGTACGACTTTTTCGAAACTTTCTCCGGCAACGCATCCTCACAAAGTGCGCATTCTATATTATCAAACTTGGCAAGTCGAGAAAAAATTCTTCCATTTTTGCTAGCTGCAGTATACCCCAATGTCCCAATCGACCAGGAATTACCCTTTCATTATTCAACTTACGACTCGGGGGACAAAGGATGAAAGCTTTTTTTCTAAGAACGTACGTTAGTTTTGGGATCGGAGCATTTTTCGCGCATCATAAGTTTGTGGTGGTTACAGGAGGCTTGTACGTTGAAGTTGTTACAAGCTCTGGATCGGCTTGTGCGAGCAATTTTTTTCCTGACGAGATGTACACTGTGAGGCTACAAAGTACCGACTTGGCCGGGGTGTTGGGTAAGCTGCAATTGGGCTACATCATCGAAAGGTTTCCAAACCCTCGATCAGAGTTTGTAGACCCTGAACAATCGCCAAAAGGACCCACAGACAGGTCAGAAAATTCGTTCCGTTCTGCAAAAGAGTTGAGGGTAGAAGTCAAAAATCAATGGTGCGCGACTCACTGGGAATTGGACGGAGACGCTTTGAACAAATGGATCACAAATAACATATTAAACAGTGATGGCAAGGAATGGTACATGAGTATTCAAGCTTATGTAACAGAGAATCCAGGAATATATGCTATCACGCCTGATTCGATGCGTTTGAAAAGTGATGAAGTCTCCTCAGGTAAAAATGTATTTATGCTTATGGGGCCCCATAAGGCGGATATCTCTTATCTTGGAAAAGAATACAACGAAGAAAAAGTATCAATAAATCTTGATTATGAAGGTGTCGGAATCCCGCATTCACATTGCGAATACCTGAAGGAAGCGCTCAGAACACCTCGCGGAGCTGCTTCTTCCGCCGAAAAAAACGTTTTTATGATAATAACATTTCAGGGTAAAGCCATCAAATTTTATTTACACAAAATCGATTGCACTTCCTATTCACAAGATGGAGCATGGACAGTGGGTTTTCTCATCCTGCAAACTTATTCCGTCATAATTGATAGTACGGGTGGAAATACTCGCTTGAGCTTAAAGGAAAAATAAGAAGCAAGGTGGAAGCATCTGCATCATCTGATGTCATTTTGGGGACGTAAGTGCATTTAAAAAGCGTTACGAATAGATCGGTTAACGTATAAATGATCACTTTTTTTTGCAAGATCAATTTGAATGTTATTTTGTTTCACGCATGAACACTTATCTCATGGCATAGGTCCAACATATGAGGTGTTTGGCAACTTCACGGCAAATGCCTGCTTTCTTTTCGACATCGATATCGATGTGTAAAAAATGCAAAAAATGTAAGTCGGAGAGAAGCACACGTTCACCTCCCGTTCAACCTTGTAATCTCCGCGCTGAAGTGACACTCGACTGGTGAAATATAGTACTATTATTACATGATTGACTGTAGAAGGTACTTTCACGACCACTGACCCAAGATCGAACCAAACGCGTGACACTCGAATACGAGACAAGCTCAGTAGTCTGGATCCTCAAGATATCGCCATCTACTTCGAGCCGAATGATCATCAATAATGCGATCGTCTCGATCATCGTGTACGTGTTGTACATGACGCAGCTTTCTGCTTGTTCGTGACTGGCGTTACACCAGCAGCCAAATTGGACACATGGAAAAGTAGATCATGGTCGTGCTAAGCTCCATTCAGTCAAGTTTTCAGTAGGTAGATAGAATCGCATACACAATTCTAATCCCCGACTGTACAACACTTTGGTCCATGTTGGAAAAAGATTGACAAGGATTGGGAATATTGTGTTGACTTGTAAAAGGATCGATAGTAGTGTTGCAATCCGAAAGAGCGAAATGGTGTTGTATGGGTTACAGCAGACCCATTCGAGTAGCTATTTCAGTCTCAATCTTCTCGCTTGAAGGCCTTACATCTACACTGAAAGTAACAGACGGAATGTCGAGAAAGCTATTATGATAGCGTTGCACATCACGTAGACCTTTGAACTGAACATCGACCTGGCACTCGCTCTGTTGTTACGGAATTGTACAAAGGAGAAGATATGGCTTTGTGTTTGTTCGTATGATTGCTGGTATAAATTCTTTCGATTTATGGCTCTGTTTAAAAGTATTGAAAAAGTTCCTGGACTTTCGTTCGTCCTTCTCAACCTTTTTTGCAGGAGACCTCAAAGATGGACACGGCTTGGTGAATGTCTACCAGGAATCTATTAGCTGGAGGGTCGTCTCCCCAAGAAGATATAGTTCGCTCTCTTCCGAGAGTAAGCTGAGTTGACTCCAATATGGGCTCAGGTGTCGTTAAAACCATTCGAAAGCGGTGATTTAGCTCTATAATGTATTTTACAGCGTCGACTTGCATCAGTGCGATCATCGGGAATGCATGCTGGACGCCCAACGAGATGCATGGACACTGCTGAGGCCTTGTGTCATTTCAGAGCTTCCCCTCACACCATCTTTTCGCGCACCATACGCAGCTTTACTCCCACCCATACATCGTTGTCTTGCTATCTTCTTATCCACCAGGCAGTTGACAGATTGCTGGACGGTAACTGTAGCCTTCCGTGGCTCATTCTGCACTATGCGGGCAATTATCCCTTCTGCACCCCATTTCTTCTCGAATATCGATGGACTGTAGTCTCAAAAGTACGCGCTGAGGTTGACGCGCTCAAGCAAAGCCAGTCCCCGGTGGATGAATCAGTGACTTCCTCTCCGCACACTACTTCGCCTGATCGAATGCCCTGCACCACGATCGATCAAGCGCTGCCATGACACTTACAAGCCGCGAACTCACGATATGTAGAGATCGTCTCGAAAAGGGAAGAAGGTGACTGAGGGTCATGCTAGGTGTTACATGTATCCTTCTTCCCCTGATTGAACTATGGTCGTATGAATTCAAAAATAATCGGTGCGGATCTCTTTTATAGCTTCAACTTGTGCTTATGCTAGCTTATCATCTTCGTATCTCGTACGTGAACATATACGCATCCAAAGTGTCCATACCGAATCAGTAAGATTGTTGATGCCGAGGGACAAATTTCCGCAGGATACGTCTTTGACTTCTCAAATTAGCGGCGTTCCGGTTTCTGATAACCAGAGTCATGGGCTGACAATTACATTGACCTAAGACTGGGATTGAGTATTTTAGCTTGTTCGCGTGGCTCGCTGAAAAAATTTTCCTACACAAAGCGTTTATGTAATCCTTCAGAGAAATCGTCCCATCAGAGAATGCTTGAAGGAATCGGAAGCGGCTTGGCTGGGTCTAAGAAAGTTGTAACAGCCCCAAGAAAATATGTGTACGTGGCCGGATGATTCGTTGTCTCTACGGTGCTATATTTGCTGAAGCTGTCAAATCACGTATCGTTCATCCCAAGCAATTGCGAGGGGTTCAATGGCTCGATCAAAGAACGTGTGCGTGATCTTCCGCGCTGAAATAATGCGAAGAAATATGTCGGAACCACATAATTGCTCGAATTGATGGCATTGGGGTTTGTATCGAAAAATCTTGAAAAATTGGAAACACATAAACAAGTTCTTTTCTTAGTGGCATCCATGGTCGATGTACTGTCCTCACTCTCATAGAAACCAACTGAAAACGCTTCGAAGCCAACAAATCTTGATGACTTCTCAGGAGCTTCGCGTCCATTCCCCCAAGACGATTGACACAATTAGCCAAACACCATTCGATGGTAGCAATGCGCTCATACAAGTCCATGCTTTTTCTCGATCGGTCTTGCGGCGTTGCGGTTCAGCTGCTTGTTTGGGGCCGAAATCCCATTGATCCGTGCATAGAAAAGAAGAACGTACGTGTCTTAGATATTTACATCACCTCGAATCAATACATTGGATCCCGGGAAAAACATTGCAAGAGATACAGAATGGGAAAATTGACTCCAACTCGGCCGACATCAATCTCGTGTTGCAATTTCCGGGAAGATAATACAGAAGATGTGAAAATAGCACGATTGTTACCATATGAATTCTGCTTGTTGAGTTTAATCGCTTCTTCCAGCGATTCGACCAACATGCATACAAGCACAGTTCCAGCTATCTCTTTTGTGTTCGCGACATGGCGCATGCTAATATTGTCCAATAGCATAGCAACATGCCCCAGACTCCCGCTGAATCGCTCATTGATGTGCAGGTGATTTATTATGATTTGTGTGTATCGCGGGCAATGCATAGGATAAGTAGTATTTCCTACTATGACCAGAAAGCTGGTAGAATAGATCATTGGATAGACTGTATAATTATCTGAAGAGTACGATTTATTGTATACAAATCTGGAAATGACTTGGTAGAACAAATTGACATGACGTATCATAACTATAGAAATAATTTCCGGACGGTCTGCATGTTCTTCGCAGTGCCCGAGAGATACATACACGTACCCATATTAAGCAAAGCCTCGTTCTCCGCACATTTGTACAGTTTTGACCATACAGAAATCAACCTCTTCTTAGATACCATATACACGACCACGGTTGCTGCTGTATGAAAATTCTTGCAGTCTGAAATTACGCTAAAAGTGACAAAACCTGATTTGCGAATCCATAACTATAGTTTTTCCTGTCTAAGTGATCGAAAATGAAGGATCAATGCGCATTTTTTCTGTTGTGATCACCGACTCGTAGTCACCGATTCAAAGAACGCACATCGAGGTAGCCAATAAGATTCTGATATGGTGCTGATTGTGTCTCTATTATCCAATCGCAATTATCCGCGCTGAATATTCGCGAAATTCGCGCGTCATTGTTGCTGGCATGGATCGTACATTGGACAGGAATCAGGAAAGACAAGAAAAAAGAGCGCATTTTCAGCGACTGAACAAGCCTGTATCCCGTGATTCATCAAGGATAAAAAATTCTAAAGGAGCTCGAGCAAACAAGAATCAGAATGGTGGCCGC
The DNA here is from genome assembly GCA_905220665.1 of Albugo candida. Lineage (NCBI taxonomy): Eukaryota > Oomycota > Peronosporomycetes > Albuginales > Albuginaceae > Albugo > Albugo candida. Next base: position 272,033 of record CAJNAR010000003.1, read on the forward strand.
GCTTTGGCCGGCAATAAAATACGTGCGCTGCAAGAAAACGATCAACTCGATGCATCTCTCGGCTTCCCACTGCTGAAAGATATAGTAGAAAACGAAATGCAAGAAGAAGCAGGAGGCAGAAATCTGTGGAATGAGTCGTGTACAGAACGTCTCGGGTGGCTACTCAACTTTCGTGCCTCGACCATGATCGAGAAAATAAATGAAGTGGACAGAGAGGTCAGCGCAATTGATTTGTACTTTATTCAGCAAGATGGTCATGGGTTCAAAACGCGTGTTGTGTATCGTCCGTACTTTTACGTTCGCCTCGACGGCCACGGAGCAATTGCTCAACGCGCGATTCTTTTCTTGCAAAAGAAATTCGAAGGTATGATGGAAAGCATTACACGAGTATATCGGGAAGACTTGGATCTACCGAATCACCTGAGCGGGAAGAAAGCTCTTCTTCTCAAGCTAGCTTTCGCTACTGTGAATGATCTGATTCAGGTGAGGAACGAATTAAGCTCGCTGATACTTCGCAATCGAGCACAACAAAAGTCAAAGGAGGCGTACTTGAGCTCATCTACATGTAGCTCTTCCACTCAGAGACTCTTAGATTTAGAAGATTTGGTAATAAGTGACGATGAAGAAAGCGGTCATCATGCTACCTTGTCGATGCAAGCCAGTATGGATGACCCAATCGAGACATCATTTCTTGAACTCCGAGAATACGACGTCCCTTATGCGATGCGAGCAGCAATCGATCTAGATCTCCGAGTCGGATCTTGGTATCATGTCAAATATATTCATATGGAGCCATATGATCCTCATCATATCTCCAAGGACGCTCAATTAGTAGACAAAGCAGAGCCTATCGTTTGTGCTTTTGACATTGAAACCACAAAACAGCCATTGAAGTTTCCTGATGCGAATGCAGGGGATCAGATTTACATGATTTCATACATGATTGACCGTCAAGGTTTTCTTCTGGTCAACCGCGAGTTTGTATCTGAATCCATTCCGGCCTTTGAATACACTCCGAAACAAGTCTACCCCGGAGAATTTGAGGTTATCAACGTAGAGAATGAGAAAAATCTTTTGGAAGCATTCATTTCCCACCTTAAAGAAGCACGTCCCCATATCTACGTCACGTACAATGGAGATTTCTTTGATTGGCCTTTTCTAGAAGTTCGCTGTCAAATGCATCATATCGATATGTCGAAAGCTCTCGGCATTTTCAAAACACGCGCTGGAATGAACAATAAGAAGGGAAAACGTGTTGAGTCGGAAGGCTACACCGAAGAAGACACAATCGCTGGGGACAAGAAATTCGATTCCTCGAATGTCACTTATGAATATCGTGGTCATGCATGCGTGCATTTGGATGCATTCTGCTGGGTTAAACGTGACTCTTATCTTCCTCAAGGTTCACAAGGGCTCAAAGCTGTGACGAAATACAAATTAGGCTATGATCCCGTTGAAGTGGATGCGGAAGATATGCTTTCCTTGGCACAAGAAGACCCGATGCAAATGGCGACGTACTCAGTATCTGATGCTGTCGCAACCTTTTACTTGTATGAAAAGTACGTTCATTTATTCGTTTTCTCTCTCTGCACAATCATCCCACTTTCGAGCGAGGACGTTCTCCGAAAAGGCTCTGGAACCTTATGTGAGGCGCTCCTAATGGTCGAAGCTTTCCGTGGAAATATTATTTGTCCCAATAAGAGCACAAACGGTATCAAATGGAGTGAAGGCGAAGAAGAAAAGTTTCATCGAGATACGTACCTTCTCGAGAATGAGACTTATGTCGGCGGTCACGTGGAGTGCCTTGAATCAGGCGTATTTCGATCAGATCTCGAGTATGACTTCAAAATAGAGACCCAGGCTATTGATCTACTTATTGAGAATCTTGATAGTGATCTGAAATCAGCGCTGGAAAGTGAGTGTGGGATCGCTGGTTGTGATGTGGAGGGTCAAGTGCTTGATTACTCAACTGTGAAGTCGCAGCTGAAGGACAAGCTACTATCGCTCAAGCAGAAACCACAAAGACGAGAACTCCCTTTGATTTATCATTTTGATGTCGGAGCAATGTACCCAAATATCATTCTCACAAATCGCTTGCAACCTTGTGCGATTGTCACGGAACGAGAATGTGCCGCATGTACTTTCAATACAACCTGTGGGCAGACTTTGTTACAGACACAAACTGGCAATAAAGATGTTATGTCTAGCTCGGATATTTGCCAACGAGAGCTGGAATGGGTATGGAGAGGAGATTACTACCCAGCCCGCAAGCAGGAATACTTATCGCTAAAGACTCAAGTGCAGTACGAGAACTTTCCAATCTCTTCAAAAGATCGTTTGAACGCAGACACGGTCAGGATGGTGCCTTATACATCGTTATCCAAGGGTACACAAGGACGAATTTTGAAAGAAAGGCTGAAAGCATACTGCTCAAATGTTTATAAGAAGAATAAGATCACACGTGAAGAAACGAGGCAGGCTACAATCTGCATGCGTGAGAATCCCTTTTATGTCAACACTGTCCGCGCCTTTCGGGATCGACGTTATGAATACAAAAGCCTCACGAAAAAGTGGAAGAAGGCATACACTGAAGCCGAAAAGGAACAAGACGCACTCAACATGAAATACGCACAGGACAAATCGTTGGTATACGATTCGCTACAACTGGCTCACAAATGCATTCTTAACTCGTTTTACGGCTATGTTATGCGTAAAGGAGCTCGATGGCATTCAATGGAAATGGCCGGTGTGGTTACGCACACTGGAAGTCAGATTATCAAGCAGGCCCGAGAATGGATCGAGCGAATTGGAAGGCCCTTGGAGCTTGACACGGATGGTATTTGGTGCATACTTCCGTCCTCATTTCCAGACACTGTACAGTTCCAAGTCGTCTCCTCCGTGCAGGACTCCTTACAAAGTCCGCAAACTCGAGAGATTTCGTATCCATGCATTCTTTTGAATGCTTTGGTGGAAAAATCATTCCAAAATCCTCAGTATCATGAACAAGATGAAAATGGGCTTTGGAAAACACGCAGCGAGTGCTCCATTTACTTTGAAATTGACGGGCCGTATAAGTGTATGGTGCTACCTGCATCGACCGACGAAGGAAGACTTTTGAAGAAACGATATGCTGTATTCCATGAAGATGGGACGCTCGCCGAACTCAAGGGTTTTGAATTAAAACGACGAGGGGAATTAGAGCTTGTGAAAGCATTTCAATCTCGTGTGTTTGACGCCTTCCTAGACGGAAACAGTTTGGAAGAATGCTATGCAAGCGTAGCTGCTTGTGCCAATCGCTGGCTCGATATTCTTGAAAGTCGTGGAGCAGGGATGCACGAATCTGAAGTACTTGAGCTTCTCACAGAGAAAAAAACAATGTCGGGGTCGGTATCTCAATACGGCAACCAGAAATCCACCAGTTTGACGACTGCAAAACGGCTGGCGGAACTCCTGGGTGACGATTTGCTTCAAGGTCGAACTGGACTCACCTGTGAGTATATCATCGCTTCAAAGCCTTCACATGAAAAAGTGACGGAACGAGCTATTCCAGCCGCGATCTTTGCCATTCAAGACGATGCAGTCAAGTGGCATTACTTGCGAAAATGGTGCAAGGATTCGGAATTGATGAGCATCAATGTGTGTGATTTACTTGATTGGGAATATTACTGGCAACGATTTGCATCCACAGTCCAAAAAATTATCTCCATCCCTGCAGCTTTTCAAAATATCCAGAATCCAGTTCCTCGAGTCGCTCTTCCCGATTGGACATTGAAAAAAGTTCGCGAGCAACATGCAAAGCATCAGCAAGGAAGCATGCTCAAGTATTTGGTAACGCCAGCTCAAGTTGAGGCCGTCTCCCATCAAAACCCCTCCGACTGTGATATGACGGACGCTGCGGACCTTACGGCTACCATGGTGCAAGCGGAGGTGACTTGTTCTTTGCAGCAGGTCAAAGTCGTGAAATTCGGCGACGTTCCCGTTGACGAATGGCTTCAAGCTCGCAAATATCGATGGAAGGAATTGTTGCAAAAGCGTTCTCGATTACGGGTGATGAGAGAGAAAAACTTCAGAAATGAACGACTTATGGCCAATTTGAGCAAACGCAATCGATTTAAAGACGATAGCTTCTCGGAAGGTCGAAATTTGCGACGAAAGGGACTTTCATCGTTCATGATTGAGAATTTTGTCTTTGATACGCAAAAGACTTTGGCGAATGAAGCTTGGGAACTGATTGAGATATTTCAGGAAGAAAATTCTGCTGGGAGACTGATATGTTGGCTAATCACTTCGGAATCGAGGCTACTCCAGCGCATTGAGCTCAAAGTACCTCGTGTATTCTACCTGGAATGCATTGCTAAGGATGGGGAAGAGGAGGAGCGCCTTGGGATTTTAGAGAGTCGTCTTGCGTCTGTAGCAAAACGTGTTCATCGAACGCTTCCTCATGACGGCGGGCAATCACAATCAATGGAAGGATTGGTCTTATTAGAGCTCCGATTGAGTGAAGAACACTTTCAAAAGAACCAGAAACAATTGATCCCTGAAATCATGGCTGATCCACTCGTTGTCAAGATCCATGAGCTACAAGTAGATCCATTGGTGCGCGCTGTCTGCAAGCTCGGGTGTGTGATCACAAGTGACCTCAACCATCAAAGTAGGATCGATGCAGACAATGCGTCTTCCCTTTCATCCAGTTTGGGTCAATTCAAGCTGGATGACCTTAGATTCCAGTCAACTGCAAGCGTGCCATACTTGCCTTCATCAAGGCAAAAGATCGAGTCAATTAGCGAACGAGGAACGCATTTACCAGCCACAAATCGGATTCTCTTATACCACACACAGCAAAATAATCGAGCAGCCCTGGCGATCGTTAATCCGTGTGAAATGGTCGTAGAAGGAGATGTATCTGAAAGTCGACACATTCGTTGCAGAGGGTTTGCGTCGATCTGGCTCGCTGATCCTGCAAGTGGGAGCGTCAAATCCACCAAGCAATTATCCCAAAGCCTTGAGGAGATGATTCCTGACCTTTTTGTAACGTACCAGAATCAGAATACCAAGCAGCAACGCGCTGAATCCGCTTTACTCATGGAGACCTGTTCTTTTGATGCCCATATTGTCAAAGACATCAATGCTGCCTTCTCTGCAGCAAATGCGTTCCTGTGCAAGCTTCAAAATTCACAGATGCGATCAGCTCATCGTCCTGCGATTGTGGTCGCTCAATCTTGTTTTGGTCCCGATCAGCGTCGTCTACGGTCAAAGATGACGTGTCTACACGAGTTCCCGCTTGTTCTTTTGCCCTGGAGGAGTAGTGAAGCCCCGATCTTTCGAGCTCTTACATGGCGAACCGAAGTAAGTCGTGCAATCGTTCCCAAACTCTTTGAAATGATGCATTTCGCCGATGAACTGATCGCATGTGCTCGGTATGCGCATATACCCGTCGGTAACTTTGTGAGCCTGACACGGGGCATTGGCTCAACCGATCATTCATTAACAGTCTTGGACATTTTGTATTCCCGTATCCTGACAGCTCACAAGCATCTTTGGTGGCATTCATCACGACTCGAGTTGGACGAAATGGCTGCGTCTTGGCTACCATCGACACCTTCCGTGCTTGTTTCCAACACTGGGTCTTATCCGCATGTATGCGCAGAGTTGGAACTGGACGGCCTGGCTGTGTGCTCGATCCTCACAAGTTCTCAGCTTGCTTCGCTGGAGACTGATTTCTCCTTTTGTCTAAGTGACACAAGTCAAAGTCGTCTTGGAATGCAACACCCAACTTCAGAAGCGCTCCTCAAAACATCTGAACCAAGCTCAGTAGCGTTCTCATTGTTACGTTCTTTGGTGACGACTTTGTTCAAAGACTTTGTGGCCACACGGAACCAATTTGCTGATTATTTGCTTCAGCAAGTATATCGATGGCTTTGTGCCTCCCATGGAGCGCTTTCTTACGATCGAGAACTTGTGGAAATGGTACAGTTGCTCATGCGAAAAGCTCTGCTTCAATTGCTGGCTGAATTTCGGCGCTTGGGTGCCGAAGTGATCTATGCCGACGTTGGCAACTCGAAAATAGTCATCAATACAAAACGTAACTCTATGAAGGAAGCGCAGTCGTATCTCAACTTTGTGCTTACGACTATAGCCAAGCAAGAAATGTTTCAGGTGCTCCAATTAACGCCAAGAAGGGTACGTTGCGAGTGAATGTGTTGATACGCTTGTCTGGGAAAGCTAATGCTTCTCTCTGTAGTTTCTCTCCCATCTCTTCTTTTACGATATTGAAAATTACGGGGCCGTTGCATGGGACACAGACTCGAATGAGTCCAAGAGCCCAAAACCGATGGAAGACGCCTTACACGTCATTTCGCACTGGAATATCGCCAACTATTTACCGGCTGGCGTTGACGAATACTTTGTCTTACTGGTCGGCCAATTCATACGACGATATGCGAAATTTCATATTCAGCCTAAAAGCGATGAAAACAACCAAATGAAAGAATCTATCGATGAGTACTTTGATCAGGATATGCATATGAAACAACAGCTTCCAAAGTATTTGCAAAATCTGATGCGATCGTATTTTGCCAACAAAATGCTTCGTATCGTCACAGAGATTAACCAATGTGACTTGGATCCTTCCAGTTTCCCCATGTATGCTGGATCACATCTTCCTCTACAGAATCCTGCTTTAGAGCTGCTCAAATCGGTGACGGCTATTTTTGCACTGGAACCAGCAGTAGCACTCGAAGTTGAAAATGTCAAGCGAACGCTTCTTCGAGTCTTGAATGTGAGTGAATTTGCAGAAGCGGCCCGATTTCGTAATCCTTCGCTCTCGTTCATTATTCCTCAAGTGATTTGCTCGACTTGCAATTTGTGCCGCTCAATCGATGTGTGTCGTGATCCGCAGCTGTTTCAGGTCAACGTGCTCGGTGAAGATGTAAATGATTCGACTCGGGACGAGAAAACGGAACGGGAAGAGAATACGATGGTCCAGATTCAAAGTGCCTGGCATTGTCCACGTTGTTTAACCTCGTACGATCTCGAGCTCATGGAGCTTATCCTAGTGGAGATGGTGCAGTTCACATCACTCAACTACCAGCTTCAGGATCTTTACTGCTACAAATGTCAACTTCCGAAAGAGCACAAAATGTCACAATATTGTAAGTGTTCTGGGAACTATATATTATCACAGGGTGGAATTCAGAGCAAGAATCAATGGAGTCACCTCGGCGGTGATATCCACCAAACCATTCACATTTTATCGCGTATAGCGGTGCAGCACCAATTTTATTATCTCCAAGAAGTGTGCGAGACGCTACAACTGTGATCGTAAAATGTGTATGCCCACTCACCACTGTGCAAGACATCAGTCAGTATCACTCTACAAATTATTATCGTCGCTAGTGCTCGAACAATATGATAATACATAGTTTAGATTGGCTTGCTATAATTGCACTCTTTGTTCCTTTCTGTTCTGACTGTACCTTAAAAGTATCTTTTAGCCAGTGACTAGCTATGCAAATTATTATCTTGCTATCATAGCTACCAGTACTATAGAAATCAGTTGGGGTATTAAACAAGCGAAGAGACCGATACAAATACATAAGAGGTAAGGCGTTGCCATGCAGTCACCCATACAGGGTCAAAAATATACACTCACGTCTCCAAAAAAACTTGCACCGAGCGATACTATGACAGAAACGACTCCATTTCTCACGAATCGAAAGCTTCAGCCTAAGAATCTCGAAGGGAGGAGAAAGAAAAAGTCGAGGGTGTATCAAACATCAGAGCATTCGGATATCATTAAAAAAGATGGTGTCGCAAAAAAGAATTCAAAAACGAGGGGAAATGGACCATTACCGCTTTGGTTTCGAGGCACAATCACGCTAGCCGTAGCACTCACCTTTCTTTGTGTTCTTTCGTTATTGGCGTATGATAAACACCCAGCAGCGTCACATATACCGACTTTGTATGTCGGCGTTTTAAATTCGTTGATTGGAAGCTACTTATCCGCAAGCGGGTATTGCTGTCAGAAATGGGCGCACCTGAAAGTTGAGCACCGCCCGCACATTGGATCCGCCTCTCAGCAAGGATCTTTCATTTTGGGGCTGATACTCTTGGCTATTGGAACTGTATCTGCTGTACTTAACTTGGGCTTACTTGGGCAAGCTGTGCAAGCCCCATTTGCAGCACTCACGTTGATTCACAGCGCCTTACTTGCTCGATTTGTTCTGAAAGAGAAGTACTCGGTCTACGATGCACTATCAAGTATCTTTATCGTTTTAGGAGTTGGTGTGAGTGTATTTGCTGCGCAGTCTAGTTCTACCTTGATGCACGAAGCGTATACGTTGAATTCGCTTTATAATGTATTCTTCCGCAATTCTGTGATGCCGGGATTGTATACTATCACCTCGATACTAGTTGTCACTTTTCTTCTTCGTAGAGTCCGTTCTGCACGCTTACGTCGTCAAAAAATAGGTCTTTTCGCATTCAGCTTTTGTGCGGGGATCATGGCTGGGTATACAAGTCTCACGACAAAGTCAACGCTGGAGATACTCAAGTCCATTTTCACTTCTCCGTCACAATCACCGCTACGTTCTGATATACTGAGCTCGGTGATCATGAATCCGTTATTCATCGTGCTGGTCGTCGGTATTCCGGCGTCTCTCAGTACACAATTGTTTCTTCTCAACAAAGGGCTGGAACACTTTGGAACTCTTAAGTTCATTCCTTTGTATCAGGCTTTTATCATTCTTGGAAATATGTTCTGTGGGGCGGTATTTTTCAATGAGATGATGCACTATACCGCTAAGGCTCTGATATTATTCTTGATTGGAGTATTGATTACCGTTTCCGGGGTCTGTATGCTGCTAGCCAAGGTAGAACTGGAACGCAGAAACTCGGATGCGACACGGAAAACTTCTGCTGATGATCAGGATCCAGGATCCGCCGAGTCTGAGCTATCTCAATTTGAAACAATGTTTTCTTTTTCTGAAATGAAGTGGGCAACAACCGAATCGAATCCCCATGATCTTGTAATGGCCCATGACTTTGATGAATGCAAAAAGATGATTGTGAGTCTCATGCAATCAGCAACAAAATCGATCCATTATTCGACATTTCTATGCGATTTCGCTCAGCCACTGAATAAATTTAAAGGAGAAGACGGGGATTTGAGTATCATATCGTGCATTACTGCAGCAGCAGCTCGTGGCGTTTCGATACATATTCTGTACAATCCAGTCGGGGACTATGGAACGGAAACAATCAATCGGGTGCAAGCTCAATTACCCCCTGGAGTATTTTTGACTTGCGCTATCAGCAATTTAGGGCCGGGTCCACTGACAAAGTGGTTTTCCAACAACTCGAAATATGCATTCCATCACCAAAAGTATCTCTGCATTGACGGAACTAGGATAATGGTTACAGGTTGTGACGTTAACCGTGAAAGAAATGGCTGGTTGGAACGGAATGAATTAGGATACTATTGGCATGAGGTTAGTGTTTTGGCAAAATGCACCTCAGACATGTTTGAATGGATTTGTCATAACCACGGTGACAACGAATTAACGTATACTCCTGTACATCGTCGACTATCAACCGTCACGCAGACTCGGCACCATTATGACGAGAAGCTGGATGCTAATGCACCACCATTTCCTCTCGTGTCAGGTGGCTGGAGGGAAGAGAATGCAATGGTGAACATGATTCTCAATGCAACTCGGTCCATTCATCTAGAAAATCAAATTATGATATCAGGCGGTAACTTGCAACACAATCGCGTTCTCAAAGCCATAGCATCACGTGTCGCTCGGGCTTTTGACGAAAAAGATCAAGGTTTTCATGTTATAATTCTGACAAATAAGGCACAACAAGATGAACCTTCACTCGTAACCCGTTGGTACTGCACTTTATCGACACAGTGGTCTATGGAACAACTGGAAATTGCGATGTTATCGTTTGGAATACCACGGAATGAGATCGCAAATTATGTTTATATCGGGAGACTTGTAGCGGATGGTGTGTTGGTGAAGATACACTCAAACATTCTGATCACAGACGGGCAGTACGCACTCCGATCATCTTCTAATCTAGCGGATCGAAGTCTCAGTTTTCGCCCGACCGATACAGAACTCGGTTTATTATTCTCAGGACAAGTGGTCACTCAATTCCAGCAAAAATTATGGAACATGTATTTCCGCACAAAAGACGTTCCATACACGATAGAAAAAGTGTTTGCGCTTTTACGTACATCAACAATTCCATCCAATATCAAATTAAAGTCGACTAGCTGTGTCGTACAGCTACGCAAACGCCCGTGGAATCCAATGCTCACCCGATTTCTGATGAGTACTTTCATTCACGCAAGTGAGGGTGCGACAGGAGGGCGACGAAAGGTGACATATCAAGTCCAAGCAAAATGCATTGGTAATTCGACTCTCAGCTAAGAGAGCCGCAAATTAAAGTGTCAGTCAGTGCATTTTTCTTTTCCATTTAAGAATCGTCAATATATGCATATTTATCCTCACAAAACTGATCCAAAAATCGGGGTCTTCAAAACTGGGCCTTTAAGCTTGTTCTGTCGTTCTGTGACCTTTGGCTTATCGAGCCATGTCTCCACTGAGACGTCATAAACGCAAGCCAGCTTCAGTGTGGCTGGATACCCTGCAAGACAAAGACAAAGAAGTGAGAAGCGAATCGGAGCAGGACCGTAATGACTACTTGCTCAATCGCCTGAGACCTGGATCAGCAGTTGGTCGCAAGTACTTTGTGACAAAAAAGGTATCTAAAAAAGAATCGGGCGACGATGGAGTTCGTGCAGTGGATAGTAACACACAATCTGCCACGTACAAAGATGATAGTAGTACGGTCAAGATGGTTGACTGCATGACCTTGGAAAAATTTGATCGTGGTAAGAATGCCAATACTCGTGAGATGCTGCTACTACAAGCTGGGATCATTGTAGATTATTGTGCAAATGATTGCCTTTTACGTTACGTATTGACCGTGATTATGGAAAAGCGTCAAATTATTCGCAAGCAGATCCCTAAACTAAATCGTGCGTTCATTCCCTGTTCTCGTACTGAAGCTGAGTGAGATATGAAGCAGATATTGTTATGCAGAAAGCTGCTACCCCGCATAAAGACGTGCTCTATTTGGTCAAAATGTCGCCACAAGAGGTTCCGTTTGGATTTGAAAATAACTACTGGCTGAAGATCGTCTCCGAGACCTCGATATCAGCTTTCAAACATGCGACCTTTTTTACCCTTAGTCCAAATGGAATCACTGAGTTTCGATGCTCTCATATATCGCCTTATTCGAACCAAATCAATACACATTCTCGCACAAATTCCATCAGAGCGATCGATCTGACCGACTTGATGACCTGGATCAATGAGAAGCTTGCATTTGACCATATTGCAAGCATGAAAAGTCTTGAGCGTATCCAGCTAATGATTTTTTACTTATCATGGAAGCATAATACCCTGCAGCAAAAGCATGATCGCGCCAAGAACTATCTGAGCAATCGGTTATTTGTTTGTGATCCTTTTGCTCGTCCACTAATCGGTGTGATTCAAGCTCAGTGCTGGAAGGTACTTATATCCAGCATCAATGTCACTGCATCTTCACACGTATAATCGACCATAGATTGCTCAACTTGATCCCGATCTACTTACCACGAATATGATCAGAGGATTGAAATCACTTGAAAAGGTTCGAACTTCTTCACGGTGAAAAATCTGTACCTAAATGCAACGTTTTACAGCACCACATAGAGAAGCTTGAAGAAGTAAAAGCTCAGATACTATCAAATATTCAAATAATCATCTGTGCGATAAACACACTCGAGAGCTTCCTACTGGATTCAGGACACAATTGTCCGAGTCGGCAAAACTGCAGCAAATCTCTTCCAAGTATGATAGCAGCGAGCGTCACGTCCAAGAATTCGCAATGCAATGAGCAAGTAGAAATATTTCGAAATGAATGGCTGGGTCGTGTCACGGCGATACGTGACAAGACTCGTTCGAGCAATTTGACGCAACGAATGTATACCTTATATCGATTGACGGATCTTCTGATCAAAGAGTCACTAAGCACGCATCTCGCCCTATATTACGACACATTTTATGCCCGGATTTGTGGTATATCTCGTGATGCCACAGAACAGAACAAAGCAAACGATTCTATGGACATGACAACCAGGCTTTGCAGTGATGAGGAGTCACTGATTTTGGATATTTTTTATTCAAGACGTTTTTATCTAAGAAAAGCAAATATCATAGAACCGCCTGAGCCGTTTGTACATGCAAAAGTCGATTTTTCTATCGCAAACAATGGAAGCATATCATCAGTCTCGATACATCCACAAAAAGAAGACTGTTTGAAAACTATTCATGAGATGTGGCTTGCATTTACTACCGCTTTGGACTCCATGCCTCGAGTGGTAAGGCCATTACGCTCTCTATTTGTCCACAATGCTAATTTGATGTATTGCTAGATCATGGAAAGAAAAAATGATTCCAATCTAAACCCGTTCCCACCCGATCAAAAGGCACTATTCATCGAGGTTTCCTATCTCAAGCCTTCGTGTCAGGTGCTGGCTAACAATAAGCAGCGTTTCGGAGAGATGAAGCGAGCAATTGAAATCTACTACAAGCAACTCAATGTATGTTTGCGTTTGTAACGCAGATTCTCTTTATGGGCTCATGCATTTCTGTGAGAAGATTTTATTAGAAGAACACAGAAGAGTACTGTCTAGTATTGCCAATATGCATCTTGGTAATGAAATAGCTAGCGCCGCAAATTTTGAACGAGCAACGATTCAAGTACAACAAGATTTAGATGGTTCGACACTTCCTGATACATCGTTTCTCTCTGACGCATCTTTCAGCATCGATGCTTTTGAGGACGAGTACAAGACTTGGACCTCTGTATATGATTATGCAACTATGCGTCAATATAGTCAAGTTGGCATGACTGTACTCGATCAAAGTTCTCTTTTATCCTTTCTCAACTTGCAAGCCAGGGAAGGATTGATGGCAAACGTGCAAGCACTACCTCGATGTTACGAGTACTTCTTGCGGGTGATGATCAATATTCTTCGTCCTATAATGGAGCATATCACTATTGTTGCGACGACGATTGAAGAAGGCAGAGTTTGGGTAGCAAGGGCAAGTCAATTACTCAGTAGCCATCCGTGGCGGAAATTATTCGACTCACACTGTATGAAACTGAAGCTATTCAGAGAAGTCATATCACGACGTGCATGCGATGATCATGATTCCTCACTTTTAGATGATAGTGATCAAGTTGATCTTCGTAGATGTGAAGTCGAGTGGGAATCACTTTTTGAAGCCTTCTTGTCATGTTTGAAACGCGTGCAAGAGCGAGATTGTGATCAACGAAGAATTCTTGACAACTTGCTGGACACGACAGAGCAAAGTATCACGAGCAAGACACAAGCATTAAGACGTGAATTCTGTCAGGAATTATCGATACTGAAAGGACCGGAACATCTTGATGAAATCGGGACCATTCAACCGAGCAATTCGGGAAGCCCACAGTTGTTGATACAAAAAATCAGAAGCGTCGTCGATCTCGAATCTGAAAAAATGATGTTACAAGAACATTTGTTAAAATTGAATACTTTGGGAAGCTTTTCGCAAAAAGAAGCACGACGAGAGTGTACGAAGAATAGTATAATTACATTGAGAACGAAAGAGATTGAAGGTCAAATGAGTGCTGAAATAGCTGGATTTGAAAAGCTATCACCGAGTAGGACACTTTTGGATCAAGCGCTATTTGTGCTAGATATACGAAATCATCTCAAAAAATGGTTTTCTTGTGTCATGACATGGAATGAAACTTATATTCTCAATCTCGATCCCGATGCTGTATCCTCTCAGCTCAGTCAGTTCCGTTGTTGGGTATCTGTATCCCTGCATCACATTCATGCACTTAATTGGGAAGATGATGAGGCTCTTGCAGACAGTGAAAAAATCATTCAAATTCCACTCGATACCGAGCTGTATTCTTTAAACATCGTACAAGGTCAAATCCATGAAATGGAGGAAAATTTGAGTATTATAACTGCTTTGAAGAGTAAATCTTTCGACGAAGACAAGTGGCGAATGCTGCCTTGGGAAAGTATCTGTGTCCTTTTAACTCACGAAAACTCACAACAGCAATATGGTGACCCCGCTCGCACTTTACGAGAATTTCTGACTTTACAAACATTACAAACCGTGTGGAAGCAACACAGAGAGTCTTCAACCCCCGAAAATACCACAGGAGCGGAAGGTTTTGCAATTCACACTAAGCAGTCCTTACTCGATCTGAGCAGAGATGTGAACGAAAGTGATGCGCTGGGTCAAAGGTTAGCAAATCTTGCCAGTAAACTTGACACAATTCTCATTAGGATTGTTCCAACGAATCGGTTGCCCGAGGAATCAGCAGCCGGGGAGGGAAAAGGTCTCACAACCTTTGTAGCTACTTCTTATCATATCGATGGGCTAAGAAAAGCATCTGTCGCTTTACAAGAAATTTGTATGGAACTCAGGGTTTGTCGCCAATTTAATCGCGGCTATTTCCTCAGCCTGATCCAAGATACTTATACAAATGTTCAGAATCGAATTCGATTATGTCACAACATTGAAAACTTTCAGAAGAATTGGCTATCCATAGCTGAAGCCTCCAAGCTATATGAGATTGACGAATTCACCTGTAGAAAGGATCAGGAATCACTACACACTTCTATAATGGGTCGACATGTAAGCAAGAGGAATTTTGAGAGTGACTGGAAATCAATCTACAAGACTTGGACATTATGGAATGACTGCTTGCGTGACCTCTATCTAGCAAAAGAATCCCCGAATCAGCTAACAAGGGTACCGTCCAACAAAGACAAAGTTGGCTTCATTTCGTCTCATTATACGTCTCAGTCTGCACAAAAAATCGCAAGCAATTTGAAAAAGTCAACCGATGTGAAGTCTAACTTGTCGAAAAAGCACGTCCAAAGAAAATGGCGAAGAATCGACGATGTATGGAACGCATTTGCGAAGTTTGATTGGGAGCAACATGTACAATACTGTGAGAAAGCTCTATTTATTTTGGATGTGTATCTCACAACCTGCGTGAGAGAAAAAGTTCCGAGACTGTATTGCCTATCCAACCAGGAACTTTTGCATCTAATGCTTATCGCCGATCACGAGGTCCACGAGTCAGCAGATACAAGTACCAGCTCAATCATGCTCAATTCTGTATTTGCAAAATGCTTCTCTCCCGGACTCCATTTTGAAGTTTGCGACGCACAATCAGGAGCAATGCGACCAGATACTGAATGGAAGGCTGATGAAGAATATAGCCACGCTACTTCAAGCTTTATCTCAACAATCAGAGGCGTTTCTCTTTCGTCACTAGACCAACGCGTATCTCGGAAAAGAACTGGGATGCTTTTTTTCAGCGCTCCCATTGTCCTTGTCGGACGACTTGCATTTTGGTGGGTTAGGCTTGAAGGTGAGATGTACAAGGTAGTACACGATAATGTATGGCTTCTTATCGATCAGTTTACTTCATACCTTGAAGAATTAGAAAACAGCGAGGTTGACGAACTGAGTAGCCATAGCGTCGAGAAGGAAATGATCGTAAGCTCATGGATCACGCGTCAAGAAAAAATCACAAAACGTCCAATACTACCTCAGTCTATTGTGACCGCACTGATGAGTTACTTTACCAGAAAACTGGACATCACATTATCTTCCTTGAGCGCATCAACAAGCTCTGAAAACAACAAAGCTCAGAGTCTTTCGCATGTCACAGAGATACAATCGCGGATTATGGAGAACTTGGTCGACTGTTATCGGGATTCCACGACGCAAATGAGAGTCAAAGTTCATATTGATAATTTGTTACTTGTTTGCATCTATCACCGTGAGCTTATAACGATCCTCGTTCAAGCTTCAAGAGACGGAAGATCTCCTGAACTGATCTGGAAACTGCAATTGCGCCTACTTACCGAATCAAAAGTGACCGAGCACCTGCAATTACTCAAAGATAGTGCCTCTAGCACTTCCAGCCATCGCTCAATGTACAATACGGTCTCGAATGCGATGCACTATCTCAGGCCGAATGATCAGAGAGCAGAACTTAAATCAAAGTCAAAGCATCAGAAAAGCTCATTGGGCCTGATAGCTTCTGTTGGCGATATCTCCATCCCATTTGGACACGAGATGATTGGGAACTACAAGCTTTCTTTCCTCACACCGTGCACCGAAAGGTGCTTATTTGCGCTGTGGATGGCATTACGCTTCCAAAATTTGGCTTCGTTCACATCGAGCCCAGATTCAGACAAATCAAGTATTGCTGATGGATCAACGTACGTAAATGATATTGGTATGCTGCTTATGCGGTGGTGCGTGCGCTACACCGTCAGCAATCACGTCCAGAGCTCAGGTAGTCTCAATTTACACACACGTACAAATCTTTTGTGTCGTCTGCTGCACGCAATCGTTGCTCTGGATGGATTTTTGCTAATTGATGCTCGGGAAGACCTGAAGCACATCAAGCAAGAGATGTTCCGTGACATCAGATGTCAAATTGAAAAGTTTCGCGTGTTAGCGACACAGATTTCTCACGAGGGAAGTCCAAATGTCACGATAACAGCAGCTCAGATGCAGTCTACTCCTGGGATTTGGATCTTTACGAGTCCGGCTCAGTTCAAGCGGAAGAATCTTTTCAAAAGCATAGATACGAACTTTCAGACATTTTCAATCATCTCACCTCCTATCGAGCTTATAGTCACATCCTTGCTTATACGATCCGGAAGCGATTTACAAGATGTACATGACACTCGGATTCCTCTGTTTTTGAATGAGTTGCTGGATTGCGAACAGGACCCTGAAAGACTGAGCACTCTCGCCTCAGTATTTGGTCTCGCTTTGACGTCCTCTATGCATATAATTCGTCATATATTTTTAGGTATCAATGATCTCAAGAAAAGTGCCAAAATATTGTACTTCCCAAGCAAAGATGAATCAGCACAACAAAGAATGACGAGAGTAAGCATGACGGCTAAAGATATCAATAGAGACGGTAACGTCGACCGTGACGTATGGATACTTGCTCAGCAAGCTATGATTCATCACGTCCTTAAGAGTAGTATTCATCGAAGGCTAGAATTTCTCCATCCAGCAAGTAGTACGATGCACCACCGCATCACTATGCTGCTCAAATTGCTAGCTTACTTACAACAAAAGTATCTACCGGTCACTGCACAGTGCAGGGTCTACGAGTTTGCCAAAAGGTTTGTCAAACTAGCAGAACCAATCCCGGAAGCCTTACGCATTGCAGCATATCATATGCAAAAAGATTGTAACGAACAGATCACAAATGTGTGTCTTGATATTTGGAAATCGATGCAATCTCAGATGGACCTTCGCCACGCAGCACACGATAGGACGAGCAATTCCCAAATGGCTGTACCTTTGGGTATTATCGTATATGGTGATCCTGCATGTGGTAAAACGACTATGATCAAAATTCTTCATCACGCTATCTGCGCTCTAGAAGAGACTGATGATTCAAATGACAGATATATAGATTTTGAAGGACGGGATGTTCGAACGGTACGACCCGCAGAGTTAGAGACAACAAACCCTCATTTGCTTGGTGCTTTGGACTTGCTCGGTGAGTTTGCTAAAGATACAAGTCTTCATGAGATAGGAGTCGACACGGCTCGTTTTGGCTTACTCGGGAGAATGCTGAACCTGAAAAAACGACACAACGATGACCTGGGCTCGGAAGATAGCATTGTGAGAAGACGCTGGATCCATGTTGATGCGAATGAAGCGCTGTCAAGCGCCTGGATTGAAGACTTTGTCACGTTTACATCACATTATTATCGATCAATTTCTGATACCTTTGGCAGTGCTCAGAGGAATTGGTCGTTTATATTCGAAACAATAGACCTGTCATCTGCCTCCCCGTCATTTCTCTGGATAGTTTTTCGGCCTGTGTACGTAGAAAGCAGTCTTTGTTCCTATCAAGGTCTCATAGAACGATGGAAGACTACCTGGCGGCACCGTCAAGATTCGAGCCTTCAGATTGATGAGGACCCTATATCTTCTCCGGCGGCCCAGCTTTTATCGCATGCATTCCAACTATTAGAAGTGATTTTGACTGATGGTTGCAATTCGTATATACAATCAAGTTTTGATTGTAGTGGCAGTGAAAGTATCTCAACCTTCGGTGGAATTTCTTTCAAATATTTGACGATCCATACTCTTGATGTCCTGGACTACATTCTGTCTAACCTTCTGGAACAATTACGAGAACAAGCTAAAGCAGAACCTTCTATCAAGAGTAACGGTACAAAATCCTCTTTTCTATTATCGTCTCGATATAATTTATCAAAAGCAGTCCGTCTGTGCTGCTTTGGAATGGTATGGTGTGTCTCGGGTCATTTAGAGGAGATCAATCGAAGAAAATTTGAGCTGTTGGTTCGGCAAAAGCTGGGAAATATATCTCGCGACAAAATCTTTGCTGTAATTAGTGAGTCAGAAATGAGCTTATACGCATCCGAGGAATTTTTCAGAAGCTCAAGCTCCCCCAAGCAGTACAAGCAAAAGCGTGAGACGATATATTATCTCCCAGCACGCGACGCGTTCACAAACTTATTTGACTTTGCTCAGTTGCTGCTTTCGAGTGGCAAAGGCTCCTTTCTACTATTTGGACCACGCGGATGTGGAAAATCGAGCTTATTGAGGCGCCTGATGCAAGAGATCAGTAAGAAACTCGAAGAGGAACGTGATCTGGAAGTTCCAATGAAAGCTAGGCAAACTCGTAGCATACTGGACATGAATGACCGCGGTAGACTCGTAGTCGATTTCTCTACAGAGGATCATGAGGCAGCAATCGACGACATGCCTCGTCATGTCAATGAGCTACCATCAGCTTACGATTACGTATTTATCGACAATCTCTCACTGCTGGAAGAGCATCAGAAACAATTCAATTATCATCAACAAAATATCATGTCCACAGCTCAGTATGAATGGATTCGGACAATATTGGATCATCAGTTATGCTATCACCATCCCACACGGAAGATGGAACATTGCAGAAAGCAATTTGGGGGCGCCTTAAGTACCACAGAAGAGCGAGACTGGAAGCCACAATTGACGCAAAGGTTTATCCGCCATTTTACCTTACTACGAGTACCACCATTGCTCAAACACGAAACTATGTCGATATTTCGAGGGAAATTCCGTGAAGTCTTCGATATACCCTTAGAGACCCCTGCGCCAGTCGAGGTGATTTGTCGCCCGTTCCTATCCATTGAAGAAGCAATTTTGAGATCAACCGTTGATTTTATCGATGAATTCACCAAAGTCACTGGACACTGGCGAATCTATTGCACGGAGGCTGCTGGAAATTATATACAATCGCTTCCTGTACTGCTTCACATAAATTCGCATCACATCAATGAGATTTTAAGTCGCACACTACGTTCTCATCGAGAGGCTGTGTCAGATCAGACTAAAAATAATGAAAACAATACCTTCAATCCTCAACATGAGAAGAATCATGATGCAACACGGCTTCGGCAGCTCGGATATGCCCATCAGGTCTGGCTTACAGAAATTTTCCAAACTGGGTATGACACTTGGTCCAAAGTCATGGATACTATGAGCAAATCTCTACTGGCCAAACAAAGCTCTAGAAGTCTCTCGATTCTAGAAATGTTACATAAGGATCAAGAGGCTGTCCGACAAGCTCTACGGCTAACAAGTGAGAAGTACTTCAGTATGTCACTTTCAGCAGTTCAAGGCTGGAGCTCAGACGGTGGCAAAGCGACAAGTGGGGGTAACATCAGCCCACTTCAGCAGCAAGAAATGATGTCTTTCTTGCATCATATACTTCAATGGTATCGTTTGAATCCCCAACGAACCACAAATCAATTGATCGGGAAAAATCTATCAGATTGGTACCGACGCGTATGCCAAGTCGCAATGAATTCCACAAATCGATACGCTCTTGAGAATGGTGATAAAACTTATTCTCTACCAGGTCATATATCATCCGAAAGCACACAATGGTCTATTTTGCGTCATGAAATTCTCAAGAAATGTCTTTCGAACGCAAATCAATCAATGAAGTCTCCGAAAATGGTACAAGGAATGAGTGAGATCCATTCACTCTCAACGGGCGAAATTAATATGTGGCTGTCCACCGACTGGTGGCAGTACCGATTGCTACAATTCACAGCAGCGCTGTTAAGTGGGAAGCATCTTTTTGTCCTGCACATCCGCAATGAGCGCTCCACTAAAAACAACCTTCTTCAGCCAACTATTTGGAGCTTGGTGTCTATGTCAACCCGTTTAGGCTGTTATTCTCACGCGTATCAGGTACACATCGATCTTTTACGCCTGAAAGACCTTATCAAGATACTCACTATGACGGGCGTCTATGATCTTCGAGTGATTCTATGGATCAGAGATAGTCTAAATGATGACGATGATGACGCGGAAGCGCATTGGAATCACAATGAGATGTCCACGGTTGTCCTCTTGCTGAAAGATATTCTCTGTAACCAAGTCATGGCACCTCAGTCCTGGATATTAGAGCAAACTAATCCCGAGATCAATGACCAAGGGACCACCAACAATGCAGCAAACGCGGGAACCGATCAAAAGATAGACCATATTCAAGATACATGGAACTATATCTATGATGAAGTACTCCAAACGAAGAAAAAAAGTCTCAAGGTTTTGACTGAAAGGAGTTTTCGTGAAAAAGTGATGAAAAATCTGCACGTTTGCATCGTTGACCAAGTCGATGACAATGAGCCGTATCGTGAAAGTTTGAAAAGTCACAAGAAATTAAAGCCATCACGCTGCATCAAAGACTTTGTCGATTTACCTTCGGTGCGATGGGTAGTCATCAGAGAAGAAACGATCGATTCCAAAAGCCCTTTTTTTAGTCAAATTCTCCGGGGCTGCATTACAATGTTTGGAGAATGTATTGAGAACGCAATCTCACATTTGGCTACAAGCAAAGTCATCAATCAACAACGATACACCACGCATGAAAGACTTTACGAATTCATCATTGATAATCATAACTTTTGGAATGGGATGAAAGGGTCTCCGTTAACATTTACGCGATTTTTAAAGAATTGGGTGTGTGCTTGTGCAAAAAATGTGGCATGCAAGAAACTAAAGCTAATAAGAAAACATCGATATCACACTGCGCTGAGAAACTTCGATACCTTGATGAGCAAGCTGACGGCCAGAAGACAACTTCTTGAGACCGAATTGGTCTCCCAAATCCAAGTGGTCACCAAAAACATTGAGGGAGTTCTATGCACACTAGAAGCCTCCTGTGCCGACTCCATAAATAATGCTATCGCGAACGGCGCTACTACGAGAGATATCGCTGATGAAGACAGATTTAAAAGCCTTCAAACGGTATTGTTGCATAACGCTTCCTCTAAACAAGCTCAAGAAGATTTGTGGGCTCTACATAGTAGGAAGGAGGAGTACGCAATGAGAGAGATGGAGATAAGAACACGAACCAAAGAGCTTAAAGACATCGAGATGAAATGGAAAAACTATCGCGCTATTATAGAGGAGGACTTGTATCGAGCTAACGAATTGAAGAATATGTCAATGACTGAGTCAAATTGGAGGACGTTTATAGAATTATGTCCTTGGCGTACATTGATCCAATGCAGCAAAATTAGCTTCTTAAGCGAGATGTCATTAAGTGACCAAAATGCACGAATTTCGGATCTCATTTGCCTCGTCAAAACGTTTTGTATAAATGCAAAGATTGAGATATTAGATAACTCATTTGAAAAGCCGGAAACGATTGTGAAGATACCAGCCATCGTGGAGCAAATTTGGCTGTATCTTTTCCCATACATATCCTCCCGAAGGATCTCGGAAATCATCTATCTAGCTGATTCATGGTGTCATCAAAGCAAATTTGAGCTCAGAAGCCGAGAGTACTTGATACCTGTGTTTACTGACACTACAGGATGCCTAATCCAGCACTTCCTGACACATATTCTTGCAGGAAAATCGATCTTTTCCACTACTAAAAATCGTCGTTCGGTCCCGAAACAAGCCGAAAAATTCTATGCGCTTGATCCCGCTAGTGTTATGGTGCTTACCAGCCAAGACATGGATCTTGAAATTAAACTTATCAAGGCAGAAAAACATGACATTCCAGTGGTTCTAACGAATTTTAGGCCTGAGACAAAGAAACGCTTGGAAATGCATTTTGCCGCTATGGAGACCCGTTCTCATGAGAACCCGATTGAAGCCAGCAACTCCATTTACAGTAATCTCTCACTTTTGGTTACTAAGACACTTTGGTCAAATTCCGAGAACGCCAAAGCAAAACATTTCTTGGAGAATGATAGGAGATTAAAGCAGCAAGTTAACAGACCCGCATCACTCTGGAGAACAGCGGTAGATTTAACATTAGCAGTAAAACAAAAGACCGAGAAGCAGAAGAATTTTTCCAGGATCGCCCTGTCTTCAGTGAACAACCAGAGAGAGCTACGAATTCCTTCGGGAAAGAAGCCATTAAGCGGATACAGTGATCCTTGCGCAGAATACTGGAAGCCATGGTTTCAAGTGTATGCGGTCTCAATGAGCAAGCTTGATCTCATGGCGATGAATTCTGATCTCGCGAGCTCGCAGGTTCAATTCATGGAGTTTGATTTAGATTGGCAAGTTGAGGATTTGACAAAGTGTTTTGATCAATGCAAGGGCCAAGAATTCAGCAAGATTACTAAACCCGTAGCTGATACAATTAAATCTTATAAAGCCTCAGACAACCACAGTGATTCGTCACAAGTTTTAGAGTCTTCCGTTCTACTATGGCGGCGGAAGTGTGACTTGGTCGATTTTTGCATGTGCGAAATGTCTGATTTATTCGATCCGAACGATCACACGACTCGAAATGGAGACAATGATGCTCAGTTCACAAGCCCTCATCTTCGAATCGGGATAGAAAAGATGCTACATCACTTGGAATTAATTGCAAAGGAAAAGTACGAAGCCGAGTCAGTTGATACATTATCACCGACCACAGAATCTGCGTTTCATCCTCATAAAGCGTCGATTATACCTTGCGAAAAGTATGCCTATGAACTCGCTTGCATTGCGACGACCGTCATGCTTTGTGATCAAGCGATCTACGATGACAAAGTAAAGCATTTTGACAAGCATTTACATAGCGACAGATGTTTACAGACATACCCTGGATTCAAATCGATGCGTTTGCTCCAAGAACTGACAGCCAAAAATGCCGAATCGGATCTCTCACAGCTGATTCATAGAGTTCTACATGATGTGTCTCGCCAGTACTCAAGTCCGGGTCAACAAGTGCTATTTCGTTTGGTATGGCTTGTCATTCAAAAAGATCAGAAGGCTAGAGTACCTTTGAAGCATTTTTTCAGAGTCTGGGCAGAAAATGACAATCGTTGCAGCTGGATAGAGTATTGGAATACTGTGAGTTTACTACGAGAGGATCACACACTGAATTTAGCAAGCACAGCTGACAGATGTGCAGTACAATCATGTAACGAGCAAGAACGCACTGTGGATTGTTATAGTTCCGTTGTGTCACGATTGAGGCGAAAGTTGAGGCACTACAATGCGTTCTTGCGTCGATTGCGTCCAGAATCAGGCCTAATTCCACCGAGCAATTCAGGCAGTGAGAATATTTTGCATCCATTGCAGGAAGAAGACTTTGTCAGGGATGTCAATTGTTTGGTTGCCCGAATCGAAGAACTATGGATGCACTGGATCCAATTCCATAAAAACTGCAAGGAAGTGTATCTTCCTGAAATCATACAAACGCTTTACATGGGAGGAAGTGTGGACTCGAAGCATCCCAACACATTTTCAGATGAAGTGAAGGGCTCTGGTAGTATTAGAAGTCGACAAGCCTCGCAAAAGGTTCCGAATACCGATGCTCATTCCGTGATACAATTATCGGTCGGACATGGATTCAGAGGTAAACGACGGAGTGCTGTCATATCACATCGCAATGAACACAATGATTTTGGGATCGAGCCCTATACTGTTTACTCCTTGGTACGATCGCAAATCACATTGAAATCACTATACGATGTTGAGAACACATTTGGTCACATCGCGAAAAACGAAGCGAGTCCAAATAACCTTCTCGCAAAAGCCTGCATTGCGATGCTGTTATTTCCAGTCCAAGTACCAGGCTTATTGCTCGAGTACTCGAATGTAAAAGCAAAGCAGCCGAATGGAATTGAAAGCACGACGTTGGAAGGTAATATGATGGAGTCAGATTCTAATGACAAACCGAACGTTGCGCAGCCAAATAACTCTGCTGTAGAATTCTCTCAGCTTATCTGTCCAGAGTGGCAATTCTGTAGCACTCCTACATTCATTGCATACGAAGAAAATTTATCAGATGCCACATGCACCACCCGGCGTGCCCTGGAATATGAGATTCTTCTTCTGTCAACAAGGAGTGCTTTAGACAGAGCAAACTACACCTCTTCTAACGTGACGTTATTCTACTTGTGTCTTCAAACAAATAAGGATGAATGCGACCTAAAGCATGAAATAAATAGCATCAGCACTCAAGCAATGGAGAAGAATCAGCAGGAGCTCACGAGGGCAGCAAATGAGGCACCCAAGTGTAATGTTATCATTTTTGAGATTCTGGAGACCAAGCACTTTGGTTTTCTGTGCGCAATGGTGTCTTCAGTCGTCAATCAGCATTCCTTGCTTGAATTTCCAGAATGGTACATTCTTTGTCCGAAACGTGTAGCCCGTGTATTGGCATCAATAAATATGCTCACCCATCTGAAAATACATCAACTCCCGATGAATTCTCAATTCCCGCTGTCAGAACTTCTTTCGAATATATGCCCAAGAAAGTCCATGAAACCACCCGACATGAACTTGTATGAATGGGTTCAATCTGAACATGGTATACTTCCTCCAGTAGCACTGGCCGAGAACGTAGGTACTAGAGGTGGATGTGAAAGCAGATTGATACACGGCTGTTTGAATACTCAGTTGCAACAGCTTCTTGCATTCCATCGCCACATGACTGAAAATGGAAAAAGTAACACTCCGATGTATCAAATTATCTCTGCTCAGGAATGGGAATATCTGAACGATAGCTTGACGAAATGTAACAAGGTGATTGATCCAACAGGAGAAGCTTCTTTTGCGTACAACGAGTTTATCGACACTTTCAGCATTTTAGTGAAAAATATGAATTGGTTGAGAAAAGAAGATGAGCATCACGGATCTGATGGGAGCGATGTACGAATAATAAGCGAAACTGAGAGACATCAGGAGTCCGTTGATGATTTTCAGCATTGCATTTATGAAAGCCCGCAGAGCAATGCCCCAAAAGTATTCCGAGAATTTGAAAGTTTGCTTCAAAATATGAACAAAGTATATTGTGATTCCCTTAAAATCATCTCACAGCTTGATCAGAAGCTGAATAATGTGTGGTACGCTTGGATTTCTCCTGAGCTAGAATTACGAATTGGTTCCAAGTTCGTGGGGTCTATTCTGGGTCAAGTGAAAGAGATATCGCCAAGTGACGAGCCCTGCGACACAAAGCATCATCTCGATTTCTTATCCATTTGTCGAGGATCCATTCCTCCATCAATCATACTAAATAGCGCACTTCTCGCTTCAGGCAATGACCCCGCGTGTGAAATTTACAAAAGCTGGGCGACATGGATTCGGGAGGATAAATTGCAAAGTATATCGATGCCTCAGCTTCTGATGCTCTTACTGGGACGGCTTCGTACATCAATTGACTTGGTGCTGTGTAGCCCAAACTCGTTCAACATCAATCTCGCTCTTTTATGGAATGTCCCTGACTTTTTCATAAAGTGGAAAGAGCACTACAATGAACACAAAGAAAAACTAGCATACACTTTAGGACCTCAGCATAAAATAAGTGGTATTGGCGCATCCGAAATGTTGCTCTGCTTTAAATTAGAAATATTAACGCAAGAAAGCGGTGATGCAGTGGATACTTTAGTCGAAAAGACGGTAAATCACTTGGAATCAGCAAAGAGCGAAAGATCTGCGCAGTGTGAAAGCTGTGTTTTAAGCGGTCTGACTCTCATTCAAGAACGAGTCCACTTGATTGCTGGCAAGAAGATAGTCTTCTACCCGCTTGGAAACACTCGTTTGCATATAAAAGAGCATGAAGACGGCATCCAGCTCCACCACACTTGCGTGTCAATGAGACTAATACCCTCACTCAGTCCGTTTCAAAATCCGCCTTTAACAGAGTTCCCAAACTCATTGCCATGCGTCTGGGTACCAACAGAACTTCTCGATGCGATTGAAGCGGCCTTTTCCGGTGACGAAGAAGAGCACACACATATAGGCCAAAGTACTTATGAAGCTCACAAAGCTCGAAAAAGCATTGAAAATATCAGGAGAAAGCAGTCAACACGAAGACATTCATTGATCATTCCAAAGAAATTTGCGACAGCATTTTCCATTGGAATTCCTATCCTTCCATCTGAATTCACATAAACGCGCTTTTCAAGTAGAATCTTCGTCACTTTGATCGTATTCCACTGGCTCATCCCATTCTCGTTTTTTCTGTCTCGAAGCTCGTATAAGCTGCTTTGATTTCGCTTGCAAAAGGGTATGGCTCACGACTCCAACTTTCAAGTCAAAGTCTTGGATTTCCGTCTGTAGCGTTTTCAGCGCTCTTTTGATATCGACTAGAGGCGTGGTGTCTGTCAGCTTGCTTCCGCGTTCATCAATGATTGTCTAAAACAATTCGTTGATATATCTTCTTGAGTAATAGAGATGTAAGGTGCACTACCTTGGTATCTCGCAATTGCTCTGTGATGTCTGCATGCTCTTTCGTCATTAAATCGACATTTTGTGATTCTTCTCGACACCGTTCCGTCAGAGAAATAAGCCTCTCTTTTAGCTGGTGGTATTCTTGACGCTGTAATGCATCACACTGTCAGCATTCTCGTCGTACCGAACCCAATTTTCGTACAGTTTGTTCAAATTGCGTATTGATCGCCTTTTCCTTTGACTCCATGCGCTGAAGCGTTTCGACCAGCAATTGCCGAATATGTTTGAGCTGGCCAGCAGTGTCAGGCACAATGTCTTTCATAATCTACTAAAAGGATTAGAGCTCGATCTCTGAGGAAGAACATCAAACTCAACTGTCTCCTGTTTACGAGCTCTTTCAATATGACTGTGCCATTCTTGTCCTGCCGCATCTTTTGCCTGGACCCTCAGCTTTGGTCCAACGCGCTCCAACTCGGCTTTCCACAGCAAAGGATCCACCTGAATCAAAAGCCCTTTACCCACAAGTCAATGGATCCTTCCAACTGCATACTTCACTATTGATCATTTGCTGCTGTGATTCCTCGACGCTTTCAACTTTATTCACCGCATTGCTGTACAGATCTTCATCATCCTCAACATTGATATCATCGTTTGTTTCGACTTCAGCATCGACATCCACTTCTGCTTCATCGGCAAAGTCCTCTTTTGGGTAAGTAGGTCGTGTCCATGTAAAGTTTCGAGCTTCCAGAGCCTACACTCGAGTCCATTACATTTATTTTAACCGTTCGATCTACTCGCTGCACCTTATCACATAGAAAATCGATCGCTTCGCACGCAGCTTCACCATAGCCCAATTTGAGTTTGCTAGCGGGATAGTCGAGAGGGAAGCCCATCGACTTTAACGACAAAATGAGCTTATTCACGCTGGTATTGGGGTCGTCGTACTTGTCCACCACAAAGTCCTGATCGCATTGTTTCATCAGGTAGCAAATGAGCTCCAAAAACAATTTGAATTGGGCGCTACCGAGCACATTTGTTCATTCACGCTGATAGTAGAGGCAGGCTCAGACTTCACCTCGCGCTGGTATTCAAATAGGCAAATTGCATCGGATTATACGCCACAAAATTCTTCTTTTTCATGTCTTTTTCATACGACATAATGCGAAGCTTTTCCAGCGCGCTTGATATCATCGTGACGATCACATCCTGCAGAAACACGTTACGTCGTTGTCTATCGCATACGAAGCGTACATCTCGATTTTGCGTGTCTGATTTCTTATTATCAGCGCGAGGCTCAGAGGCATTCACATCGCTCATTGTGTCTTTTTAAAGAATTTCGTAACGTCTTTTAATTGTTTTCATACTTATCACACGCAAAATTACAGAATTGCTTGCGAGCATTCAGCTCATGCGGAGCCGTCGGAAGGAGCTGGAGAGCTGAACACGGCGTTATCTCTCGTATTAGAGTCTTCCTTGTCGGACAGAGTTTCGATTGAAGTCTTTCGCAAGTACTTTCGAGTCCGCCACAAACGACAATGAGACTTCCAGCGGATTTTAACGGCATCTTCAGTTCGACCGGGAAGCATCCCTGCGATGATAGACCAGCGATTACCGAGGCGTTTCTGAGCGTCGAGAATGATACGATCTTCCTCGGGAGTGTATGCGCCTCGAATTATGTTTGGATCAAGGTGATTGTGCCACCGTTCACGACACTGTTTCGATGTACGGCCGGGTATCTTTGCTGCTACTTCCCCCCAGTTTTTTTGCTCACTTGCAACAAGTCGTCGCAGTAGATCGTCCTCGTGCGGAGACCAATGCCCTTTGACTAATCCTGGTGCTAATACTTTGGTCCATCTTTGTAGGCACTGCGTGTGATTTCGTCCAGGAACTTGTGACGCAATTGCCTTCCAATTTTTGCTCTTGTGGTTTGCGACTGCCTCTCTCAATGCTTCATCCTCATCTTTAGTCCATCGTCGTGGGTTTGCTTTTCTTTGTAAGCTGATTTTTTCGATTGCTGCAAACGCTTTAGCTGTGGGGATACCGTGAAAGCTGGAAACATCCATTGACAAACTTCCGGAATTGATGCTTTTTTGCTTGCGAGGTGATGTACTGCCAGAATTGAACGAGAAATACTGCGATGCAGTCGTTACGGGCGTCAACGTCGGTTCCATTTTACTTTCAAAATCTTTGGTGAGACTCGATTTGATCTGACTTTGCGAATTCGGCGTGACGATCCCAGCAGTCCAATCACGGATAGTGAAGGCTGGGAATATTGACGGTTGTACAAATACATTCTGGTCAAGTTGTGATGCACAGATGATTGGGCTTCCTATAGTTGGGATTCCACTTGTCGTCGGATAAGAAGCTTGTACTGATAGAGGAGCCAACATCCCACGTGAAAAGATGCTCGGAAGACTTGATGCAGAGGACCGGATTGCATTTGTATTTATTGCTGTGCTCTTGTTGCATGTAAAATCCAAAGGAGCCAGCGAGCCGGACACTTTTGGTGTGACTTCGTGATCTTGATTGTCGATGATTTCATGACTGCTCGTAGCGAAATTAAAAGGCCCAAAATTCATATCGCAGTTTGTATTTGCCGAGTACGTATTTTTTTCTGGACTGAAAGCTTTTTCTGGCAAACTACAAGATATATCGACTGTGTTGCTCTCAAATTCCGAGCTGTTTGATGTCGTGCTAAATCGCCGTAATCCAGTGAGCACCTCTGCTGCTGCTTCTTCATGCTCTAAAGACGATTTTTTCTTTTTTGTGTCGTCACTCCCACCTTTACCTTGTTTCACATTCGTATCGTGGTCTTTGGGTGACAGCAAGACGTCTTTGGCGGCTCCACGAAAATGCGTATCCAATGTCGCCACAAATCCTGGATTATTGGGCCGAGCAAGCTCCGCTAGGAACTCCATGCATTGCTCCAGCTGCCTCTTTGTGACTTCTAGCATCCTGTGAATAACGTGGTCGTTTTCAACGGATGCTGTCACCTGAACCAATGCTCTAGCCAAAATCAATGCATTGCCTATCGAAAATATCGAAGTAAAATATTTACATAATTAGTCGTGTATCTATCAAATAAAGCCAGCGACAATACCCCAATTCAGAAGATGCTCCAGCGGCTTTTTCGCAACATCAGATTCGTACTCTTTTGCTTCCTCAGACAAATGCGATTCATGCAGGTGAATAAGGAATTCCCGAACAGATATTTTCGGCAGCCCGCAGAACCAGCAAAACAAATCAACTTTTGCGTTTTTATCAAATTTCAGCCGGGCGACTCTTTTTTTCTTATTTGGAAGATAATTCATCGCGTTTATTGAGTGCGTCATGCCATACTCTCGTTTCTTCTTCGTAACGCTTGTTTTATTCACTGTTTTGGATCGGCTGCTTTCCAGTACATTCGATGTCATGCTGTCCTTTTTAATATTTGATTTTCTACCACGTTCACGTTTGATGGTGTGCGCTTATCAGACGGAACAAATGTAATCTCAGTCGTCAAATGCTTCTAGTGCCTTTTTGCTTATGTGCGCTGGCTACTGACCATACGCAGAGGTTCGATTATGCAATAGGATAGCCGGTTCTGCTATCAATGTCGCAAGTTAGTGATTGAAATCACAATGTGAATCCGAGCGAGAAATTCTTCAATAGAAATAGCTTTAGAGGCTGACGCTTGAGTAGATGGTCGTGTAAGTGATCGGAATGAAATTAAATATTTTAACCGATCTTTCTCTGCTGGCTATTTATTACTGACTCGTACTTGTATGCTGAACGTTCTGAAATCTTAAGTATGGAGAGTCGTTTACCTGACAATTCAGAAAGAGTGTAACAATTTTCTGCGACAACATCTCAACGGTTCTTCGTTATCTGGGAAGAGGTACAAGCGAAAAGATCAGTAAGATCATCATATCATGCGGCTATATATGTAAATAATGCTGATTGGAGCTGTTCAGTTGCAACGTGTTCAGTCGCGTCTTTTCTCCGGGACATTTGTCGCATATATTCTGGATAGATCCATTCGATTAACTCTGAATATTTGCGCATGAAAAAAAACGAATCCCAACAGGCTAAAAGTACAGAAGGTGAATTTGTGTTGTCACATAATGTAAGGTTCCGTTCCGTAAATAAAGCACTTATTCTGCACTTAACTTTTGCATTAGTGATCAGAGTAGTTCTTGAAATTTGTCGTGATCCTTCAGCTGAATTAAGACGTCGCCATCACTCAAAATATAAACCTTACTGACAGTCGCATGCGAATAAATGTTTAAGCGTCAAAAAATTTCAGTCTGCGTTGGCATTTGACACTGCGCAAATTAGTGATTGGCCAATACAACGTTCAATCACCAATCCGGCAGCTTCTTTTAAACCTGTTACCTTCTTCATATCAACGATAGTCTACCGGTATCTTCCGGTTCTAGCTATTGGATACATTTATGGCGGAAATGGAGTCGCAAGTGAGAGAACTGTTTACCGCTCTTTTAATGAGTGGCCAGACCAAAAAAGAAGCAAAAGACATTTTTTCACAAATACAAGAGCTCGTCCTCAACCGGGATACTTCAGGACTCTTACTTCAGAGCTGTCTGATGCATTTGAAGTCGCTATATCATCTCCAAAATGCCTCCTTACTTGCAGCAATCATACAGTTTATCAGTGTCATCTCCGCAAAAGATCAACGGTTTTTGAAAGAGCTTTTTGACATCGTGACCATCACTCTTATTTCGAGCCATTCGACCGAAAAAAATATATTGAAGGCCGTAACACATGCACAATCAAATTTGAATCGAGCCATGCTGTACGTATACGAAGGCCCGAAACAAGAAGCATTGTTCAGGAAAGAGCTATGGAATAGTATCGCTGCAAACGTGGAGCAAACATCCTCAATGATACGCAATTATGCATGGGGACAGCATGCAAATAATTTGCTGAGCGTTAATGTGTACCTCCGAGTTTGGAAATACCTGGAACAAGTTGCGCTGGTGCTGAGTGAGGCTAAAGAATACACCGTGTATCGAGATTTAGCTCGATCCAACATCCAGCCGGATGTGGTCACGCTCGATAAATTGGACAAGGATAAAAGTATGGTGGAGCTGGAGACAATTAAACAAGCTGGATATTGCACGCTTTTGTCGCTTTGTTTCCCGCTGGCTACAGAAAAAGTGACGAATGGCTGGATGGTGACGTGGAGTGAGAAAAGAAATCATTCTGCGTGGGCAATGGCCAAGAGAGACCTGTGTATCATGATCAATTCATTGTCCTTATTGGCTGGACTACGACCTTACTGGATGTCTTCTATCGTACCTGTGCTATTAGCGTTGTTCCATGAAGATCGTCCCAAGTTTGCAGCGCTGAACGATGCCGTTAGTGAAACTCTCGCTTCCAATCTCATCAAGCTGTTGAGCATTCCAGATGCTCAGCCAGTTCAAGATGAGATCACAGAATGTCTGATTGCACTGCGAGCGTCAGGACGAGCGTTTCGAGCGATCAGTAAGAGCAAAGAACCAAGGAGAAAATACGTATCGGCTCCCTCTGAAGCTTCTTTGCGGAAAGCAAGACTTGGAAAGCGAACAGCAGCAGACGCATTATCAGAAAGAAGACGAAAAGAAAGACTTGATGGACAAGATTCCAGCGGCCACAAGCGTTCTCGAACTGCATCAATCCACACACCCGCGAGCTTGACGCATGATGGTCTTGTTAATGTTCCGGCTGCCAATGTAGTCGAGTTTGTCCTCGACAATTACACAGTGGATCTTCCAATTCCACCACCCGCGAAACTGAAACTCCAGTTGTTCCCTAGTGAACTGAAGAATCGAGCGCTTGCTTTGCTGCAGGAAATGGCTACTCCATCATCAGTGCTCGCTATGAAAGCAGCATCTGATAGAATGCGAGCTTTAGGCTCCAACACTGCAAACGATTGCGCCGTTGTGAGTATCTTCGATGAAGTTACATCGGACGATACTGCGTCCTGGATATCGAAGAACGCATCCACAATTGCCGAGCCCCTTGTGGATCTTGCTGAAGATAACACAGTGCAAGTGTACCTAAAAGCAGTCTCCCCAACCTGGTGTCACGAAATGGCTCTGGGAGCTTTCAGTCGAATTCTGGAAAACGTCACAGGCGTCGAAATGTCTGGAGGAAAGCAAGCAAGGCACATACTTTTATGCCGTTTAGCCACAATTCTTTCAGGTTCACCAAAGGAGAACGATACCGGAGACAGTGACAATCAACTGGCGTTATATTACAAAATACTCGATTGTGTGCTCGAAGATTATTCTTCGCGTTTTCAACTGGCCGGAATGCTGCTCGTCCAAGTATACTCACAGCTGGTTATGGAAGAAAATAGCGAAGACGCATCGCTAAAGCTGCAGATTTATCGCTCGTGCGTCCGGCATTTTTTCAGCGCGTTGGCAAGCAAATATTTGAAAGAAGCAGAACAGACAGCAACTCTGACAACGACAGCAAGTGCTCGAAAGATCTTCACTCTGATGGTCAACAATCTCCCGGTCGTGTGCACTGAATTGGTCGAGGTCCTCGTGAGCCTGTGTCAGTCAAAACACGGCATTGTCCTCGGCATCACTCTTCTTCGAGACCTTTTGAAAGAACGGAAATCGTGTTTTGGGTCTTTGCTTCAGATTCTCTTGTCTTTAGCTTGTAACGATGACAAAGTATGCCGAAACACTGCCATTCGATGCATTGTGAATCAGTTATGTGGCATCCTTCCCGCTCAGAATCCGATCGAAAAGTTTTCTATCAAACTGGTCAAGTCGCTCGGTCGAGACTCCAGTACAGAAGGTAATGATCCCGATCAAGGAGAAGGCGTGGAATGTATGGAGGTGGATGGAGAGAATTCCTCGATAGTCGGCTCGGCAATTCGCAAAGAAATGCAGCTGGCTGAACAACTCCAAAGTCGGAATCAAGAGATGCTGTTTGCTTACGTCGAAAATCTTCACCACCAAACGCTAAATCTCACTCCAGCTCCTACACGAGAAGACGATATTGTACGAAGACTTGAATTGCATTTGGCGTTGTGTGCAAAGAAGCCTCAACTTTTGTCACATATCATCAAAGCGTATTCATCGGCATCCGAATCAGCTCATCTGGTGATGTTTCACATCATCGAAAAGCTGATCAAACATCTAAAGCAGAGGGGAAGCGAAGGCGATGTGATCGCGTATTTGAAGGGCTTTGACCATGCAGCTGTCACATTTATTTGTCATATCATTCAGATACTTTGTCATCGATCCAAACCGACCGATGATCTCGTTCTCAAGATTCTGAAGCTGTATCAAGAGCACACGCATGTTACCGACGCGATATCGATCCTTATTCCGATTCTACCAGTGATTAAGCCTGAGTTGCTGCTTCCCTTACTTCCAGATATATTGCGGCTACCAGCACCGCGATTGTCAGTTGCATTCACTCGGCTTCTGGAAGTTTTGCCGCCCTATGTGACATCACCACATATGATTCTCCTCGCCCTTCACAAGATCGAGGACAGCACGATGCAGGAAAAAGCGACTCCAGCAATCAAATTGTGCTTGGAGCAACACAAGCACGCATTTCCACCAGAGGTTCTCGGCGCCTTGTTCCAAGAACTTGTTGAATTGGACCCGATACCAAAGCTGACTTTGTATACAATCAATATTGGCATTTCAGCATTTCCAATAATGAAAGATCGAGTGGCAAGACTTTTGTCTACTTTGGCGGAGCGACGATGCTGGGAAATGGACGAAATGATTTGGCGTGAGTTTGTCAAGTGTTCCGTGATGACCCAACCGGCATCTCTACCGATGTTATTGGAAAAAATACCTGTGCCGCAGTTGGAAGAGATCATCGCGTTCGACCCGTCGATGCGAAATCTCTTGTACAGAACCGCAATCGAGCCAATTAAAGAGGAAGGTGATACAAACAAGCCAACTGATGTGATCGTGCGGTCAGATGTGATGGAATATCTAAAAAATATGGGATTCCAAGAAGACACCACAGACCCGACCATGAAGGAGTAGAAGCCAGCACCAAGCACAGCCGATAGCAATCAAGTATCTCGAGCCTCATGCGAATAAAAAGAATCGGAGTATTTTGGAGGAAAGCTGAGGCGATTACTTACTTCTCGCTATTAGATGGAATTCTGAGCCTCTGCAAAGAGAAGACGATATTTTAGAGCTTTTGGGATGCTCAGGCACCCCGCAAAGATGATACATTGCACGCCATTGAATTTCGTTCATGACGTCTATTGTTCCAAACTGTGAGCGAAAATTGTTGTTAATTGAGCACTGAGCCAAATATTACATTTTCGTGATTTAAATGTAGTCAAAGAACTGCACAATTTCTCCCTCGCATGCGATAAATTGTGGCAACTCGATCAGTATCGGTCCGAAGTATTTGCTTTGCGTATGCCTCACAGTGTTGAGTTTGTTTCTGGAAGGCAGTCTTACCCCCGGAAAAGATTATAAGTTGGATTTGCATCGAAATGGAAGATGTGACGTAGAGGGACCAAAGAGGACGCTGTTTGCATTTGTGGACCCCAAAGTCTTTGAGCGGCCGCTAGTGAAGCATTTTATCGCACTGCTGGACAATTATGAGCGTCGGGTACGTTCGAATTCGGCTTTAGACAGAAATTACACCGTATTTTCAGACTGGCGAGCGTGAGATGCTGACGAATAATGAGATTTATGAAAATAATCAATTTCTGAATGAGCTGCTCAAGACCAAAGTGATGCGTTACGTGTACAGGTGTGTGTGCGAGTTTTATGAGAGACGTCCTCATGTGCTTATAAACAGCTGGCTGGTTGAGAGGAAGAAAATTCGAGGCGGGGAGAACGTCTTCAAGAAGGAAGTAGAAGCGATCTGGTAAATCCTGGATGGGAATTACGTCCACGGAATTCTTTGACTTTACTCAAAGGTTTGATTTTTATCGGCGAGAGGCGCAGAACGATTCGTCCGGCTTTGAACATGTTTTCGTGGGGGAAGAGCGGAACGTAAGTGTTGATTGTTTGACTTATTTTTCGCTGATAGCGGCTGTAGGGTCAAGTGATCGGTCTTCATAACTGGATTCAAATGTATCTGGAAGAGAGAGCAGGGCATTTCCAATACGAAGGCTTTGTTCGACCTAATCAGGTCAGTTTGAGCGCTGATAGTAGGCAAGATCAGTGTGTAATGAGATTCATTAGCGGGGATTGAGTGCCATGAAACCTCAAGAATATGAACAACTGCTTACAATTCGATTTCATTGGCATCACGTGACCAAATACGCCTCCACAAGGTACGATACATTTGCTTGCATGTGGCAATATCTCTGACACGGGGGCGATAGTCTCATAGGCGTGAGTCCAGAATTTGAAGTAGCTCTTTACACACTTTGCTTTTTGAATGGAAACGAAGACAACATCGTACAGCTCGGCCCATACAACTGCAGAATCAAGTGCTTTACAAAGAAAACCGGCAACCGAGTGAGGATTGGAGCTGCCTACCCGGAGACCTGTCCGCTGACAAAGGATCAAGCGGCTACCCGAATTCAGTCCTCTTTTCGAGGATTCCACGTGAAAAAACAGTATACCCGCAACTAGACCGCTCCAGGACATGACCATCCTTGTATTCAGCAAATGATTTTTCGCAGTAGTGAGCTATTTAGTGTGATAAATAGACTTACGTTTTGCCAGGCTATCATCGAATAACGCGACGTATTGAAGCGTCTGTCAGAGAAGCCGCTCCATATTTTGCAACTTTCGAGTTTGGAAAAAATAATGGAAGCGAAAAGCAGTAGCTACCATTCTGAGGTTGATTCGAAAAGGGCTTACAAAGTCTCATCTTCGGATGATGAGATTGTGGTAGATGGCGACGCTGATGAGCCAGGGGCGCCAACAAGCAAAGTTGTAGCACTACGTCACGGCTATAATCAAACGTATATAATTCGGTCGAGCAATACGAACATGCACGAAGTCCTTTTCCGATGTGGAAATTGGTGTTATAGTGGTAATGTGGACCTCGGCAGTAATCATGTCGATCGAGCACACGTTCCTGTGGTGATTCCCGCATTGCAAAAACAACAAAGCTCACTAAAGTATTTGTGCGATTGGAAGTCTATGCCATCCAATTCATTTTATACTGTTCCTCTGGAGACTCTGTATGACGCCTTGGATTTCATTGGGGAAGAACTCGCAAGCATACGAATTGAAAAGAAGCTTATTCAGGCAGCAAAGGAATACTCCTGGATTGATAATGAAGAAGTATCCGCAGGATCGAGAAATTTCTTTGAATTACAAACAGGAGGGTATGAATGTTTTGACGGGATCGATCTCATCGCTACAAAAACGTTCGTCCGAGGCCTCGTATTGATCGTAATTTATTCTTCGAGAAGCTATTACATTGTACTACAAGAAGGTGAAGGCGAGCAACCTCTCCTGGATATTCGATTCCCAGATCTATCAGCTCATTTACAAGGCGTTCATCTGCAAACGTATCGTGAGGACGACTGCACCAACATGAAGAAGCTAACACTTTGGCAAGCTGGAAAGAATCAAGGGAATAGATCGGTACCAAAATCTGTACAATTCGTCTGCAAGGACGTCAGTGGCCAAGGCTATAACCAGACATTTCTAATCCGAAAACCATCATCTCAGTCCGGTGGACAATCAAACCTCCGTGAAGTTCTATTCCGCTTCGGAAGCTGGTGCTATAATGGCCACATCGATCTCGGTCCCAAATTACAACTCGCTGATATTCCTGTGATGATACCGCTGCTGAGACGACAACAAAATGCTCTGGTATGTTGATGTCAATGATAGCTGAGCTGAGTATTTATGTGCGAAATTTTGCTAGACGTTCATGTGCGAGGTTTCTAAAATGCCGGCCACTTCTTTATTCACCCCATCAATGGAGTATTTAGTAGCGACACTCGCTGCAATCAAAGAGGAGCTTTCCAAGGCTGAAGAATACATACAAAGCAGTTCGCAGTGCCAACTCGCATCGGAATGGATAAACAGCGACGATTTTGATTGTTTCTTTGAGCTTGGTATGCAGAAATGTCCAGCGTTACAGGATATAGAAGCTGTTGCCAGTAAAGTTTATATGGGAGGGATCGTCTTGGTCGTTATCTATTTCGATTATAATGTGTATGTTTACATTGAAGACAACGACGAAGAACAAGCTTTGCTCGATACACATTTTCCCGATATCACTTTTCAGAAAGAGGGAGTACAGCTGATGACATATCAAGATGGCGTTCCAGGTTGTCCTGATCTTCAGAGAATGACCTTGTGGAAAATCGTAATGGATCTCGTCGACTCGGATGCGAGTGATGAGGATACCAGTACAAACGTGTACCCGTTAGACACGAAGGAGACAATGAAGGCTGATAGCAAGTCGGTTCAAAGTCGAGCTGGAGATGATCTCGAAATCTGTGAAAAGCACAAACAGTGTGATGTACAGGATACGGTAAAGAGAGCAAAAGATGTCTTCCGACCAAGGACGATATCAAGACCACACCATATCGGGCCATTGAAAGATTCAAAAATTGCAGATTTATCAAGAAAACTGATGAATGAGTCGTCCAACGAGGTGGCTCCGTGGGATAAATCTGGGCGTCCATTGTCAATCAATGTGAAAAAGTGAGGTATGAGGCTCAGTCTGCGTCTTCATGATCGTTAATGATTCTTGTATTTTCGCAATCTTTGAACCTCTCCGTCAATTTCGATTAGGTGTAAGATTACTTTTCATCATCCATTGTAACAAGAATTAGATTAAGTTCATCCCAAAGCCTCTTTCGATCTTCTCCTTGCACTGCCCCATGCAATAGCGCTGAGACCTCTTCATTTGTCTGCGCAAACCATAGTTTACACACATGTGAGTCATTTTCCGGAATTTTCAATGCATGTTGGTCTTCGATCCATACTGGTGGTCCCTTTTCCAATAAACGTCGCAGTTCGGCCTTACAGTCGGATTTCTGAACAGCTTGGATGTACTGTTCGAATTGTGTTTGCTGTAAATGCTGCACAACCGACGCGGAGAATAATGAGGGATGCCATAATCCGCTTGGATGTGTCTGATATTCGCAAAAATTACCTTGTTCTACCGTAATTTCCTCCATAGTCGCCAAGCATTCCATTCCTTCATGTGGTAGTCCGTGCTTCATGGGAATTATAATCGTACTTTTGCAGTTGCGAACGGTAGTTGATTATACATCCGATACAATGTATATAGTATTTACATTGATAACTAAGTGGATAATGGTTGACTATAAAGGTCAGATTCTTGCAGAACGGTATGCTCAATTTTGTTTTGCAATAATTTGTGCGCCCGCATGGTTATACGGCTACTATCAGCAAGACTTTATGTACCCCCTCTACGCTTGGGCTTTTGCAACTGTGTTAGCAACTCTGGTAAGCTATAAGCTTTGCGTATGTCATGATGTTTCAAGTGCATTCGGATGAACAGAGCTCTACTTGTTAGGTCGCACTTCCAGACTGGGGAATCTATAATCGAAATCCAATTCGCTGGAGAGCAAGTCTTCTCGAAGAAATAAGCGATAAAAATGGAAAGGAAGAATGATTTAGGGGAAATAAGAATTCTGCTGGATCCCTT
This sequence comes from Albugo candida, assembly GCA_905220665.1. NCBI lineage: Eukaryota > Oomycota > Peronosporomycetes > Albuginales > Albuginaceae > Albugo > Albugo candida. Next base: position 311,449 of record CAJNAR010000003.1, read on the forward strand.
CGTGGGTTAAGAAATGAGACACTTCAGCCACAGTCTAGTTTGTTTCCTCCTCTTCATCGTCATTCTCGATCCCGTCCTCTTGCTCTTCTTCTTCATCGTCATCCTGTGCATCATCATCACCTGTGTTCTATCAAGGTGTGATTTCAATAAGGAATCCATTAAAAAGATTAATTATGTGGGGCGACATACCACATCCAGGTAAAACTGCAAAGGATTCTTCCATAGTTCGTCCTTGATTACTTCAGCAATGTCAGCATCTTCTTCATCAGGATTGAACCACTTGAACACAACGTTATCAGCAAAGTGATAATCATAATGGAAGTATGTCATATGTACCTGGAACAGGGAGTTGTTTTCTTTAACTTCTTTGGCTTCCGCAGTCGACTTCCATTTGATACCGGATGATTTATTGATGGCTTCTTCGTCTTCTGAAAAAGATATTTTTCGCCACAAAACCTGATCGTGAAAGTATGGGTTGCTCTTGAAAGACTATACACTTGTGAGATGAGAATAACATCGTTCTATCAAGTATCTCAGATATGCCCACCATTTCAATACGATAACCACCTTTATCATCAACGAATTGAATGTCTACATTATCTAAGGAATCTAGGATTTTTTCATCGGTTTCCTCGATGAGCTGGCGCAAAATTGGATGGTTACAAAACTATTCAAAGTAGAATATATCAATGTGGGCATCAGCGCAAGAGAAACAAGTGATCGTACCGTTTGCTTCCAAAAAAAGGGGATCTGATTGAGTAGTTTTGAACGCTTTTCGTAAAATGGACGACGTCGAATATTGTATTTGTTCTCGATAGCGAGCACCTCTTCAGCACAGTTTTCGTTCTCTAGTTCCAGTTCTTCTTCAATTCTTCCAGCTGCATCAATTGACTTTTGTAGTTCGGCAAGCTCCTTTTCCTCACTGCTATTTTCCACATTTGTAGAAACTTTTTGTCGCTTTGGAGACGGCGGTCCACCCATCTTATTTGCCTTATCTTCTCTTCCTGCCACCTGAGAATCGATGTGTTATCGATATTTGGCCAATCATAAAATTTACACTGTATATCCGGAGATTGGTCAAAAATAACGACGACACTCCTACTCCAGATCTTTTCTGGACCAAACAGCTCTTAACGCCGATCCGACCGGACACTGCACGTCTTCTGACGCATTTTCTTGATGATAGCGTAAATCAGTAGCAGTAACAGGACTTTTTCTGTACACCGTGTTCCTGACCTCGTTGTTCTCACAATGTTGACCCATTTCTGGGAACAATGGAGCGTGCACACCTAATGTCTTACCTTGAACTTTTGTACCAGATCTTTTCTCGAAAATTCTTTCGCTTTGAAGGGAATGAACGAGATCATTGAATGTATCAAATGTGATCTGTTGCAAGTAGCAAAGTTAAGGGGAACCTCTGAACGAACTTTGCCATACCTTCACTGTGTCTTGTGACCCCAATTGGCGAAGGTGATTCTCAATTTCTTTTGTCGAAAAACCGAATCCAAGCGCGTGAACCAGTGCGGCTCGAGCTACGCATAATATTCACATTTCATTCTGGTACATATAAAATATTGCGACTTACTCTGCATTGTAGACAAAAAACCGATCTGTTCAGAATCCGCCCGGTGGAAAGATTCCCAAATGAGCTGATCAAAGTCGTCGATATGAGTCGCCTCGTCCACCTTCGCACAATCATCTATCTCAGTTTCATCCGAGTTAATTCCTTGTTCGCTTAGTGCACACGTCGACCCCGTGTAAAGCGGTAGCTCACCAGTCGAATCCATCTCCAGCCTTCGTTCTTCATAACGTCGAATACTCGATGCCTTGTACGCAATGATCACTTCTTTTTGCAGACGGGCCTCGTCTTCGAGTGTTTTCTTATCTCTAGGATCCAAGACGTCTGTCTGGTCCTTTGGATCCTTAAAATGCCTCCATTCATTCAGCTTGTTAGCAAAAGCCTGCATCTCTATATCATTCAACCAAGAGATTCTGTGAAGCTGTCGAATGATGTTGAATTGTGAAGGCGGAGGAGGGCAATTGTGAAGGTCTGGTAGCAGCTCTGCAGCCGTTGCCACATACTTCAAGTCGACATGACCGTAGATGTAAGCTGTCATACATGACCCTAGTAAATCCAGACCGTCAATTTCCGAATTGCTACGAATGATGCGCATAAATGTCCGTAGCTGTGCGTCATTCTCAGTTCCTCCAGGGACCATCTCATTAAAATCTTTGTCAGCCATGAATTTCTTCGTGTCGTGTGGACGAAGAATCTCAAGCCCAGTGCCATCACCGTGCAACACGAATAAAAATGGGTCTATGCGTTCGGTAATTTCCGCCTGCAGTCGCGTATTTGCCTCTGGTTTGTATCCTTGCCTCTTCTCTTCGTGCGCTGCAACAAATTTGAATTCGAAACGATCTAACGATGCACACATTTGATTCTTATCGTGGTCCTCGAACAGCAGCTGTCCTTGACGGCAGTCAAAGCGGTATATTTTATGTACTGAGTTGCTGCCAGTTCCTGATACAACAGCAGACTTTTCGCTCGTGTAAGAAACGCACACGTGACCATCTTCCTGAGCTGACATGACAAGTCCATTCTTTTTCACTACGGTGATGGATCGTCTCTTATCATCAGACACAACATCGGTTCCAAGTACGATACTACTAAGATCCGCCAAGACGACAGTACAACGCACAGGAAAGCTCTCTTTCTCGTGTGAAAGCTTTGTTTCAAAAAGACTGAGGTTCACATTGATAAAGACATCCTCCCACGGCCTCTTTCTGACGACAAGAGTCGATGTAAGCGGCGTGAAAGATATCATCGTTCCATCTAGATGATATGCGATGGTTCTGTTGTCTCGGTGTGTTACAACTACGACACCACTTTTTTTCGTCTTCACGACCGCGCCAGTTTCTAAATCTACTTTACTGGTTTCAAAGTTGTTTCTTTCTATACACGTGAAGCGCTTTGATGTCACATTTTTGACATACATGACTCCGCTTGGATACATAAGCACTTGCTTTCCATCCCTGTGAGTTGATAGCACCGTCCCATCCGGTCGAATAAGACGAGATTTTTCTGCGGTAGACTTCGAAAGCATTCTCTGCGTGATGATACCCTGCATTGATATTGATATCACTATTCCCGTACGAGTCGTATAGGTCGCCTTGACTGAAGAAATTTTGGTTTGCAACACCTCTTGAACCGTAAACAGCGCGCCATCTGCACAACTCGCCATAAATTTGGTCGGATGGGGCTTCTCACTACTAGTCTTTTCTGCTCTCGATGGACGTAAACCAAAGTGATCACTGGAGCAGAAAAAAAGTCAAGTCCGAAATTGGGTCACGAATAGATATTTCCTACCTTTCGTGATACACCGTGAGCCATGATCGAGAATTAGGAGTTCTGTACAGACGGATAAGCGCGTGATTTGATGAGAATATGGTGACACGATCTTCTTTGATTAGATGTAAGATTTTCGATAAGAGAGGAATTCTTGGTCGCTTATCATCATTGCTTTTGCCACTAAATGACTGCATCTGTTTCCATTCAGCAAATGATGGAATTGGCTGTACTTGGTCGGCCGCAGACCAACTTTCCTCGTACTGCTTCCCGCTAGAGAAGTCAGGTATGGCGGCCATCAACAGACAATCCGAAAGGCGATCATATTGACTAATAACTCGTTTAGATGTCTGAAGGACAAATGCTAGCCTTTGTGGCAACCCGGAATCATTGAGAGACTCATAATGATCTCTTGTGCGCAGAGGAACTCCTATTTCATTTTTCATAATATCTTGAAACATTGTGTACCATGATTTCAATCGAACATGTTCCAAAGAAAGCCCTGAAATGTATTTGAGTTCGTGAAGAGAAGCAGAACGTTCAGCTATTGAGATAACAGGCGCTTTTGGCATTCTATTCCGGCCATCAGGACCCGTTCCTGGATAATTACAAAGGCTCCAAAGCGATTTTTCTGCTTCTCTTATGCTATCAAGCCATGATGGAGCGCTCTCTTCTTCTTGGATGAACGACGTAGGATCGAGATTACCAAAAATTGCCAACAAGTTGACGGCGGCGCCTTCGTGATAGGAAAGAAATGGTTCTATCTGGCCATTCAATGTCGCTCTAATCATGTTCTTACTCTCATTCCGATCCGTCTGTACGATGGTCTCCACCATTGCTTTTACGATTAATGCGAGACTGCTATTTTCAAATACACTTTGTGGTAAAACTTGATGAAACTTCTTCGTATCAGAGACAACTCTGGCTGCGTCAAACTGCGTCGCTGAATGAATCGATAGTTGCATTTTCTCAGCATTATAGATTTCCTTATCGTTTGCGATTGTTTTCGAAAGCTCTAAGACTTCCATCTGCACCAGACTAACAGGTTTGTACCCAGTCTTGCTTCCACCATCCCTCAACGCTACCTCCGAGATGAGAAAATCATTCCATTTTGAGCCTTTCTTCTTCATTTCTTCCCTGCAAGCATCGACAATGCTTTGCCTACTTCTACACACTTCATTGTAATTGTCAGTCGGATAAAGGCCATCACCAGCAACCCTCTCAGATGACGGAGCATCATCCTTCCCTTCCGATACATTATGCGTGTCCACAATAGAGATTATTCCGTCAAGCGGGATCGGAAATGCATTCGTGAAATTGTTCTGTTCGGCACACGATTCGGTATGCCGTAATAGTGCGAGTACTTCGGTCAAATCGCTCGGGTAGTCCACAAGAAGATAAGAAACTGTAGAAGTCACTTGCAGCGTCTTTGGAAGATCAATATCATCTTCACTGAGATCCGAACTTTTAACAGTATCGAGTGCTTTTGTGATAGCTTTTCCATTTCGCGTGACGTACTGTCGGAATGCTATTGCTAGTTTCTGTGACAGCATAGTTGAGTCATTTATGGTCTGCACTTCATCGGAGGCGCCACTTTCCGTGCACGCTTTATAATCAGAATCTAAATAGTCTACAATGTCTTTCCTCTTTATAAGTTTATACTTCATTATATCGCTTTCTTCCTTGTCGCTATCATGTTGAAGTTGTTGCAAAAGCTCATCGAATCGCTCCACATCGGTATCGACATTGGCGATTAATAGGATACTCGAGCGCCACACTTCTTTCTGAACAAAGACTCATGAGCTACGTGCACTCATGAAATGCATTCATACCGAGTAATCGTCAGACATGCTTCAGCATAAAGCTTTTGGCTACTTTCAACGGTTGCCAAGTTCGCTGCGTACTTAGCGATACATTGTCGAGCGCATGGAATTAAATGACGCCGATACAATATTCATTACTGATTATCGTCTTGAGGGCATTCGATTTTGAGTCAATAGTAGTGGAGAAATTACCCAATCTTGAAGAAAATTACACGCTGATTAATTCAGCTATTGTTTCGACAACGTGCGATGAAGGTAGACTGGAAGACTCTGCCAAGGAGATACTGAAAAATAACTATGATGTCGTAATGGGCGCTACGCTTTCGGCGACATCGGATAAGGCTCATTTCCAACATTTCGTACGTCTCTAATGTCTAATTTACTCGATATATTCTTCTTATTTATACCAGAGGATTCTGTATAGAAAACTATTGATGCGCTGTTCGCAGCACAAGCTATCGCGCACGAAGATTTTGCGCTCGGGGCAAATCAGTTCCGGTACTTAACGAGACATTGCCTTATTGATATATTATCATGCTGATTCTCATTTATTAGCACAATATTAACATATCAGAAGCCGAATGGACGGATTCCTCATCTTGTGTATGGTCCATCTGTACCTCGCGAGTGGAATTGGATCTCGAAAGCAGCAACATTTTATCCCGGTCCGTCTTTTTGGATGAATGTTTCGTCAGAATCAACACGGGAAGAGACGAATGGATCAAATGAATCACAAAGACGATCACAGTTTCTGACTTCGACACTCTCAGTGCCTCCACTTGCCGCTGATATCGCATTAAATATTTTCAGACTTGCACCGTTTGATACCATGATGGGATCTGTAACATATAAAGCCATCGCCATTGAATTTCTTTGTGAAGCATATGACCCTCTGAAACGTTTTCATCAGTTTTTGATTCGTGATCGGATATCAAATCGTACCACATACGGCTATCCTCATACCAGCGAGAAACTCACACTTTTCATAGCTATTGTAAGATGCCATTATATATATTTCTTGGTTGGGATTGCTGAATTTCTTTGTAGCATCCATGGGAAACGTTATCGCCTTGGTCACAGCATTGGGAACCTTATTTGCACCAATTCAAACATCGTCCAGATTATGATCAAATTATTCACAATTTACAAATACCGGAAGAAGTAAAAAGTCGATTTATTGATGGAAGCCGAGTTATGATCTCGGAATCTGAGGCAGATATCATACAAAACTACTATAAACCAATGCTGTATGTTGCTCAAAAGGTGACTCGAAATGTATCAAGTGTTTACGACTTGGGCGGGGTTGAAGACGTCGAATTCAACTCTTTCGTTCTGCGGTCCACCAACGCATTAGTGACCATCGGGAATATCCTATCAGAACATGCAGCAGTCTGTAATGGTATCATCACTCAAGAACAGTTGGAAGCTGATACTCGCGACTTTGAAAACCTGAAAGTACGCCTCGAGGAATCATTACTTGGTGATAGTATGGGAAAAATAGGATTATGGAATGAGACTATGCAAGTAAGTGGGGTCGATTTATGAGTCATCAGGGGATCTGAAAGTCCCACTTTTTTGCGTAGTGCTACAATGACGCAAGCAACTACGCAATCGACCCAATGCATCCATCTCTTCGAAATATTCTCCCGTCCTTTGCGCAAGAACTTCCAAGCAATATAAAAAGCTCACTTTTCTCGCATTTTCTGGCACCGTCTGGCACCTTTGGCTTTCTATGTGATCAATTTCCTATTCCGTATTATCCGTGCAATTCCTCTACAGGCACATCGGGCAATCCGATAACGCTTCTCCATTACAATTACCTGATGCATCGATCTTTCACTGAGGTAAGATTCTACACGTAGCGTCCAATATTGAATGCGAAGAACTGACGAAAAGGACGTCAGAATAATTTCTTTGGTGTCGCTGAATTCTTACGCAATCGAACAGCTTCGATGTTATGTGGTTTTGACGAACGGATGAACGCAACAAGCATTGGATTTAACACACAGAGCGCCGCAGAAATCAGGTACATTGACGACTATGGCTTGAACTCGAGTATGGCAGCAGCGATGGTACTGAATATCCTTCTTCCAGCAGGTAAATATCTCTGTGTCTGACTCGCTCGTCATACGTTGACTCTCCTGTAGTGGCTCCATTTCCGAATCCTGCGGTTCCTCCAGTGGATCATAGAATGCTCACGGTGATCATGTGTATTGAGCTCACAGTTGCATTTGGTGTCGCATTGGGATGTTTCATTTTTTCCGTTTACTTTGTTGCAAATCGACCACGAGCTAACGCATATCGATGCGAAAACTCTCAACAGATCAATCTCGATCACACGGACCAGGATCGGGTACCTTTGGTAGAGTCATCTAATCGAGACGGCATTCCAAAGTCTGTGACTGAAAATCGTGATCAACGGGATCAGAGTTTCGGAGACTCAGGACTTGAATCCACCCCCGATCTAGAAGAATCGCTTCTAACGGAAGAAGACGAGCAGGCATATGGCTCGATCGAAAGAGCCCGTCGAGATAATCGGAAGGATGCTCGATGGGAATCTTTGAAAGATGCGATTTCAATTGTGAGTCCTTGGTGAATATGTAATCAAACAATATCCGCTATATTTTCTGAATAGTGTTATCCCATTCCCGCAAACCCAACAGTTTCTGTCCGAGCTCTGATGGTCTGTATCCGTCGGGGAACCATTCATCTTCTCCAAATTGTCTAGCATTCATCGCAGGCATAAACTCCCTTGGATCTCTGACCGGTATCATTTTGATGTACTGAACCATACGGAAGTCAAAGCCTGTGTTCGGAAAGTTTCTAAGAAAAAACTGAGGTAGAAATGAGGAAACAGCCAGGAATTTATGGCCGTACCCATGCGGGAGCTGGCTATTCCACACTAGAAGCGAGCCAGCCTTCATTGGCACTCGCCGTATGTTTTCACGCATGTCATCATCATCCGGTACTTCGACAAAGTTGCGCGAGGCAATGCTGGATAATGAGCCGTATGTGTTTCGATGTGAGCTTGCCCAATTGAAAAATGTACCATCAGTGAACTTTGGCACACAATGGAACCCTCCATTCCCTTCCGGGCAATCGGATAACGTGAGAAGACCTTGCACTCGAATCGATCCATATTCTTCTTTCTCACGTAATGACAGAGGCCTGGGTCCAAACCCCGCAGCTGAAGTTCCAAGGTGAAAAGGATTTAAATCCCAATGCAGCCAATCCTTTTTGGTCTGCCAATTGTCCTGGAACGCATCCTCAGGCATGGATGCATTTATGTCGGCTCTTCCTCGTACTCTAGCTGGCCTCATAACACCATATCGATCGATGCTTACCCAGAGTTCTGTCGACTGTAGGATATTGCTGAATGCTTGATAAACAAGTGGATTCTCGCGATTTTGCCAAGCTTGAGGCTGCCGATTCACCCAGGTCGAATCCAGTTTCTTCATGCGTTTCCAGTACGGAAAAGCGCCCATGAATCCTCCATTCTTACATATTTTTGAAGGCCAATTCTCGTTTCCCCATGAGCTCGGATCATCGCGTTTTACGTTACCATCTTCCTCAATGTATTCCCAAATCTGAATAGAGGAGAAAATAGTGGCACAGACGACACAAAGTCAGGCGAGATTCTAACCTCATTGACAGAACGTTCAATTTCATCCGAATTGAGAACATCTTCAATAACAACGTATCCATTCTCCTTAAATGACGTGACGTAATCGTCGACTTGATGCGATTTGAATCCTCCCGTATCCATTTTAATACCAGGCCAATGTTGTGCCTTATTGGCGTTATTTCAGCGCTTATCGGCCTCTGTTTTTCCGCTTATTTTCGCTTATACTGTCTCCTGTTTTCTCGCTCAAATCGAATCTCTTCTCCATACGCATTGTCTTCTTCTTCCCCTTCTTGTGTAAACGACGTGAGCTCGCGTGCGGCTGTGCTGAAGGACTTTTGCATGATGCGATAAGGACTAGTTTGTTGTTTATTTTGTGACACTCGAACGTTGTATCGAACTTTTTCTTCGTCATTTTCGTTCGGATCCGAAGATTCCAACTGAAGAGTGTGCGGTGACGCTGCGGTGGATCCTGTAGATTGAAGGCTCTTTTTGCGTTGAAGAAAAGCAGGCCCGCTCGTCTGTACAGGGGCATCCTCACCCAGTGCCAAGCGGACTGCTTGCTCGATGTAATCGGCAAGAACAGGAGTCTTCGTATCGTCTGTGTTGGTGACTCCTATCATCCGAGCAACGTGACGTATACCATGGTCAAGTTTCTAGCAAGTGAGGCATCATAAGATCAGTTGTATCAATGTAGAAGAGTCTTATCACCTGTAAAAGATTGCGTAGATGGAGTGCATTCTCCCTTTTTCGCTGGGTGACAGAAATTGCGTTCATGACCTCGGATTCTGCCAATTTTAAGTTCTGTAGGTATGCCGCTTCAGTTTGTGTTGTGCTTGTTTGTTCCAACTCTGCTCGAGAAAAGTTTAGATTCTCATCGACGTGCGGTAATTCAATCACATCATTTTTGACTGTACTAAAAGGTGGATTGTCTGTATCATTGTTCTCAAGCTTCACCCGCGCGAGATCCAACTTTAGCCTTTCTAGATGCTGGCGAGAATGTAACAAGCACTCCTCAGTCTTTGATTCTTCTTCTTGAAGCTGCAACTCGTGTTGATGCAAATCTTTCCATAATACATGGACCTCATTCGAATCATTGAGACCAGCATGACGTAATAAATCTACCAGCTCTCTCTCTGCATCGGGGTATGCTGGTGACTTTTCTTGGCCAGAATCGCTTAAATACGAGTTTTGAGAATCGGCTTGCACTCCCGGATGATGTTCGGTCGAGTACTTCTTCGGAATTGACGGAGAATGAACCTTTTTGAGCTTTTCGGTTGTAGATTTTGAACTGTACCGCTCAACAGCTAATCTTTGCTGCCTGTGATTTTGCCATCGTTTACGTTTGATAATCGCACGATGTACGCGAACCTTCTCCATCAAAGCCTGCTCAACACTATCTATCTTTGATAATAGAAGATTCTTCTCTTGATTCACAGCATGTACTTTTTCTCTTACACCAGCAATTTCATGTTTACATTTAACGATATCAACATCACACCTTTCGAGTATGTTGGAGTTTCTTGCCGGATTGGCTTCGCAGTGACGAACGACTGCCTTATAATAATCGCTCAATTGCCTACCCAACACAGTTTCTTTGCCAGCAGATACTATCCGCTGTTGCAATTCTTCTTCTTTGTCCCTTTCATGCCCAACATGGCCAGTCGTAGCTCGAGAATCCATCAATTGTGCATCCAAAGACTTTAGAAGCGCTAGTTTTTCTTTTTCCAGAAATATGCTTTGGTTATATTTTGTACGGATTTCCAGCAGTTGATTACTCCAGTGTTCTAGATCATCCGGTGAGCAATGCAAAGCGTCCTGATAAATGAAACGATCGGACACGTCTGTGTCATTATTGTCTTCAAGGCTAGGCTTCTCAAGCACGTCTGGAATGTCCGAAGCTGTCTTTTTCGTTCTTTTTTGAGGAATCAAGGAAGCAATTTCTTTATGTCTAGCTGAAGATTGACGAACGTCCCCTTCTTCTCCTTTTGTGGATAGCTTGCTAACACTTGCATTTAAAGGGTGCGATTGGAGGCTTTTATCTCTCGTTGTATCAATACAATCTGAAAAGTGGTGCGCAAAAGCGATCGCAAACAGAGGAAACTGCACCCAGAGCCATCGTTGGAGATAGTATGAGTCACTTTCCTGCAAGCTTGCGGTTGCAAAGCCTTCGTCGAGCTGGCTGGTATAAAAGTTCGCACAGAATGGTTTTTTCGAAGACGTCTGTGCTGCAAGTGAAGATATAAAATCTTTCCATTGAGGAGCCCTCGGTCTATGGTTGCTGACATTCTGAACGATATAAAGGTCGAATCGAGCTTGGTACTCTCGTAGAAACTCGGTGAGATTTAGAAGAAGAGCCAATAGGGTCTTGGAATTCGGTCTGTCACGATGTATATAGCGATCCAGGCTTTTGACAAATTCATCGACCGGATCAGCGACTGGATGATTCTTACGAAGTATGGTCCAGTGTGCAAAATACTCCTCGCGATTATAAGCGGTCCACCATAGCTGAAACAAATCGATGTCACTCAGCAAACTTGTCAACGTTGGCCAAAGTTCACATCGTTCGAGCTGGATCGGTAATTCCAAAATGCGGAGTTGAGAGGCGTCCGCTTTCTCGAAATATTGTGCTAGTTCGCGGAAATATGATAAATGTAATTTTGAATCCTGTAGGAAGCCAAATCGGACTAAAAGTCGAAAAGTGTTGTGATTGAAATTGTAGCAATACATCTTTTGAGGCTTCTCTCCAGCCATCCAACTATCGGTTTTGATCTGCAACAAGTGCGGTTTGATAAGGCTGAAAATATTTTTAAAAACGGATGGAGATATGTCTCTACTGACAAGCTGCATGAGGTCTTCCTCCCTAAGGCCGTATCTTGAGACCACTAATAAACTTAGAAGATGTCTAATCACAAGCACATGCTGTTTCGTGGATAGATTGTCATCAAGATATTGTCTGTGTGCTAAGATTACTTCAGTTCTTCTCCCATTTCTCTCCAAAATGGGGTTCTCAGAACCACCCAGTGCGCGCTCTTGAGTGTTTGATTTGTCCATCCTTTTGAGCGGAACTGCCGGATTGACTTTGGGGGAGGCTATTCTATCCATTAAACTTGTCGATTTTCGTTGGATACTAATTGAATTATTTCGAGAAGCCAAAAGTCCTTCCTCTTCTATTATGTATCGGTTCCATTCTCTCAGGATCAGAATGTATAACCCAATAGGTGAATCAACTTTTGTGGCTTTTGCAATCCATGAAGCTACCGTGTATCCACGCAATGATTGATTGGAAGATCTAAAGCGCTCTGTTGTATTCGTTTGTTCTAATAGCAGTCGAATATAGAGAGGATTAGAACTTCCTGGTGCTGCAATGATTAAATCCACTTCTCTTTGTCGTAGTTGCAGTCCCTCACGTTCAGCATATGACTAGAAAACTTATCGATAAGAATACTCGCGTTTCGATGGAAACAGCATCACCTTTATGATAATTCGGCAGGTATCATGATGTATTGGCTCGATAGCAAGAACTATCTCGCATCGTCGATGTAGCTCACGGATGGTGCTTCTCTGGAGCGTTGAATTTGCATAAGAGCTCTCGTCATCTTGAGGGTAACGTCGCTCGTTCGCTGTATCGAAAGAAGCGTCACGATGAGACAAAAGCTCAGTATTTGTCATCTTCGCGGAAAAAATGATTCTAACGTTCGATGGAAGGACCATCGGAAGCCATAATAATGAATGTGTACCATCGTTAGCTCTTAGGCAATCCACCCCATCCACTACCAATATGATACTGGTGAAATATGAGCCTTCACTCCACAAGTAGAGCAGATAAGGAAAAGCAAGCCTTACCGCACTTTTGTCCCCTCAGCAGAAAGATCTTTAGCAAAGAATTTTGTTTTGTTGAGAACTCCTTCCAAACAACGAATCAAAGAAAATCTTAATTTTTCTTCGTCCTTTTCCTGAGGTACGTCAAAATCATGCAATTTGAATGTTTTTTTCAAATGGGAAAATAGTCGATGCAAGAAGCTACCAATTTTGATGCTCTCATATGTGCAGCCGCAAAAGTGCGTAAAGATATACTCGTTCTTCCCTATCGATGAGTTCTGTCGTCGAGCAGCCCAATACGCTAACAAAGCCGACTTTCCACTTCCGGTGTTGCCAAATATTACTAACGGTTGACATGATGCACTACCCAGTGGATTGTTATTACAGTCCGACTTATCCAAGGCTTTCTTGGCAGCAATCGATTTCTCCCCACAAAAGTCATCTAGAACCCGCAGATAATTCTCATTCGGTACATAAACGAAATCTCTTGTTCGACTAAGATGCATCAGATTTTATAAATAATCAACGAAATCCTTGCTCGATCGCATACCTGTCAGAGAAAGCTTGATGTGCTGCATTTTCTCGACAGACATTAAAGCTTTCTGTGAAAGGCACACTTTTGTGATCGAGTCCGTCTATGTCATCGGATATCGGAATTGGGAATTCGGCCATTTACGCATGCAGTAGTGATCCGTCAGAAAAAATGTTCTATGTATAGAGATTATGCATTGTATCTGATTTAGGTCGTCACTTTCTTCCTTTTCCTATTTCTTCTCTTCCGTTGGATTGTGGATTTTTTTTCAGTGTTGTTTTCAGTAGTTAGCTGCTCAGTAATGGCTAATGATCGCGGTGTTGTTGCTACTTGATCCTTCTCACGTTCGAAATATGCGACAAAGAAGCCATTGGTGCCGTCTTCAATTGCATTCGCTCGCACCATCAATTTCGCATCAGATGATGACACTCCATTGACGGGAATACCTCGTCGCGGCCAGAATGGTAAACATTCTTTGAGTCGAAACCTATTCGACCCTTTTACTTTTTGAGTAGCCAAAGCTGCTGAAACGACCTCTTCGTTTTCAATCTTAAAAACCGAGCATGTTGAGTACACTATGCGGTCTACTTGGTCGAATGAGAAAGCTTTGCGTAGCATCAATAATTGAAATCTAGCAAGGGACTCTATCCTCTTGTGTGTCGTGCCATCTTCTTGCTCTAGGTCGTAGTCGGTCATCTCAGGTCTGCTAGCAATGTCTAGTAGATGATCAAATCGGTTATTCATTCCAGAACCCGAGCAAGAAGGATCTAGTACGATACTCTTCACATTTTCATAACGACGATCGTGTATATCGGCATCCAAAAAGTCTTGACAGGAAGCCTGCACAATCCCATCCGCTCCACACAATTCTAAACGACTTTCTAGTATCTTCAGTCGTGCTGTCGAACGATCAAACGCAAACACTTTACTATTCGTTGACATTCCCACCAACGTTTTTCCCAAAAGCATCGCTAAATGGGTTGTTTTGTTTCCTGGAGCTGCGCAAGCATCAATTATGTCTCCACCAGGCCATGCTGGATCACTTAGTAATACAAATGCAGGGAAACAACTCGCTTTGTCCTGTAAGACCAACTTCCCTTCCCTTACTAGCTCATGATCATGGAGTTCGATATTCCGAGGCAAAACGAGTAGGTCAGGAATATGGACATCGTTTTGTGCCTTTGTCGTCTCAATGAATTCCGCTATCTCCTCTTTCCGTGCTTTGAGCGTATTCACACGTATATATCTGGGGATATCCACTTGTGTAGAGCACTTTCTATTTTCAATTGGCAATAAATCTTCATGATCGCACACCTTCTCTTTAATTTTCATCCGCACAAGTGCTTCGCGCAACGCATTTGCGTGCTTCATGATTTCACGTTTCATGAACCCCCCACCAGCGATGCTCTTCTTTTTACCAAACAACAGGTCATAAATTGAGATGTAGATGGTCGCCAGAGTCACTGAAATGATTTGACTTTCTTTACTCTTTGACTTCGATTTGCATAATTGTCTGACCCGAGATTGGAATAATGGAACGGCTGCCACTAACTTTTCTAGAAGCGGTTTATGGCGGAGAGTTTCGCACACAAGAGCGAATGAACTTTTGGTATTAATAATATCAGGTGAGTACAACAGAGACTTGAGCCCGCCTCGACGATTCTCATACTTTTGTAGCAATGACGCGGCTTCTTTGTACAGGTCGCTCATCTGTATGAGCAATTACCGTGTTCCCCTGATTATTATCTCAATCCAGCTTTCGAGAAAGCTGACATTTTTTTCGCGAATACTTCTATGTAATTCCTTTCAAGATAGACGCGTTCTATTCCGCTCAGCAGCTCGTATCATCCTGTAAGGACAGCAAATGCAAAGAATCCAAGCTGTCATCCGGAGACGGAGAGACATGTCCTGTGTTTCGTGCTGCAATTGCAGAGACATTCGACGTCGCGTCGAGGCTGTAACCTTGTGAGTAATCGACTGCTTCTATCAGCTTCTTTCTCATCAGATGCTGGAGCTCCTCTTCAAGATCTTTTACTGTCCTTTTAGAGCCTCCTTCCGCGCACTGATGTCTCCAGTTGATAGCTTTCCAGTAATTTGGTAACTCCAATGTATTATCGCAAGTCTGAAAAAGAGTATTGTCGGACGAATTAGATGCAAAGAAGAAGAGGGAAGCATACATGTGACTGTGGTAGCATGAATAAAAGCTTTTTAAGGTCTTGTGATGTGTCCTCTGGAAAAGGCATCTCGATGCGTAAAAACTATACTGGAGAGTGAGTACAAGACTAACGCAAACGCTATGTCCACTCACCTCAGTACCTGGTAGAGGGAAGGATGCCACTCCCGTGATGAATTTGACTAGCTTTCGCTGTGTTGTGAGATCGAATGCATCCACCACTTTCCAGAAAGTTTGTTGCAAGATTTCGCATTCAGCAAATGCGAGATCACAAGCGATCCGGTATATTTCACGCAAGGTCTTCGTATCTTGCTTAGAACTCTTCCAAGAGTGAAGCATATCATGGATATCAGCTGAAGAAATGTGCTCCGCCCTGAGCGTAGCTAGGGGTAATGTAATGTCAAAACCATGCTTGATGTGCTGAATCTGCCATTTGTAATACGTAGCCTCTCCAAAATGGTTTTCTAGAACGAGATTGATATACTCCCCGTATGTCAAAGCTGTATCCATTCCTTCAAGTCTGAGGTATTCAACAAAATCTTTCGGAGGTAATGCCTCGAGCTTTTCCAAAGCCTTCACCATGTCTGGATTCAGTGCCCTCGCTAGATCTAGCAGATCTTGTTGATCGTGTGGCTCATGAGAACATAGTAAACTGTAAAAGTGAGCAGGTATCATGATGTGATCAAGCCTTGTGAGATTGACTATGGCGTTCGCCAGAAACCACCCAAGGAATATCAGGCGCTCTCGCGATTCTATTGTATCAGGGAGATCTCGATTAAACCATACAGACTCGTTCCCTTGTATGTAAGAAAGCACGGGTGTAGTATGGTGATACAATCGTACATCGCGCACAGGCACATGCATAGTGTTATTGGATACTGATATGTCAAGCATGGCTGTACTACTATCCACAATTGTAGTAATCACACAAGTGCGTGAAGTTCCGTCGATATCTGTCCACACAAGTCGAACACCAGGACTAAGTCTTTCGCAACATGTGGCGCAGAATAATCGATTGCCTTCAATTACAATCTCAGCGTCTGATTCTCCAAGAACGTCAAGCATGTTTTCAGTCAGCTTCCAGGGTTCTGTAAAAGAATCCGATACAAGGAAGAACCATTCTTTAAGAGGTCCTCTTCCTTCTCCTTCCTCGACGTGAATAGAGTTTATCATCTTGTCACCAAATCTGCTTTTGAAGTAAGGGGTTATCGCGAATAAATTTCGACCACTCAAGCCGCCAGCTTCTATCACGGCACTCATACTCGATCCCAGCACATCACCACGGTCGCACAGAACAATGAGCTTCTCTGTACGTATTGAATCTGTATCATCAAGTCGCTCGAATTCTTCGAGTTCCAAACTCAGTGATGCATTTATATGTATCTGCTTGCAACATGAATCAATCAGCGCGTTGTCGCGGCTTACCACAAATTCGATGCTTTGAGAAAGTAGCTGAAAAACTTCTCTGCATCCAAATAGTAGCTTTCGATATGGTAAGTCTACCAAATAAGGGTAAAAGACGTGAATAAATGCACAGATGCCAGTGGAGACTTGTTTTCTCATAAACTGATGCTCGTGTTCAAGTAGAAGCAAATCTCTGATGCCTTCCCACATGTTGCAGCGTTCGATATGATTACTTGCTACCTCAATGACTTCGCTAAAGTTCATTTCAGTTCTTGACTGGAGACGGGAAGCTATTCCATGAAACAGCTTGTTTACTATACAGTTGGTCTGATTGAAAAGAGCATCAGACACCCCCAGCGATTGTGCAGCTTTGGAGTTTGAAATTGCTTCTAGTCGTGTACTTTGTGATGCTGTACCCAGACCATGACTGTTGAACACCGCCGGGATCGAAACGGTTGCTTCAATCCACTCAGTAAACGACGCACTATCAAACATATTTGAGACAGCATCTGAATCGCATTCCCAGTCGAAAGCTTCACATGTGAACATAAGGGGCAACTTCGATTTCTCCTTTGATATCGAGTACTTGAGAAGAAGCTCATTGAGTTGATGTAGTTCTGAGTTGTTTTTTCCGACATTCGAAACAGTAGCAATCCTTGTCTCACTTTCTTCATCGGCTATAGTCTCAAGTACGTATTGACCGTTCGACACGTGAGGCTGTGTGCTTCTGGCCAGCGGATCTGAAGTATCTCTATCCTCCAGTAAGGATAGAAGCTCACAGCCCATACTCATATCATCCTGGAATGAGTGCATTTGAGATAGCTTTGGCTGATTATATTCAAACCCTGGTGGGGCATTGCTTTGCATTTGATCAAATGCATTCTTGACATCTTTTTTCGTCAACTCTTTATCGCTTGTGGAGACAATCTGTCTAGTTGAGAGCTTGGTAAGGTCTGGCTCATATGTCGGGGTAAGCGCCACTTTATCAAGGACTAATTCGACCTCTTCATCTTCGTGATCCGAACCTGACATATCTTCGTAATCGTTTTCATATTCTTCATCGTCTGATTTCTGCGTTTCGGGAAGCTCGAATGTGCTTCTTTCCTTTTTAACGTCATTTGCCTTTTTCGCGATTGTAATACCCGTGGAAATGATGTCTTCACTACATAACGCACGAGGAGTTTTGGTCAACTTTGGAAGCTTGTTTCCCAGTCCGGTCAGAATGCGATCGCTTGGACCAGAATGTATAGGATCGGCTGCTCTCTGCTTATATTTGCTACGACGTACATTTTTGTGACGAATCTTTGGCAAATCTGGCAAATTAGATTTTTGTCGGTTTT
This sequence comes from Albugo candida, assembly GCA_905220665.1. Classification (NCBI taxonomy): domain Eukaryota; phylum Oomycota; class Peronosporomycetes; order Albuginales; family Albuginaceae; genus Albugo; species Albugo candida. Next base: position 329,511 of record CAJNAR010000003.1, read on the forward strand.
GCGGTAGACTTATCATTTCTTCAATGATTGCTTTTGCAGCCAATGCTCGGTCCACCATGTGTTGATGCGGCTGAATCAATAATGCATTTCTTTCAGTATGTACGAGTTGTACTCCTTGACCCCGCAGCGCCTCGATCGCAAAATTCAAATCTCTCGACATCTTGAGAAAATAATCATCACCTCGCCAAAAGAAAACTGGCGTAGAAGAGGAATGAGTTCCTTTGATCAGCATCCACTCCACAAGGGCTTCCACGCATTCAATTCCTGCATCTTGCAGGCAAGTTGCGAGTTCTTGCGCTATTGCAGCGGATCCAGTATCCGAAGCAGGACTTGAAACGAACTTGCGCAGCCGTATTACAAGTTTCTCACGAACTTTAATGGCGTTCAACACTTTCTGCATCATATCTTCTGACACATTCTTCGCTGATGTTGTAGCACCCTACGATAGAATTTAGCGTGTCAAGTCCTTCCAGAGACATGGAATGGCGTATGATGCAAACTCACTTCCAACGGGATCAATCGAATGTCAGCTGCTACCTTGCGTGACATTTTTGGCTTAGAGAGATATTTCTTGGTTTCAGACTGTCGAGGAACGTCGTTCCTGTCAGACTGACTGAGTTTATATATCACATCGTCTTGCACGCGATTGATCAAGTTGAGCTTGGTTTGAGGCACAGCGGAGCGCAAGTGCGGAAGGTGCTGCGGTCGGGGTACAAGCGGAGGCTGAACATAGAATCGATCATTCCAGCCTGTCTCCAGCTCCACAAGTTTGTCTTGTGACAGAGGTGTACGAAGTCGTCTGACACCCGATCGATTTGCAGGTTTGGTGCTTTTTAGCTTTTTTAATGTGCTTTTTTTCGATGGCTTCGTCATGGCGTCAAACTATTGTAAAACTAGCATTTCTGGCAGTTTTCTTGATGAAAAGACGCGCTTACGAGTCTGTGCCGTGAAGCATGCGATCAAATGATGCAGGAGACCATGAGGAGCTTTCGTGCATGCTAAGAGTCACGGCTAAGTATCAGGGATTGGACATTTTGGGGCAGAGGAGAGTCAGCCAGCGAGATATTTCAGAAAGCAGACATATGCCGAAAGATTAATTATGTGATTCGTTATGAGGGTCCAAGTGATACACAGTCTAAAAAACCATAGCGATCCTCACCAGCAACGTTCGAGGCTTCACATCGAGCGTACTTTGAAAAAAACACATCAGGCAAGTTTGAGCTGGCGGCGTACACGCATCTTGAAGTCAGAAATTTCTCCATCATAAACTCGGATTTGTTGATTTTCCACCAGCCAGATTTCTTTAGCAACTTGAGAGATCAATCGCATGTCGTGGCTCACTAACAGCATCCCACCCTTGAAATCGTTGATCGCACGAGCCAAGGCATCAATTGATTCCATATCAAGATGATTCGTGGGCTCATCCAACAAAAGCATATGAGCATTTTGCTGAGCCATGTAGGCAAACACCACTCGACTTTTTTGACCATCCGAGAGTTGAGACATTACTTGGGTTTGCACTTCTCCGGAAATGCCGTATCGACCCAAGTAGGTTCGTACTTCTTCAACCGATTTCTTGGGGAACAAAGAGCGGAAATAATCTAGCGGATTTTGCTGTAAATCCAGCACATCGACAAAGTGCTGACTGAAACGAGCAACACGAAGCTTGCTATGCGGTCGGACATTTCCTGCGACGGGAACCAAATCGCCTGTAATGAGTTTCAATAAGGTGGTTTTTCCAGTACCATTTGCGCCAACCAAGGCAACACGAGAATCCATATCCAATCCCATCTCTACTCCACTGTACAGTAGAGGACAATTTGGATAACCGAATGATACATTTTGAAACATCAAAACAGGTGGCGGGAGAGTTTCAGGATTTGGGAATTTGAAGTCACCTGTAGCCTCATGCATGACTTTTTCGGTCAAACCTTCTCTAACCATTTTCGCCAACGTCTTTTCTTTGCTTTGAGCTTGACGCGCTAATTTAGCAGAACCATGACCAAATCGAGCTATGTAATCTTTCATGTGTTTAATCTGATCTTGTTCCCATTGATAACGCTTCATTTGATTTTCTTCTTTTTCGAGTTTCGTTTTCACATACGTATCATAATTACCAGCATAATATTCCAATTTACGACTAGTAAGGTCGATGATGTTGGTGCACACTTCATTCATAAATTCTTGAGAATGGGAGATAAGTAAGAGGATTTTTTTCCATTTTGATAAGTAGTCCTCCAACCAGACAACTGCTTCCATATCAAGATGGTTTGTTGGCTCATCCAGTAACAGCAGAGTAGGCTGAATGAATAGAGCACGCGCCAGAGCGATTCGCATTCGCCAACCACCGGAAAATTCTCTCGTCTTTTTTTTCATCATATCTTCAGAGAAAGTTAGCCCAGTGAGAATCTGTCGAGCTCGAATTTCAGCTGTATCTGCATCGAGTTCATCTAGACGCTCGTAAATGTCGGTCAAACGCTCTGAAATTTGACCTGATTCTTCATCGGAAATACCATCCTCAGTCATCTTTTCCGATAATATGTCCACTTCTGCCTGGAGCTTATTACGTTCATCATCAACGGCTAAAACTGCTTCAAGCGCGGTCATATCACCGGCTTCAATTTCGTGCTTCAAATGATAAATATCGATGCTCTCGGGAATGGGAACGCCTCTTGCGCCCAAAACATTCATAAACGTCGATTTACCAGACCCATTACGTCCAATCAATCCGTAACGTCGTCCGTAGTTGAGCGATACATCACAGTCTTCCAGCAGTACCTTCCCGTAGTATGTTATTGAAAAATTCAAAACAGTGATATCTTTGAAATTACGATGGACGCTACGTGAGTTGTGGGAGCATGTTGCAATAATTCCTTCTTCTGCCAGACGCTCTGCAAGAGACATTTTATCAAAGGAAGCTTCAAGCTCCAGTTTTTTCTTTTCATCAGCTGCCGCTTTCCTGGTCTCTTTCTTTCCTCTCCGCTCACGTTTCGATCGCGACGACATTGCTGACTTTTGAGCCAGTCATTTTTAGCTTGACCTGGGGAAATACATAACCCTTAACAAACACGAGCTTCCGTGTATGCATTTTCGGAGATTCGATCAAAGATCGAAGAAAATATCGAGATTCCGGAATACTACGTGATTATGATTCCTCTGGCGTGTACGTGGTCAACGCGCTCGCAGGTCATCAGATCATGCATCAATACCGTATGCGATATACAAAGCGTATCAAGAAAAAGGAAAAAATAAGATATCGTCTTCTTCTGGCAATCGAACAAAAATGGTATCAAAGAAGTCACTACCTATTCAAAAACCATAACGAAACACATCGTTTGGCTGAAGATAGCGATTTGCTGGCAGAAGAAGTAGGAGCGCCAAACGGTGTATCACAAAAATGATTAAAAAGGGAACATTTTTGTTCAAAAGCCACTCAGCTGTTACATTTAGCATACTCCAACAACGAAATAGCTCGAGCAGCAAAAACGAAATTCTAGCTACAGGACACGGAAGAAATCTAAAGCCTGGATACAGGATATTGCCGTTATCTCAACCTATATGGAAGAAACAGCCCTCGAAATGTCTACCGGCACGTATCTCTCTATAGCCTAGCTTTATTGAACTACTAAGCATTGTACCGGCCAGCACTCAGAAGAGCACAAGTTGATGGAGGACACATCAAGACCGCTTTAGACTGCACATGTGGCTGGCTGGCCATACCGAGCAGATCAAATGCTGGATGCAAGTCACGGACGGTTTTCAAGATTGCTTTTTCATCACCATGCCATCACTCGCCTGACAGAAGGATCACGTCAGGGTCATTCGTCTGCACTAAGTACATAAAGCAGCCAGAATCCACCATCACAATCAGTATTTGTCATGCGATCAAGAGACATTCCATCGAACAAAATAAAGCATCTGCTATAACTTTTGCAGCACCGAGATAAAGAGACAGGAACCTCGCCGGCACTTTCTGCTTCGAACGTTATGGCTCCAGTATGATGTTCAACGCTGAGTAATATGTTCGTCTCCGTCGACGCAAGAAAAAACAGTCCGTTACTTTTTACAATTAAGAGACTGGATGCGATATTGCCCTGGGAGAAAAATCGAATGGTCTACCTACAACGAGCAACACCCAGCCTATGGACTATACGTTCTTACGTCTAGGAGATAAGTACAGTAAAACAAACGCATTCGCGACGAGATCATTTTGCTGCTCAAAAAGTACGGAAAAAGGAAGAGAGATCCACGCTGGTGAGTATTTTGTAGGCATGGGCTACAACATGACTATCTAAAACATATGAGGTTATTTGATAACCATTTCTTGATATTTTTTTAGCTTTATCAGGGATTTGCTGCCTCTGTGGATAAATGCATCCATGACTGCTCACGGGAAGTGATTGCAATGATGCTTTGAAGTAGTAGTAGGAAGCAAATGTTTGATGAGAGAGTCATTGATTTCTGTTCATCAAAGTCGCAATATCCATTGTCTTCATCGTGTATCAGGGCGCGAGTCTTGAAAAAGTGGAGGAAATACACATCGGATACTATTGAACAAACGCATACAAGCAACCTTACACATGTTGCTGCATTGGTGATACCTCACTGTATAAATAATGATGGTTGTATATTATAAAACTCCTAGGGCACGCCTGCCGGGTTGTTTTGCTTAACAGACGCTATGCTATGTCATGCAATACGTCCATCAATCTTTAAGCACTCCTTCGTTGTTCGATCGATAACATATAACGCAGAATAATACATACATAGATGATCGATCTATGTAACAATATCTTATAAGGATTCTTGCTCATGTAGCCACATGGATGAAAGTACACTAATATTACAGCTCAAAGTCGCGCACAATTGGATGTGGATAGATTTGCTGTCTAAAGCGTAAGCATTCGATATAGAATGAGTAGGTGGGATATTGAATAAGCGATCAAGTGAACACCGATTCTAGAGCTTTTGCTAGTGCAAAAAGATAGGGTGTGATGTCTTCAAGTACACGTTTATCTTGTGCAATCGCGGCGCGTACCTTTGACTACAGAAGCGGAGCGGCGTACCACAAGTGAAGATAATAAATACAGGTGGGCTCAAACGAATGCCCCAAGCGCTCGAAAGCTACGTTTAATAAACGAAAGTATAGGAAGAAGAAGACTGTTCAGAAAAGGTTTGACGCAAAGCTTTAGCAGCTCTGTGTGTTCGCCACGATGATAGCATGACTGAAGTGAGTTACATCAGGTGTAGCGAATGACGCATCCTCTGATACGGATAGGAACGAAAGCTCGCGACATTAGGTCGTGAATCAAACAGCGAAGGTATCTCAGGCGAATGCAGGAAAACCCTTAATTACATCTATGCAAACCAGCGCCTTGAACGTACTTCAAATGTGTGAGATGTACCTTAGTGAGTCATAGCATTCGAAATACTTTGTGCCGCCGAAAGATGATCCAAGTGTCCGTGATCTCATTCGTCAGATGCTTTTCATTGCAGGATATAGGCGTACACAGTGAGTGTCATGTAAAGTCCAAGGATTGGTGTGGATTAGATTGAGGAGTGCGTTTTAGCGGCCTGACAGGAGAATCAATCAAATTATACAATAACTTGCCTGAATACGGCAGGCTTGATGGCGTTATCCATCGAGACGGGATTTTCCCCTAGTACTCTACGATGAAGTAAATTCGAGATAAATTATCTGGATCAAGTCTGAGCGTCGGTGACAGGATGGATATATCTTTAGCGATGACTCCTATCAAACGCTGTGGACGTCCAGATTGCCATGGTATTGGTTTCTTGATGCTCAGATGCTATCTCGCGTCTTACTGAGCTGACGACCTGGCGTTATTAGATCAACAACTTAATTAAAATGGCGGTTGCAGACCAGTTGCTTATTCGGATTAGTACATTCTATCCTCTGTGCTTGGAATATAGCCTTCATCTACAGGTTCACGCGCTGAAAGCACTGTGTAGGGTGGCTAAGGAAATAATTTCGGTGCCACAGAACGCGGACAGAATGAGTGATATCGATACGTGCTGCTTCTTTCCGATGACTCTGGCGGCGATACCAAAATGAAGCCTTATAGCAACATTAGGGCTCTTCACTCTTCAACGACAAGATTCTTCATTTCCAGTCATACAATGGATTATTTGTATGGGCATTGTAGTCTTTTATCATCGTCGCCGGTACGTTGATCGCCGCTTTGGCATCGCAGTCATGTTCTAAAAGCAAGTGCAAGCAGCTCACCAGGTAGTCTTGTGTGAACATGGCAAAAGACATGACGCAATCCTAATAAACGCACGTATATGCTTTCTAAGAGTCGAGCTGCTAAAATCAAGCCGTTTCCTAGAGAGAAAAAGACCTGACGTGAACTCGTTAATAGCAGCGCAAATCTTGTCGGAACCTTGTTGCCGTTAGAGTCGAGATCGGTCCTTTGCACGGCTGACCTTACGAACACAATCGCAAGAGTCGGAGCGAATAAAATGAGAAGAAGTTTTCATGTCGTTGGTGACTACTATGTGACTACTATGAGGTAATACGAAGATGAAGAGCTTTGTTGTATCTGGAGAAGAGAATCCTCTTTCAAAAAACAGAAGCAAAGAGATGCAGATCTCTGTACTTTGATCTTGAAAGCAAAGGGCAGAAGGACTTGCACAATTTCAGCGAGTCTACGTAGAAAGTCATTCCCGATACGAATGACTAGACAACACAACCTCTGCATAATGATGCATGAGCTCTCTTGTGTGTCAACTAGCTCTGAAGGTTCTGGTCCAGTCAAGTTGGGGAATATATTTCTTTTATCAGGTTATCTGTAAAAAGAACCATGTTCTTTCGTCCTTATTTGTAAGCTTCGTATACTCATCAAATTGGAGCCTTTTCTCTCGTCGTATGTTTTTTATTCGATGCTGTTACGCTACGTGTCTTATGCCTCCTAAGACAGCACAACCCAGGGATCTGCGTTGTACGCTGATACGGCTATGTAATATGCCAGATGTTGCAGCGTTCATTCCGACCAAAGGCCGCACTCAACTGATGCGTAAGTGACTGGTACTGCATGGAAATTCGACTTGTCAAATAAGCTTAATGCTTGATTGAGATCTAGAAAACGACTACATTGTGACAGATGTTATGCTTCAATGTATTCCTATAGAGTCACGATAAGGCTGCAACAATTCAGAAGAGTTGGAAACGAAGACCCTGGCACGCTACACGATATTGTGTGCCGTAAGCCTTACAGTAACTAAATACGATCCTTGTGTAGAGGCCTGTCATATCACGCGCTCATGCTTGAAAATCAGATCGATAAGGCTCAGAAATGTCGACAACAATCGCTGAATTGGCTGTCGATGAAGCCACAAGCAATTCAAAGTACAGTCTAGGACAGATCGCATTACTTGACGAGCAAATCCGAGATTGTGGATACAAGTTGGCCAAGTAGACGCCGAGACTTTGTAATACAAATCAGTCTTGAATAAAGTGTTTTTTTAGCGGGAGAGCAGACTTTTTTTATACTTCGCAAGGGATCATTGCGCAAGTAGCTGTGCTTACGGTCAATGTAGGCTGCTTGAAATGATGATCATATACCGGTCTGATGGAGAAGAAAAATTTACCCGATCTGAAATACTTCCAGCAGATTAATCGAGGGTTTGAAAGTCGATGGATTCGCACCGTGGCAAGCTTAACGATCAAATGGGTCGTCGAAACGATCAAAAGCTGGATATCTTGGTACTACTGCATCGACGGAATCGCTAACAAGTCACTTGATAGCTTCTAATATGAAAAACGTCACGGCCAGTCTTTCACATTGACAAAGACGCACGACACCATACCGAGTTCAACCGTCTACTGTGAGATATACAAGCATTATTTTAAACAAGGAAATGACGTAATCTGTTGACGTCGGAGGATAGATCTGGATTTCTTTGGTTGAAGGATGAATATGCGTAAGCGTTACACATAAGGCAGTCTGTTTTCGATATAAAGGTGCAGCAAAATCGCCTTCTTGATAGCAGCATCTTACCCATGCCTTTTATCACCTTCAGATAATATAACACGATGTATATGATTGGATTTCATTTTGAGTTTGAAGAATAAAAAAAAGTTGCGCAAAGGCATTCCTAGTGCAAGAGATCGCAACCATATGCTAGTATGACGCACTACATCCCATCTCAAAGAACTAGTCTGTCAGACTTCTAGATCTTGTCAAAAGTAGTGAACTAGCCAACTATGGGAAAAAGACGGACATATTGGTAATTTTCGAATACCAGAGAACGCTGACCGTGGCTAGACCATGTTGAATTGTGTGCATCTGATTACTATTATCAACGGGGCGTAATCTTATCGCCTGTCTCTTATCAAGTATAGCTAAGCGTGAGAATTCATTTATACATTTCCTTCAAACCGTGCAACCCACCACGTCAAGGAATTCTTCTGAGGTCGTTGGTATGGGTCCGTCGAGCCTTCAGCTTCTTCTCATTTGTTTATGGACCCTTGTCAGTTGCCTCTTACTTACGGTGCTGGTGATCCTTCTGCTGTTGACGACAAATCCGTTTCGTGCATATGGATTACAAAGGTGGAGTGGAGCGATGAGCTTGCAATGAAAGCCGTAGTAGTATCTGACATGTTACCAGAACGTTGTCCACTTGGTCTGTATGTTGGTGTTGTATATTTCAATCGTGAGAAGACAACGAAAGCGCACCAGATATTATCCTCAATTGGAAGTATCCATAAAGAAGTTCACATAAGTGGGCTAACGAATAGAATTACCTCCAGAATATGAAAAAACTTACCCATCACTCAGTAAACTCATAGTGCTACAGCTTCGTGACGATAAAATCCATAAAATCCGTATTTTGATCATTGCACCGTGTATGGATCTTACCTTGGGAAGTTTTTCATATTCCGGAGGTACTTCTGTTGTTAGCCCACTTATGTGAACTTCTTTATGGATACTTCCAATTGAGGATAATATCTGGTGCGCTTTCGTTGTCTTCTCACAATTGGAATATACAACACCAACATACAGACCAAGTGGACAACGCTCTGGTAACATGTCAGATACTACTGAAGCTTTCATTAAAAGCTCACCCCTTCTAGCGTGGATGAATCAAGCATAGCGACAAACATGATTGTTAGCAATCCGAAGCTGAAGAAGAAATTGGTATTCTATAGAACACAGTTCTATCGAAACTGACGTTTGCTACAACAGAAGAACCTTGGCAAGGCTATACACCGCACTGAAGCAAACTCACATTGAAGTTGAAGGCTTATCACAAAATGCTGAGGCGGGATCTTCGCCATAACGTTCCGATATAACATCAGATTCGGACCTCAATGGTATTAACTTTTATGCCACGGACATTTAGGCCCCAATGTTGATGTTGTATGATACCATGATTCGTGGAGAAACTGACCGCGATGGTAACCCGAGCAAAAAATTGAAAAGTTCACCTACAACGAGCAACAGCCAGCTCACGTTTCCAAACAGAGTTATACAACTCAATGAAGGCTAAGAGAGCTTCATTCTCGACGAACTCTTTTCGCTACTTGAGAAGTATCATATGAACAATGTGTAGCTTAGCCGTCTATCCAGATTTGGTATGTGGAACACTCCCTTGGGTAACCATTGTACCACTCTTGCAACGGAATATAACGTTCCATTTCCCAATTGCTTTCATATTGGCTCTGTCTGCATAAGTATGGCCGGTATTTTAGATCAAATACAACCGGCCATACCTAGCAAAGTGCACGGTATCAATGCGGCTGTTGTTTTTGAGGAAAGGTAAAAGCAGGAGTGTAATATTGAAAAGTTAATATATCCGCCAATCTTTCCAAGCCCTAACTGCTTACATGAATATGCTCACCGATAGGTAGAAAAGAGTGCACGCATCAAACTAACAAATGAAATCTCCAGTGCCAGTGCACACAAGCTTCAACGTCATTCGATTTCCAACAGATGTGTCCACTCTGAATACATCTAAGTCGCATTAATCATTTTCTTAATCGTGTTCAAAGCGTGGTCATGTAAATTGTCGCAGGAATGTCAACGTACTACAGCATTAAGCGCACACAATGCAACCTTCCATGTGATCACTCTACCGTACAGCTCCAGGGATTGTTGCACTTATCAAATTGAATGCCACGCAATACGTCTATCAGCCTAAACTTCCTGGTATTCAATAGATATCACATAAGGCACAAGATATATCGCAGCGATACAAGAGTGGCGACAATGTCCTTCTCTCTTAAACAATCATGCCAAATTGCATTTATAAGTTTATTAAGGGGTTATAAAAAATATACACCAAGATAAATGAAAAATAAAATAAAAATACCACAAGATTGAATAATAATAAAAATGTACCAAGGATGTGTACTATACGTACGAATATACACATGCCTGGGATCATAGAGAAATATGGATTTTTGGTGTTGATATTCATACAAATTCGTCATAACGATATGAGGGAGTTTTAGCATTCGCGGTGGTCCGGTGGTGTCAGATCGGTTTATGTATCCATAGGTCACTGGATTGTTCACCATGAGGATTGTTGACAAGCAATTACCATTGCCACAGAATACAGACCTTCTACTACGCAATCATCATTATACTGTGTTAACGCAGGGAGACCGACTATGTCGTGAATGTAGCAAAACTAACTGTCAGTATGCTAAATGCTTCGATCAAGTCACGCAGCGAAAATGTCTTTCGAGTGAATTATCACTCTGTAAGACTGTACCATTTCCGTCTTCTGCTGTTCAGACGATATTTGGCCAATATCCCATTCTGTTAACTCTATGATCCTCAGAGCTGTAATTTGTGTAATACTGCGACGTGGCAGACCTTTGATGTCCTACCCCCGCTACCTCTTACTGGCCACACATCACCATTTGTGATTTTGCGCATTTCAACACCAGCGATGGAAAGCGACGACGAGCAACAGCAAACTAGCAGCTTCTTCGAGGACAGGTGTTACGCTAATAAAAGCGATATCATTCAAGCAGTAATTGAGTTCAACCGAAAGTGCAACCGTCCGTTTCGTGTGGTGTCAAGTGATAAACGGCGTTACAAAGCAGTGTGCACACAACATGGCTGTTTCTTCGTTGTGCAGTTTGCCTTTTCGCAAACATTCAGCCCTCCACCAAAGTTTGCTTTGCACTCGTGTCAAGTACCCGAATCGTCCAAGGCGTCTCGTAGATATGCAACTGCGAAACAAATTGCTGTAAATCCTGCTGTCAGAGATATGGCCATGACCTCCGGCAGGAAAGTGACACCCGTGATGATCCAAATGAAGTTGAAGAACGAAGGGATTTCTGCCACCTATATGAACTGTGTTCATGCTCTCAAAAGGTTGAAGCTCGAGTTATTCGGAAGTGATATTGAGCAATACAGCCTCATTCCATCCTACATGGCTGAACTGAAGATTCGAGGTCACGAAGCCAAACTTGATATCGTGGATAATGAATTTATGCGGTTGAGTGTCATTTTCCGAGAAGGGCTTCAAGCATATAAGCCATACAGTGAGCGTGGGATATCCGTGGATGGCACATTTATGAAGACGTCAGTCGTTGGGATTCTCCTTGTAGCGTGCTTTCGCAATGGAAACAACGAGATCCAAATTCTCGGAGTCGGGCTCGTATCGGTGGAGAATGAAGATAACTGGACCTGGTTTTTGAAGTTCCTACTCTCCCACCTCCAGCCAACTCCAGCATTCGTGATATCGGATAGGGACAAGGGACTTATGAAAGCTATGCAGACAACGGCACCAGACGTCCCACACTTTTTTTGCTTTCGGCATTTGATGGAGAATTTTAACAAGAAATACAAGTCCAAGATGTTGAAGAATTTGGCATGGATATTGGCTCGCTCACGGACAACTGTGGAGTACGAGAAGGCGGTAGCGAATATCGCCAGTTTGGACAGCAGTGCGTCGGCGTGGCTTCAGGAGGTTGGCCGTGAAAAATGGTCAACAGCTTACTCACCATGTCCAAGATACAACACTTTGACATCAAATAACGTGGAAGCGGTAAACAGCGTGTTCAAGGGAATTCGGAGCCTTCCTGTCATCGACTGCTTAATGGGGATCGAGCGTTACGTGGCGTGCAAGTGGGCTGAAAACGTTAGCAAAGGGAAAGGGTGGGGAGTACTAACTCCATATGCATCGCGCAAGGTGGATAAAATACTGGCCGCTGCGAAGTGGGGTGAAATTGATGAATGCTCGACCTCATGCTTCATCGTCGCAATCCGTTCAGGTGTGGGGAATATTCCGGTGAAGTTTGCAGTTCAATTCTGTGATAAAGTTGTACGATGCTCGTGTGGTTACTTCGAAGATGTTGGCTCGCCTTGCGTTCATGCACTACTAGCACTGAGGCATTCCGAAAAATTGCCCAACATGGTCACGTATTTTCACGACTCCTGGAAATCATCGACATTTTCAGCCGCCTATTCTGAGAGATCCGAAGATAAAATAATCCGCTCGTGCTAAAAGATGTCCTTACAAGAGGTGTGTGCAACGCTCCATCTATTTCGAAAAAAAGAGGGCGCCCAAAGAAGAAGCGGATCCCATCACAACAAGCTACTGAGAAAATTGAAAAGCGCCAAACCAGAAGATGTGGAATGTGCAACCATTTTGGTCACAATCGTAGGACCTGTCCGATCAGGGACGCATGATTGTATGCTTCGTTGTCTCTACTACATAGTGCATATTGATCAGAGGTTTTTCATCCAAGACTGGGTTTTCCTCGCTATAAATACAGAAAAATATTCAGAAATGCGGATGGTTCGAGACAAGTGAGTACGTTTCTTCTTACTATGATATAGCTGAATTGAGAAGAATTACGTGGAAATCATCCTGTTAGATCCCAGGCATGTGTATATTCGTACGTATAGTACACATCCTTGGTACATTTTTTTTATTATTCAATCTTGTGGTATTTTTTTTTTATTTTTCATTTATCTTGGTGTATATTTTTTATAACCCCTTTATTTTAATAGGATTTGTATCTAATGAATTATATAATAGCGTGGCATCCAAATTGAGTCTTGCACGATTGTCGAAGAGAAAGCATTTCACTGAAATAGAAAATTTACAGCAGCAAGTTTTTGCTAGAATTTCTCGATGATTCAGCTGTATAGATAGAAAGAAACAAAATACACTGATTACGTATCAAAGCCGAGCAATATTTGATTTGAATGGAATTGCTGGCCAAAGCTCGAGTCTTCGCATGTATCTGAGCACGTGACATATAAAGTGAGCTATCATGATGAACGTAGAGTCTCTATATATACTTGCTGGGGCAAAAATAAGATGCATGGTGTCTTTGTTACGTTTTATCCTATGCGATCGGCGCACGTATCTTTGTCAAAGAAAACGAAGCGGTGTAGCACAATTGAAGATAGCTAGATGCAAGCGAGTGCTACAAAGACTGAAACACATAGGTTTGTTCCACGGAAGATATAGGGAACAAAGAACTGTTGGAAGAACTTGACACAAAGCTATGAGCAGCTTTGTGTGCTTGTCAAGATGATAATATGACTGGAGAGAGGGTAGTTCTTTTTAGATGAAACTGGGTCTGATGAATTCCGTGTTCGTCTTACTCGGGAGAGCTCTTCGTGTCACTCGTAGCTAAGGCGGAAATATCTAGAATGTAAAATGTACGTTTCCTTCAATCCGGGAATCCCAACTGGTCGTGGCAAGCTACATAAATCGTGTAAGTTGCAAATAGAGACTACTCATTAGCACACAAGAATGCTGTTGCTAGGACCTTGCAACGTTCACTTCCGCAAGACTCCCAGTGGTTGTAATCTCTGTACGTGGTAGTATGGATTCTGTGATCACGAATGGATGGACACTGTTCACAGTCTACACGACAATTAATAGTAACCCAAGCTAAGCTAGATGTCTTCCAAAATCAAAGATCACAGACTCCAGCATTATAAATATTGGCCCAACCTGAATGCACTTTTTGCACCACGAGATATTCATCCGTGGATAGGTCTGATTCCATTTTCGATGCCAATCCATTCTCAATGATAAAATAGCATGGGATACGTTGTGTTAAATAGTCGTAAACAGTTTTGATTCAGTCAAGTCGGGGTGAATATCTCTTCTGTGGCAAGGATCTGCATTTCTGCACACACGTTCGATTCATAATCCTGGTTCATAAACAGGATTAGTATTGTTCTAGTTCTTTGAGCTATTACTACGTATCTCGAAGATAGCTATCATGCTGGACTCAAGTGGGCCCTTGTGATGCCTCAGAGCTCACTGACTTTCGGCATATGACAACACGTTTCTCTCCGTGATCCAGCTTGTTACCCAGTTCAACATGTAACACGTCCATGTGTCTGAAATCAAAATCGTGAAATTCATCATGAGGATTTTCAAATGAAGTGGAAGTCATACTCTTTGACAAAGATTTGACACCGCGCTCAAGGTTTCTGAATTCCTGCTTGATAGGCTGTATAGGTGGTTGCACTTCTTGGAAAGACATCATTTCCCAATCTGTGGTACAGAAAAAAATGTGTTGTTTGATTTCCATACTTCCATGAATTGTGCCTAACCGCTTCGATGGATTTCGGGATAAAAGACCTCGAGTCAGGTTCTCGGCTTCTGCTGATACATGATGCGGAAACTGTAATGGGCACTTGAGAATATTTCGTCTCATTTTTTCCAAGTTTTGGCAATACCAAGGGGGCAGGCCGGTGAGAAATTCGTACAATACAGCACCAAAGGACCACCAATCAACAGCTGTCCCATACTCGCAGCCTTCTAGAACCTCTGGTGCGACATATTCCCAGCTACCACATAACGTATTTGCTCCATTATTAGCTTCGGTCACGCCAAATTTGCTCAATCCAAAGTCGATCAATTTCAAGTGGCCAGATTCAGATAGTAGAATATTCTCCGGTTTCAAGTCTCGGTAAACAATTCCATGACGATGTAAGTGCTCGAGAGCCAATACCAGTTGAGCCGCATAGAATCTCGCAACTGTTTCGGTAAATCGACCAAGCATTTGCAAATGTGTGCATATTTCTCCTCCAGAACAAAACTCCGTCACTAATAACAAATAATTTGCTGTTTGGAAAGCCCAATGGAGATGAACCAACAATGGATGCTGAGTGCCCCCAAGAATATCACGCTCCGACAATATCTTTGTGACCAGATTTTTCTCACGGATAGATTGCTTCGAAACAATCTTCATAGCGTATAGTTTTTGGGTCAGTTTGTGCCGAACCAAAACAACCATTCCAGTTGCTCCTTTGCCCAGCACTCTGAGATACGCAAAATCGTGTGTTGTTGCCTTTGTTGAACCATTCGTATGGGGCGGATCGAGAGATGAAGCAATTAGAGTATCACTGTCAACTGCTATATCTTCAGATGCCAGGATTGCTCTCACTACTCTTGCACGACGCTTTACTCGAACAAGTTTCTCCTCACTACTATCGACATTAGTCTCAACATGTCGAATTTGATGCCCTCTATCCGAAAATGCGCTTGGTAATTTCATGATATTGTCTGCCAAAGATGGATGAAGAGAATTTAACTCATCATCAGAATCAGAGTCTGATAGGGATGCTGTATTGGAGTTTACCAAAAAAGGTAGCAGCTCAGATGAACATGTCCAAGTATTCATGAATAAAGGATTGCTTTTTTTATCACTGTGCCCGCAAAGATATTTCGAGCTGTTGCTTCCCATTGTCAGCTGTGATTGCTGCAGTCGAGTGGGTGTATAGTATACACCCATGCGGGTACCTTTTGAGCAAACGGTCCTTGAGGCTTTCATGGAGCTAATTCGGTGCTTATTCATGTAAAGGTAGAATTCCTGTCAAACAGATAGTAAAAAAAAGATAGTTGATGTGGTTTCTGACGCACATTTAGTCAGGTGCGATCAATCGACCGCAATTAAATTCGGGATACATTAAGTCGATTAGTGCTTTCTCTCAAATGTACAGCGATAGTTAGCCGGGTGGCCAGCCTAATTTACGGCCTCCCAGTAAGTGTATATGCAGATGATACACGGACTGACATCCATCCGGACCGTCATTAATGACAATGCGAAATCCGTTTGCAAGCCCTTGATCTTGTGCAACTTTACGTGCAATATACATTAGATGTCCCAGTATCGGTTTATGACGTTCTTCTGCAGCTGAGAGTTGAGACAGTCCATCACTATCTTTAGGGATGATCAATATATGAACTGGAGCCTGAGGATGAACATCGTGAAAAGCAAGGCACTGGTCGTCTTCAAAAACAATCTTGGCAGGAATTTCTTTCCGAATAATTTTGTCAAATATTGTGACGCTTGGTTTGCCAGTTCCGGCTAGACCAGCAGCCGCATCTGCGTTTTCTCGTTCATTAGTGTGACTGCTCATATCTTGGCCATATAACTTGAGCGAAGTGGAGAATGCTGAATGATTTTCGAAATTGAACCGGTTACGAATACTGCGGCAACGATGCAGCGAGCTCGTCGCGTACTGAGCGAATCTAATCAGCCGCATGTCAAATCCGCTAAACTGCTATACTTAATATCATACTATTTTGAACCATGTCAAAGTTATCGTCACCCAGAACCAATCATACCACTTATTCCAACACCGCATTTAACTGCTACAAAAACTTCTTAAGAAAGCCGTTCAAATTGCTTGCAGCCAATAAAGCTATCACTTTCTAAAATAGGATGGGTGAAGCGAAAACCGAACAATTGGACTCAACTCCTCCTGTGTCACTGCCTTCAGCGTCACCTATGAATGAGCAAAGAGGTCTCAGTGCAGATGATGTCGATCTACACAAAACAATGGAGGAGCTCGAGGATCCAGGCTTTTCTCTTTATGTATTTCCACCAAATTGCACGACCGAATCAGATCGAATTCTTTTGGAGCATGTGACAGCTGCAGATACTGTGCTTTCATTACGTCAATTGGTTGCAGAGCACCCGCAAGTCGCAGCTTACACGTGTTACCATTTAGAGGCTGATACCAACAAGGAGGGTGAGCAACAATGCATTACTTTGAATGATTTCGTTGAATTGGGGGAGTATCCAGAAATCATCGATCATGCAGAGATCAAGATGGTACTGGAGAAATACGATGCTCGTAAAGCCCGACAGCACGTGGGACGATTTCGAGAGATGCTGATAAATCCTCCGATTCCACAAGCAGTTTTGACAGAATCCAATCAGACTACCATTGGAAAGAAGGCACGGACCAAGTCGATGCGTTCATCACGTGATGGAAAACTGTCCACGAAGAAGAAGAAAGGCACTTTAAAGTCGGAGGATGGACTTGAGACAAAAATTGCTACTTCTATGTCATCGCTTCATGCTGATCAAAAAGAGTCTTTATCTTATGGGAAAGCTGACATTCCAAGCAAACTACCTCAAGTGTCAGATAAAGTCCATTCTACTCTAGATCAGATACAAATCCCTGTGCGTAACAATCTGGGTGATTACTACACGATGACAACTTCTGGAGAAGACTTGTTCAAGTCAGAGAAGAGTGCAATTGGGCATGAAGAGGACGAAGGAGATTCTAAAAGTATGATCAAATTACCGACCTGTATTCAAAGTATCGTGTTTTCCGGATTTAACCCACCGCCAGCTTCTCGTAAGCTCATAGGTGATCTGCTCTACTTGGAAATACAAGTAGAAGGAGAAGAATCCGTGCTTCATGTGACCTGCCATGTGGACGGATTTTTCATAAACCGGTCGTCACAAGGTCACTTTGACCCAAGATTACACGAGGTTCATGACCATCGAGACCATTTGCTATTGAATGTTCTACGTCAAGCATCCTCAGTCTTTGAGACTTCATACCAATTGGTACTATCCAGAGCATCGATGCTAGCAAAAGAAGGCCCAGCTTCCATTCAATGGATGATAGCTGCCGGTAATGATATTGGGGGAAAGTTACCATGGATTACACCCAACAATGGATCACCTGAATCGCACAAGTATGACAAGAATCGTGCTGAAGACGAATTATGCGCTTCTTATGGAATGGAAGAACGAGGAGTACTCCGTGATTGGAACGAAGAATACCAATGCTGCCGAGAGCTCCCGGCGACCACCTTGAAAGAAAAAATTGTACGAGCTAGAGTCATGTACAAGATCGTTACGGAATTTGTGGAAGCTGCTTCGCAAGGCGCGATGGCAATAGTCGAAGGACACATTCCCCCGATCAACCCCATGGATGAGCCAAATGCTCATGTCTATGTATTCAATAACATCTTCTTCTCTCTTCCAGTAGACGGAAAAAGCTCAGCTAAAGATGCTGCAAACCAAAATGATGAGGGAGGCTATTCTTCAGCGAATCGTGATTTACAAGGTGTTAAAGCTGTTAATGAAGCCGACATCAGTGGTCTCTACACACTCGCTACCGCAATTGTTGATTATCTGGGCATCCGCGTGATAGCACAAAGTCTTATACCGGGAATCCTTCAAGGAGAGGCCGCATCCAAGCTCATTTACGGCTCAGTAGACGGAGGAAAAACGATCGCGTTTAATCCTAAAATGCACGAACTCATGCTTAAGGCAAGCGCGAAATTGCATCTTGCTGAACGAGAAGTGCAACCGCTTGGGCTTGGATCACCACGAACAGATTCTGAACCAACAAACACGACCAAAACCTGCAGCAATAATGGAAGTGAGGAAATCAGCAAGGGGCAAGCCGGCACAGACATCGTAAAACTGTGTGGTCCGGTCGAAGCGAAAGGTATTCTTGGTTCAGATGGGAGGATGTACGCGCTTGATTTGGTGAGAATTACTCCAAAAGACAGCACATTCTATGAACAGGAATCAGTGAGCAATATGAATGTTGACGGCTTACATTTTCAACGTGAGGACGACACTTATGTGGCGCTGCTTCGACCTGAACTGATCAATCTTTACGTATTGTGGCGCCGCAATCAGATTCGTCGAGCCAAACGCGATGTGAGCAGCGACACGAAAAAGTTGGACTTGAAAACGTCTGACGACAAAAAGGCACTAGAAGAAGGCATCGAAAATGGTGAAGGAACAGCAGTGAAGACGAAAGATCAACAAGCCCTGGAATCTGCTAAAAGTCCGAGTGATCTGGAAAACACGAAAGATGTGAGCTTAGCAAACACAAACGAGAATGAACCTGCTCCAATACAGTTTAACCCCAATGTATTCATGAAGTACGATGCTTGTGTTGACAAAGACCAAGCGGTAAAAGACGAGGCATTGGCAAGAGATGCAGCAGATTATCTACAGAAAGTTGTATTGCCGGCTTTTGTAGCGGATTTACGACGTGGGTCGATCTCTCCAGCGGATGGGTATTCTCTAGCGGAATTGATGCATTCGTGTGGGATAAATATGCGCTACCTTGGACGTTTGGCATCACTGATTGCGAAATCTGAGACTTCTTCGGCTAGTAACACCGCTTACTTGTCAGAATTACTGGAAACGGAGATGCTTGCTCGTGCAACTAAGCACCTGATCTGCAGTATCGTTTCTTCCGATCCCGTTACTCGTGCTGCACCCGGTCAAGCCTTGATATGCATTCTGAATGCAATCTTTGGTGGTTGCGTGGACACCCACAGCAACAATGTTGCGTCTGAAGAAAAACAGACGCAAACTGAAAAGAAGATTGGGTCGAATCAAACAAGCAACGGGACGTCCACGAATGGAGTAGCAAAGCATCTTTCAGAAGAAATTGAGCAGCATCTTGATACCAGCGCAATTTGGACCAAGCTCAATGAGCACATCAAAAACCATTTCGACTTTGAACTTTCTCTATGGGGTAGCCATAACAATGACACGGCATTGAAGCGTGTGCATCCCCATGTCCTGTTGCGCCGCATATGTCAACATACGGGCCTCCGAGTTCGTAGTCGAGATTATGACTTCAAGATTGCTGCACCATTCACAATCACTGATATCACTGGTGTTGTTCCGATTGTGAAAGACTCTCTTCCAAATCATCCTCTTCCATTAGCCAAGCAACTTCTCGAGCGTGGGCGTTTCTATTTGAGTACCGGATCCTTAGCTTCTGCTTACGAGCTTCTTCAGGAATCATCAGCTCTACTATTTCAAGTATGTGGAGCAGCGCATGAAGATGCCGCGCTTTGCAGTTCTTCTTTGGCGACAGTTTTGTATCATGCTGGTGATGTGGCAGGCGCAATTGCTCAACAGCAACGCGCATTGGTCCTCTACACGCAACTGAATGGAATCGATTATCACGACACCATCTTTGCACATGCCAATTTGGCTCTCTTTTTGCACGCCAATAACCAGTCTGATCTTGCGGCTTTACACATGCGTCGATCTATTTACTTACTGGAACTTTGTGCTGGCACGAATTCTCCAGAACTTGGCTCATTATACTTCAAATTGGGAATGATATGCCAAGACGCCGGTCATCTCGCTCTCGCACTCAAATGCCATCAAGAGTCTCTCCGTCGTGGTGATTCGGATTGTTTGCAGTCCGCAACGACGTATCATCAAATGGCGCTCGCGTGTGCTCTGGTGGGTGATTTTCGCGAAGCATTAAGTCATGAGAAAAAGGTATACGCCATTTACAAAGAGATTCTCGGCGAGAAGGAAACGCACACGTTGGAGTCGGCGAAATTTATGACTCGTTTTACAGAGAAGGCGGTAGAAGGAGCTAAAGGACGTCGAGAAGTGGATGCTGCCGCTGCCGCTGATGCAATCGCAAAGCAATTGCTGCAAGAGTTGGACCAAAGCACTTGTACAGAAACGCACACGTTGGAGTCGGCGAAATTTATGACTCGTTTTACAGAGATTATTTCCAATAGAATTATTTGAAAGTATCTATGAGCTATTTTTGTGATTTCGTAAACGTCACGGCGTCCATGCAGCGCCGATTATTGAGCTTCGGGTGAAATGAAGCGGTATTCTCATCGCAGCAAACTTTTCTGAGTCAAAATTCTTTGCCAGCCCCTCGCCGTGAGCGCGTAATATAATGCTTTCTACAAAGGAGAAGTTACAAAGTGAATGTGTAAAGCTCAGCCGAACCCCAGACGTAGTTTGTTGGCTGGGTTTTACAGATTCTTCGTTGTGCGATTAGCGCATTCTTTTGTCAGCAGAAACGTGCGGTGCGAGCGAAGAACTTCCCTAGTAAACGGCTCTGATGGTAATCACCACCACAAAGTTTTGATCAGTAGACAACTCTGAATCTAACACTTGTTGAAGCTTAGATCTAACGTCAGATTTATTGCGTTTGTGGTCTCGAACTCATCAGGATTTGATGCCCATACAGACAGCGATGGCCAGGTAAATCGATAAAGCCACGACGATTGGATTGGAATCCATAGGTGGCATTACATTTGAAGTTAGATGTTTCTTTGCTCTGGATATTTAAGACCATTCCATTTGTAAACGACAGCACCAATGTGTTGATTGAAAAAGCGTTGAACCATCTGCGTCGATTGCTTGTTCTGATAGCTTACAAGAAGCTGACTTGAACCGATATCGTAAATACTTGTAATGACTCCACCAATTCAAAGCATCTAAGCATTAAACATTATGCAATTCGGGGAAAGGGACATATAAATACCTCTTTCCATCTAGTTGCTAGTGCCCCTTTTTCAGCTAAAGCCACATCGTCTAGCGTCACAATATCATCCGAGGGGCGAGTATCATTTTTCTCTCTTCAATTATTCTATCATATGTGGTACGAAAGAAACAAAGATAATGCGTTCTTCTAGCAGTTGACCTACACGGTATTTGTCTCGGGTTCGAATACGTCTCCTGAGAAAGTGAATTTGAAGCAAAAGGATGTGCTGGCGTGATGACGAAAACGCAATAAAGAAAAAGACCCGGCATCCATACGGGAACACGCATCCTTTCAAGATCGTCCCAACAGAACAACAGCGCTCAAATTTATCCAATCCCAATTCTGTAAAATGCATCGTATGTTTGGGCAGAAAAATGGCGACAAGCTTGATATCTCCACCGTGGCGACAAATGTCGATGGAAGAGTCGCTGTCTTGGATGAGAAAGTAACATAAAATGATATCTGCATATATTCTTCATGCCTTAGATGTTTCGCTGGGTAGATTGCTCAATTGAATAAAGATGTAATGAAGTACAAACAGCAAGTACGCTGCTGACAATAAGTAAGGCTATTCTGATGAGATGATCCCGTAGCTAGCTAGCTCAAAGAACAATGCTTCAATCAAGCGACAAGCGATACAGGCTCTGAAACGAAGGAAAATGTATGAGTCACAACGAGATAATCTTGTCGCACAATCTTTTAATATCGAACAAGCGAAATTTGCTCTCGAAACAAGCAAAGATACAAAGGAGACAGTGATTGCCATGAAGTATGCAAGTGCGGCCATGAGAGAAGATCAAAAAATAATCAACATTGATGAAATCGATGTCGGTCCCATTAGCTCTCTTGTCTTTCGGCATAACAGTGATTATTTATACTTCTAGTCTATTCATGATGACATGGTGGAAATGCTCGAAGATATGGATGAAATTCAAAACTCACTCGGAAGGTCTTACGGGTACGATTACTTGGATTATGAATAATACGCGTTTAACATGCATTGATTATCAATTAGGATTGGTAACGACATTGATGAATCCGAACTTGAAGCAGAATTGACTAATTTGGAAGACGAATGGGAAGAAGAAAAGCTTCAGGATGAAACTAGACAGCCTATACCAAGCTACTTGCAACCCAATTCGAAGATTACCGCTACAGAAGGTTCATCAGTCATTTCGTCAAATCCTTTACGTGCTTCTACTCGCACGATGGAAGAGACGGCATTACCGATAATGTCAGCTCATCAAATGGCGTCGTAGTCGAAATGTATTATTACTAGTACAAAGCTGCTCCTAATCACAGTTTTGTTTGTTATATGAGTTTAGCTCGGGTCTACTCCAGGGGGCCATAGATCAAAGCACTTCTTCCTTGGTATATTATTCAACCTGAAAAAGTGATTCAAAATGGAGTACTCTTCCTAAAGCACCACGCCACATAACAGTTCCATTGCTTCTATCCTTATTCTCTAGTCGCCGCAAGATCGCGGTCTTAGTTCACTAGTATACACGTATGTTTTTCAATTTAGCCGCTATATGTATCGATCCCTTGTCAGATGCCCATCATGCGGTGACGACAAGGATGAATTAGGGCACACTTGAAGATCCTGTACAGATCATTTGACTACTTGTTGTGCTAGGATGTTCCAAGTGATAAGAAATATAGCAATGAGAATAACGAAACGCTGCCGCTTGTCTTCGAATGAAAGACAGTGTTAGTGTGGGAGCACACTATCCCTACCTGTGTACTAAACGCGACATATTTCGTACCCTATCATGTGCTGCTATTTGCGCTTATCTCCATTTTCTCTAGTTTATGCGCTTGACTTTGAATCGAATTCGTCACATGAAACGTCGCAAGTACCTTGGAGTGGAGTGCAAGATGCATGTTTAGACCAGTTGCAGAATTAATCATTTATTGTCCATCAGCGAAAACGAGGCCTCTTTATATAAAACTGGTTATGAGCGATGCTTGAAGTCAATTAATTAATGTGCCCCATGTTGCGATACTGTGACCTACACGTCCGCTATATTACGGCTCCAGAACACAGCAGAATAACCCTCTATGAATGGATATGCTGTGCAATATGATATGTCTTCAAACCTTTGTAAACAATTTTGCAACAAACAGTACGGCGATTGATTTCTTGTCGACAAAGGGAAGCTTCAGTAATAGTATGCGATATTTTTAGACAAGAAGGGTCTCAAGTCTCTCGCTATGTCTAAGAATTAAAATTTTAATCTCACAATCTTCAATTCCGGTACGAGAGTGATGGTATTCGTCGTATGATGACTTGTGACCCGTATAATCGTCCTGTATGCACGTAACGATGTGCGGATCTCGCTGTCGAAATATTGATAGAAATGAGTGAAGTATTGAGAGCAGGCTCATCCGGACATTTCGAAATCGTTTACTGCATAAAGCATGACCGAGTGATTCATAGCGTCTGTGTCAGCATACCTTTTACGCACGTCATCCTGAGTCACTTTGCATGAAATCCCATCTTCATTCACACTTTTGTTGTGAAGACAAGGAAGAAAGTATCAAAACTGAAATTAACAATTACATGAAGAGTGGCCAGAAGATCTAAAACCGCGTCAATTTCGCAAATATTGAAAAGAAGTACGATCATTCATAAAACACAAAAATACATACATCAAGCTACTGAACGTAACGCTGTTGCAAATTATTGGGAATTTAAGCTATGTGAGTAACATAGTACAAAAAGCTGTTTTCTTTCATATCATCGATCAATTCATGTTCTTTGGCTTATTCTAACGAAGTGAGCAATCAGGAGTATCAAATAACGATAGTCACTTAGACACCCATATTATCTTCTTCAAGATCCTAAACGTTATAGAGAATACATTATTACACATAGCGACTTCTTGATTATGGAGCAATGTGGTTCGTTCATTTGATAATCATGTGGCAGAAGTTCCAGTTACGACTGCTACCAAGTCTACTCAGGAAACTCGATGTGAACGTTAAGAGGATGAGATCCGTGTCAAGCTTGTGGATGGTTTGAGAGTGGTCGAGTCTTTCCGATGTCCTCACTCTTCTGTCTTGTAGTCTGCAGCTACACTGCTCCTTGATGCCTGACATACACGATGTTGAGGTTGGGAAATGTCATCATCGAGTATAAGGGCTAAAAGGTCTTTGTCCAATCCGTCAATAACAACATCATACGCATCGGAGCGTCGAGCATCAGTTTGACGGAACTTGGATTGCAATCGCTTGAGCTTTAATCCCACTTTGATACTCTTTGGAGATGAACGTATGGTATATGAGCTTAAGGATTGA
This sequence comes from Albugo candida, assembly GCA_905220665.1. Taxonomy (NCBI): domain Eukaryota; phylum Oomycota; class Peronosporomycetes; order Albuginales; family Albuginaceae; genus Albugo; species Albugo candida. The sequence continues at coordinate 354,350 of CAJNAR010000003.1, forward strand.
GATGATCACAATGAGCGGCGACGACGAGCAGCACTTATATGTGACCCTCAATCGTGCGTCGCCTTCGACAAACAGATGAACTTTTCCGACTCAGGAATCGCTTTTACTTGAAGACCTGAGATCCACAATCGAAGCAAATTATCATTTCTGGCAGATAGATGACACTACCAGCATTAGCCGATGTTTAGGTTGAGATTTCATTGTGTGCAATATGCGTTCACATCCCGCCGCATGCACACAAAACTTCGCCGCATGACTTTATACGTTGACTTTGATCAAATCGTGACACATTCCTTTATATATGGGACAGCATAATACTCGTGAAACTAGTGGAAGACGACTATCTTGGGTCCGATTCCGTGACGTCAATGTCGGTGCGTAACCAGCACACAGCTTCCATCCACAGAGTGAGATAAGACTCTACCGAGTGTGACAAGATGCATAATCTGCTCATCGGTGCCTCCTGAAGTTGCTTCGAGACAGCCCAAGCTGCTTCTTTCTGGCTATCGGATTCAGCTGTAGATAAGAGTCGGATCAAAGCAGGAAATATGTCCTCATCCACGACGGCTTGAATCTGAGCTTGATTGCCGGCAGTGATATTCGAAAGTGTCCAGCATGTTTCTTTACAAAAAGCGCGTCTTGGATTCTCCAAAAGTGCCCGGAGGCATCGTAGTGCGGAGAAATTGATAATTATCTGACCAAACGAGTAAGTCACCATCCAATCATTTCGATTGTGAGATCCGTACATGAGTCTGGACATCATCTCGCGTCACGATATTTCCCACAGTTCGAAGTGCTGGTGTTTGTACCAAGCTTGAAGGGTACATCAATAGCTCCACCATACGTCGACATATTCCAGCCTCCACGACCGCTTGTATCTTTTCGTTGGATCCATCCGACAGATATGAGAGTGCCCAACAAGCATCCGTCGATACTTCTTCATCTTGTGTGTACAGCAATTGGCCAAGTGCTCGGAAGGGCAGGCGCAACCAACGAGAATTCCGGCTGAGGTTTTCCCCGACAAAAATTCGATAGAGTCCAAGTGGCATTACGAAGCATAGACAGCTTCGATTGCTCTGTGAGCTGATGTAATAATGGCTGAAGAGCTCCACATTTCAAGACCATATCCCGACAGTCCACAGAATCCCCAGCGATATTTCCCAGAGCCCAGACAGCTTGCTCACGGACGTCATCATTCGGTGTGACTAGTAGCTGACAGAAAATTGGCACAGCTCCAAAGCGAATGACCACTTCTGTATCATCGGGTGTTCCAGACGCGGTATTTGTCAGTGCCCACGCAGCCTCAAATTGGAGCAAAAGTACATCTTCTCGATTTAAACCTCGATTAATAATGGCACTACTCCTGTTTGAATGACTTCCTTGATTGGAGGATTGCGTTCTATGTAGATTGAGAAGGCAATAGTCATTCACAACTTTGTAAAGCCCACATACCAATCGATAAAAGCTTCCGGAACTTTGTAACCGCATTGAGTTGTGTTGTTACGTCTTGTGCATGAACATCTGTTAACATTTGTGGGAGTTCATCCAAGTAGATGAAAAGAGAGAGGGTATGCATAAGATCGAGTTATATGATGAGACAGTGAATACCAGCCCGCTTCTGTAAGTGTATTTGGGCTATCCTCGGCGACCGATGAAGCGAATCTGCTTCTCCCTACGCGATGAACTGTTAGATGGATGATTTATATGATAGAGTTAAATGTTGGGATACCATGCGTCGTCGTTGCTTGATACGATCCTCTTTTATTGTTTTGCGGATCTGCACAGTCGTTTCAGATCATCGACGTCGTAATTCATCGGCATCGATTCCTTTCTTGAAAAGTTTTTTGCGGTCGGATGCGCGTAATGTCATGTTTAGTACTGGTTGTCAGCGACGGAGATGTTCTGATACAATTCGAAAGCAAACGCAAGTTGAAAGGAAGTCGGAATCAATTTTATGTGATTGTTTAGTGAGCTTTCACAATTAATACCTCTGAAGAGCGTATACCCTGTGGAACTACATATAGTTTAGTTGTTATGCCGTAGCGCTACACATGCTATTCGATTCACAAGAAGAGAACTAAGCTTGCTATATAAACTTATGATTATCAGTGCTGTTGGCTCAATTATAGCACTCGTATCGTCTATTCTCACTGCTGCATGCCAAAACGGGTTTAAATACAAATTATACAACTTGCCACTTATAAATTGTTCGCTTAAGTGGCAACGTAGATAGAAGGAAATGGCTTCAATTAAAGATCAGCATAGTGGAGCCAGCAGCGTAGCAGCCCCTTCTTTTCGAATGACGCTGTAGCAATATATAATATAAGTTTGAAGTCGAATAGCGATAAGTCTAATTTGAACATTTCCAAAGATATACAAAGGTGGAGAAGGTGCTGATAGTGGCGAAAAGCAAAATACGAGGTTGTTATGGCGTATCCGACGTGCAACACAGCAAAAGCATGAATAGATGTTTAACCGTGCAGCTAACTAGCGCAAAAGGAAGCTCAGCAAAATGTCTCTACAGCTGTCGTTATAAGGAAAATGATTTCGAAGAAATCAACACAATTCGTAAAAGTTATGACATAGCTCATATATCTTATGGAGATCACGGACAAGTAGACGCAGTGCAACGAAACATAAGAAATGAGGAAACTGGCATAGACACCAGTCAAGCCTTGCACGCTTGCGGTCAATGCATACGTCTCCAACAAACAACGAATTGTTGCCCTTGCCGTCAATGAATTTGGCTTAAATAAACGACGGATTAGTGGTCGGCGGGTAAGATAAGGATTTGGAGCCACTCGACAGAGGGCATTGTCGTCAGATGCATTACATCTCACTACCATACCATGAAAAGTCCGACCCTCCGACGTATCGTACGATAGGTACACATTTAGTACCTTGTACCATTCATGTATCAAAAATGTACTACTTACAAGGGTAGCGTTTGTGAGCAAAGAGCAACATCTCAGCCTTTTTCTGCTTTTTGTTGTTTCATGTGTGAAGGAGAGGCTTTGAAACAGCACCGTTGTCGAGAAAAAGGCAAAAAACGATTTGTGAGTGAAAACGAGAAGCAGTAGAGCAGGACAGTTGTTGTATTTCGGATAAAATGATCAATTACAGAAGCTTGGTGGTGGATGACATTGCGTTCTCCCGACTCTATGCTCCGCAAACCCTCAACCCTAAACCCAAGCTCATTTGAAGTCGGACAGGATGTAAGTATGCAAATGATATGCCCGTGACTCGGACTTTGTATTGACATACACATATCTGGCGATCTCCACCGACCGGATACGTTGGGTTGCGTACCCTACTTACCTACCCCTTACCCTTTATATTGGCCAAAACATTTTGATATACTCTGTGATTGGATAAAACTATGCTGATATGATTTTATCCGCTCGTCCCTCGTATACAAATGCTAACTCAGGTCGGAGAAGTGACGATATTCATCCATATCGAATCCTTGAAAACATCCGCAGATCATATCCAGCGTCTGAAAGTTATGCCGTGTGCTATTGGAGTAGACCAGCGCACTTCTTAAAAGTAATAGCTCTTCAGAATGAAGCGTCCACGACTAATGAGGAACGCAATAATGCACTAGACTTCTTAGGCTCTCTACTTATATGATCACAACAACTCGCTCAATTCATACGTTGAATCATAAGAATTGAGAAGTGGCGTAATAAATGTACCTAAAACTTCTGGCTATTTCGAGTAAGTATCTTTTTGCGAAAATCGCAAACTAACAGTACCAACAACGCAGGGCATCATGTACAAGTAGTGAGATATAATCCATTTGAAGACAATGCTCTCTGTCGAGTGGCTCCACATCCCTGTCTTCTCCCTCCAGGCCAGTGATCTGACGTCTACTTGAGCCACATACATTGATGACAAGGGCGATATTCGTCGTTTGTAAGAGCACCCATTAGCATGTGTACAAGGGAAGGTACGAAAGACTAAAGATCGAAGCAAGCTGTCAAGGAGAGGATCTATGTGTGATAAACAGACATCCGAGTCAACACATCATTGCGACATGATGCGTATTCGCCAGCGGGAAATCTCACGCAGGGAGCATCCAGCTCAGATGATCAAGACTTGCGATAAGGAAAGAATTGACCATTAAGGCCATCTCAGATGTTACGCGAGGACAAGTGCGATTCACAATTGGACGTCGCCACAGCTGTGACAAGGACCCGTAGTAGGTGAGATGCGCGCTTTTGATAGCATTTTCACAAATGGTTGGTAGAAGTACAGCGGGTACTTTGAGACCACATAACCCAGTCAAAAGGATAGCTGATTGAACAATGTGTCAAAGACAAATTACCAACCGGTGCGTGAACAAATTGCCGCTTTAAGATTCAGTCATAAACACATATAAACATCCGATTGTTTTTCTTATCTCCTCGGATTGTTGCAACACCTATATTGCACACGTTTTATTGTTCTACACCAATATTGTGATACACTGAAATATATGAGAGCCGAGAAATCTGTCTTCGGTCGAGCGGGTGATCATTGTCGCTGGAATAGGAGATAAGACAGGCACGGAGATGCTAGCAATCAGCTTAACATCGCATACATCTTGTGTCCGTGCATGTAGATAATCTACTAGTTAGGCAAGAACATCACTTGGGTTTACTATACACAAGAGGAAGACTGCATTACAAAAGCAGGCAAGGAATAAAGCACATAATTAAGGCATACATTTTATCGAATTCATACGATACTTTCCACTTACTATTTTTGAATGAAATGCTCTTCGAAGTAATAATTCGAAAGATCGTGCCAAAAACCATTTGTCAATCCTCCTTCTTTACTTTGATGGCAACATGTCTTAATTCGAATATGGGTACAATCACTTAGAAGCACCTCCTTTCTGTACGTTGCAGTCATGGACGACATATTTCCGGTAGAAGTGCTCCATCCGAATCAGAGACAGTTTTGAATGGTAATTTTGCAGCAAGAAGAAGCACTCTGTTTTAGTTTTCTGCGTTACAGATTGGAGGAAAGGAAAAGCGGTGGAGTTAATCGACTCATTCGACCACGGCGGACCACATGGAACTCGTGAGTCACAAAGGGAATAAGGTGGACTCTGTTTCTCGCTAGCAATATTAGAGAACGCAGCTGAATGTATGGAAGATCAGGCGCTCAAATGTGATGACAAATAAAAGAGTGTTGAAAATGGAGTTATGTATCTGCTGGTGAAAATCCCCTCTTTCACATTAGAGTACAAAAGAAGTACGAATTGACCTTCGTTTACACCCAAAGTATCTGCTGAAGTAAAGAAATACGATATATTCTGTATTTTAGTCACAATTTATCACACCATTATGCGCACAAGTACCTCTCGGAAAACGAAGCATAGTTGAAAACCTACAAATACGAATGGAATACAGAGAACGCATAAGAAAGTACAGATTAAAAAAGCTGGTGGATGCAAAATGAACCATGATAAACGCAAAATATAAAACAGGTGACACAATCCCTGAGCGCTGACAAGTACGATGTTAGGATTCATCAGAAATCTTCACCTCAAAGAGTCTTGATGCAATTCCTCACGGAGACGATCGTCAAAAGTTAAAGCGCGGTTAAGATGAATGGAAATAGTTAACTCGCGATGGGGTGATCTGCAAAAAAATCGTCAAGTTTTGCCTGTGGCCATGCTTTTCATTTTACGATGCGAGAGATAATCGGATGTGGTCATTGCATTAACTTTATGTTCATAACCTTTAGATTCTGTTTTTTACTCATGCCATCGGACGGTCGAGCATCTATTTGACGGAATCTTAGTTGCAATCACTCATGTTTGTATTCCTCATGGTACTCTGTTTGATGCACGTGCAGAGTACAAACCCATATTGAGATGATCACAATGAGAGGCGACTACGACCCCTTTAAACAAAGTTACCGATCCTTTATTAGCTTGTTCTTGAAGAGTAGAGATCCGCAATCCAAGCACGTTGTTAGTTCTGGCAGATAGATGATACTACCAGTATTTTCGATGTCTAAATCTCGCTTGGGCTTCTAGTGCGTGGAATTACGTTCACATTTCGTCGCGTGCGGTTAACGTCGCTGCAAGAATTGTATTCGACGTGAAAAAAAAATGGAATTACGTGGGAGCATATCACTCGTGCAATTGGCGGAAGACGACTAACTTGAGTTCAGTTCCGCGGCATCAGAGTCATTCGACGAAATAATTGCTCTAACTCACAGTTCACGTCTTATATACGAGACGTGAGCTTTCAGGAGGACGTCGAGAAAACAAAAAGAGCCTTTGTAACTATATTTGTCTCGTTTGGTTTCTATTAGCCGACTTACGCTGTTAAAAACAAACTTTAAGGAAATGTTGGCATCTGTGAAAGAAGTGCGATTGCTGACGAAGAGCTCCAGAAGAAAAAATTCAATAAGTGAAATTCCAGAGAGCAGACACAATTATTTGTTAGTATGGAGACAGTCGATGCCGCTGGTCTTGTTTCCGTTATCTTATAGCACCAAGGAGGCTACTTAATCCGCTGCTGCAACTAAGAATATTTTTATCACGCATCTGTTTGGACTTGGAAACATGGCAAGAAGCTTTCTTCCCAGCAATTGCTGAAACTACTTGCTGTCAAATAAATCATACAGTCCCCAGAAAATGATCAAAGTGATCACTTGCTTGAACAAATTCTGATATCTACAAGGGAAGAGAGTAAAATAAGCAAGACAAGCAAACGTCGGGACGTCTTCTTGTTGAAGCAAGAGGCAAGCCATATTCCAATCGGAGAACGGATCTTTGTTATGGATTGGTGAGAAAACGAATCTGGCGAGTTCTGCACAAATTACAGCCGTTGGATGTTATATCAAGTGGAAAATGTCTATATTACTACAATTAGAGTATCTGACTTTGTATATGTTGATAATCAAACAGTATACAAAAAAATATCATGAGATACCTGTGAGCGTCGAAAATATGTCTTGCTGTTGACAGCAGTTCTTTATTGCGGACTCTAAACCTCACCACGATACGAGACTATTTCCTGCTTGATAGAAATGTCGAAAAGCACTGTGTCAGTTAGATTGGGTGTCATTACTCGTTGTAATGTCTTGTACCAAAACCTCATTATGACCATTCTAAGAGATCTTTTCCTCTCGAATATATTATACATCGGAATGTGGCTGTCGTTTGCCAGAATACGACCAGCTGACGCTTGCTTGAGAGCGGATCTGACTGCTTCGCAACAAAACATGTAGTTTTAATTTCACGTGTGTAATGCTGATTTTAACGATATATCGTGGCAATCATAATCACCACGGGTAGAAGATATGCCTACGCTCAAGTCACAATGATGCTAGCTTTGTAAGATAATTCAGAATCACGACGGCCTATACGCTCCTTTTACCCAATTTGAGAATGTAAATAAATGAACGACCGTCAAAGCCTGCAAAGCAGAAATTTAGTGCAGAAGCCGGCGAAAACTAGCGTCTGAGCGTTAACGATATTACCCGAACCAGAAAAGTGGGTGGTGATCTGTATTCATGTGATAATCTACAGCTCTTAGCATTGAAAGCACAGCATATACAGGTGAATGGTTGGCGTCGATGACGACAACGTTTTCGCTTACACGTTGGCAATTAAGAAACAATGGATGTTGAAGACAGTTATACAATCAATTTCTATCACACTACGAGATTACACACGCCAACGTGCAAAATCCACACGAAGGCGCGCTGTGATGCACAAGAAAAGCTTTTTTCTGCTGTTTTTGTAGCAATTCCCGAGTCACGGTTGGTACGCAAGGATCGATACCTGGACCAAATCTAAAACTGTGCTGAGATGGCTTGGCTGCTTCTTCTGGCGCAAAAGCAATGCGTTCTTTGGTATACTGATTTTCATAACTGTATTCTCCTGGACGCGATCGCGATCGAACTCGGCGCCACCCAGCTGGTAATCGAGTCATTGTCTTCGCATTGGAAGGCGAAAGCAGTCTTCCTACTGGAACGATGAGCTTCCGGAACGCTTCGATGACATTTGTCGAGTCCAGCGCTGATGTTTCCAGAAATTCCATCGAATGTTTATTCGCGAAACGAGCGGCTTCTAATGTCGATACTTGTCTGGAATTGGGAAGATGTGCCAGATCGCACTTGTTTCCAACCAGAACCATCACGAGATTCTCGTGAGCGTACTGCTGCATTTGTCTCAGCCATCGCTCAATATTTTCAAAAGAAGTACGATTCGTGACATCATACACCACCATGGCTCCGACAGCATGACGGTAGTACGCAGCAATGAGAGATTGGAATCGATCTTTTCCCGAGGAATCCCATACTTGTACTTTAATACGTCGTTTACCCACCCGAAGTGTACGCGTCGCAAATTCAAAACCTGAAAGGAATATGTGAATTTTATCGTATCAATGAGAAGCTATACGTACCGACAGTTTGTTCGCTGTGAGCATGAAATGTATTGTTCGTGAAACGTAGCACTAAATTCGATTTCCCAACTTGCGAGTCGCCAATCAAAACAACTTTGAGCGTTAGTGTCACATCTCTGTAAGATGTTGTGGATGATAAAGGTGAGCTAGATACGGGGCTATCTATGTTGGAAGAAAGCGTTCTCGAGGTGAGCTGTTTGTAATAGGACGAAGAGATCGGGCAGACTTCTGTCGGTCGAGATGTCGATCGACTGTTTCCATACGGCTTGGAATCCAGTCGTTCGCGTGGTGAATTACGACTCGATTTTATTTCATTGCCAGGATTTCTATAGCTGGGTAGGACTGAACGAATAGAATGACATGATTGCATGGCTTCCATTCCGTTTTGATTGCTCTCGTGAATATGTGTCATACTTGCAAAGATTGGTGCTAGCAATGTAATTTTATATATTCTTGAAGGATGGAAATATTGCGTGATTTGTCCGTTCCCGAAAATATTCAATTGGGATGTGATTTTGTGAATGGGAGGGTAGGCTTTTGATCAATAGGTTTCCACAATATAGTTTTTTCGAGTTCTGTATAATGCGGTATATTCTTTTTTACATGAATGCGGCTTTTTTCACGCGCTTACTTGTGTGCATTAAGAAATCACATCCCTTTCTATTTATTTAGCGATGGGTCAGGATTCGAACGAACTTAATATCCTAACCGTACTTTGAGCTCGAATATGATCCATTCAATCAGCGAAGAAGCAGGACAGAGATTTTCTGGCTAGCACTTTATGTAGTTTATGCTGGCTGTAGTGATGACGCAATGGACGACATTATCTCCGGATAAGCTGATCGCTTTGTGATGCTGCCATGATATTTGTTACGTACGGTATATCCATTTCGATCATTGGTGTAAATGCAAACGCATTTTCACCGAATCAGAATTCGTCCATTTGCATATGACACTAACCAAGCACATGGATACCTTACCAAGCACCAAACGTTCTCGAACTCTATCTGGGAGGAAAGACATAAATGAAAGCGAACAAGTCAAATCCCATACTACCTCTGGCAAAGATCTACAACACCAACTCAATAAAACACCCCAATTATCGGATTTCCAGACGCCTAGCCCAAGCGTTAAAGGTACACATTCTGCACTTGAATTTTTATGTTCTAATTATGTTGGAGCCTACAGGCACCAAATCCTCGGTAGCAAGCAGATATGACAGCTCATTGGGTCTTTTGACGAAAAAGTTCGTTGAATTAATTCAGTCTACATCAACAGGCGACTTGGATCTGAATGCAGCAGCCGATTTGCTAGGTGTCCAGGTACTGTCCATATTTGTAATGAACCAGCCGTTTTCTGATACGATGAAGAAACGTCGGATTTACGATATAACAAATGTACTGGAAGGTATCGGACTGATCGAAAAGACGTCGAAAAATAATATTCATTGGAGGTACGTTATGAGTTCAGTATCAAGAGCAAATTAAGCTATATGATTCGATGTAGAGCTTCCAGAGGAGGATCCAGCTCGAATGGGTTGAATTCTGTGACTGATGAGATAGCTCGTCATATAGCAGAGCTTGTCGATGAAGAAAAGAAGTATGATGACTACATTAGTTTGGTGAGTCAGAACATCAAGCGGTTATTTGACGAGGAAGCCTGTGATCCAGAATCAACGGAATATCTCTCATACATCACACATGGAGATATGAAAAAGCTTGATAGTTTCAGAGATCAGAGTGTGATGGCCATCAAAGCTCCTCCAGGGACAACTCTTGAGGTCCCCGATCCGGATGAAGGGATGCCTGCTGGAAAACGACGATACCAGATCTTTCTTAAATCAAACGGTAGGTCAAGTGTACGATCTTGAGCCACAAATTTCATGCATATGTGTAGACGGCCCCGTGGATGTTTATTTGATCCGACAGATACCGGAAGGTGATCACAATGTGCCTTTGCACGTAAAGGATGGTAGCCTTACACGGGAAGATGCCGTCGAAGGGGATACTATCGGTCTTGATCAGGTAATGCTTATAAGGCCCAGGTTGCATTTGTTAAGATTGCTTGTAGCGCTCATGTGACTCAGATAGCAGTCTCTATCGTCTTGCCCCTCTCAAGGTAATCTTCTAATCAGCATTGCAGTGTTTGATCTCGTCTTCTTAGACTGATCCAGATTTCTGCTTTAATTTGGACGATAACGAAGGAATTTCCGACTTTTTTGCTGAGTACACAGAAGTCTAGTTAAATAACATTATGATTTTATTTCAGCTATTTCAAAACTCATAACGACAGCTGTGAGATTCGAACTCACGCAGGTTACCCCAATAGCTTAGCAGGCTATCGCCTTAACCACTCGGCCAAGCTGCCAATATAGTTTACACAAGCTTAGCAAATTAATCAATGCTCGAAACCTAGGACAAGTAAAGCAAGAATGCTCGATTCTTCCATCGGCAGTCTATCCGAGCGCCTTATTCAAACCGTCGATCACCTCCCATGAAACATCGATCAAAGAACAAACCAAAGTGCTCATCCTCAGGAGATAAGGCTCAAGTAAAGCATCCCAAAGTACAGTCATCCGCTTCATTCTCGCCATTAATCACACCCAACATTTTAAGGTACAAACAATCAAATTAGAAAATCCCTCTCTTACCATCTATTAAGAAATCACAAATGCACCAACGTTACCATACTTCCGCAATTTACGAGTTTGGATGCGCTGCTTGAAAACGACATCGAACAAGAGCAAAAAGAAGCGATTCAAAAAGCGAAAATGCTCAAAATTCAAAAAGAACGAAAATCATTAACCAAAAACACGCGCAAAATCGATACAAACTCAAAAGAATGCGAACTGAAAGCGATAGAAGCTCATTTATCGGCGCTGAAAGAAGAAAACGCACAAAACGGCGGTGAGCTCTGCACGCACGAGAACTTTGCGTATGTGTTCAAACCAATGAAACGCGTACGTCTGCTGTCTTCCAAATGCAAATCTATTGACATTTGCGTGTAGCCGCTCCATTACGTCCCCTTCCGATCCACAAAACAAGAAATTGAGAGCTCCTTCCATTTGATTTACAGCGTCATGGAGAGCACCGGTAGGCCTCACACTCAGACTTGCTCCATCTGAATTTCGCGTTTCCTTAGACGAACAACAGCTGGCTGCATTTCTATGGAGCAAATCGCTTTTCTTCTTTTTCACATGCAAAGGCATCGAGACGGATAGAAAAGTCCCATTTCGAATAAGCAAATGGCTTTATACCACCAGTTCGTCACACACTTGATACTTGCTGAGCCTCACACGTGCTGAAGTGATCACACACAGAAGCTCACATATTGTCAGAGGATGCTTTAGCAATCTCCTTCTCCTTCTGTCGTGTACCTTTGGTCCTGTAGAGGTACGAAAAGATCGCGAACAATTATATTTTCCAGTGACATTGAGTCGTGCTGAAGCGGATTTTGGAACGAGTTCCAATTGCTATATTCTGTTGGTGTCCGCAAGACGAAAGCCTTCAAAGAAGACTCCAAACTCGGCTTTGTGGAATGGAATGGCGACCGAGCATTTACGACTTTCTCGATGCATTCCGAAGTTTTGGCTTTCAAGACGGCAAAGGATCCATGGTAACGCGGTCCAAACGAGAAAATCTCACTGAAAAAGCCTCAGCAATACCCTGGCCGATGCTGAATATGCAGTACCTCATGTTATTTCTCCTTTTATGTCTTCGTGCCAAGTGAGTCGACGAGCAATCAAACCCACCAGTCTTACATTTTGTGTGCAGAGTGCTTCCTATGGATGCCTATGATGCATTCAGCTTCACACTCTTTCTTCTCAAAATTCACTTTGAGCCACATATTCACGCACAAGTTCACCAGCTCGCCTTGCTTTGCATCGAATCTATTCTGGAGTTGTTTTCGTCAGAAGAGTGGATCGCAGAATGGGCGCCTTCGCTGATTTTGAGAATAGTTGGCAAAGACGGTTTGTTTGATACGCTGACGGAATGGCTGGCTGTGACTCGATGCTTCCCGCACACCACCCGAGGACTCGAATTGAAATCTACGTTGGCAGTGTACGTTTTGGAGCGTCAATTGGGGATCTCGGTAGGCAAACAGTGAATGGATTATCTGACTCACAAGCGTGCTGATGCGTAGTGTTCCAAAAGAGTTGTGATTCCATTGTCGGCCGAATACGTCCTACAAATTGTCAACAGAGTCGTCGAAGAAACTCGCAACGACAGCCACAAAGAAACATCAAACTCGCTTGTCGTTTGGGACAATCTCTGCAAGAAAGTAGCTTTCATGGATTTCGCATTGCAAGCCATTCCAGATGCTCCAATTCGGAAAGAAGTCAAAGCTCTCATAAAACGATTGGATTTGATTGTTCTTACTACAAAATCGACAATGAATGCGAAATGGTATGAGGTGCGTAGATCGTTGTATCATAGTCGCATTATTGAAGCGTTGGTCTGCCAGCTCAAGACCCTAGTGACGTTGATGCATCGCAAATACTCGATTCTTGGTTCTTGATCTCTGGAATGGAAATACTAAGCTAGGCGAAACATCCATACTGCTTTTGTAGCGCTAATTCTTGAAGCTGTTGCTGGTTCACATCGTTTGCTAGCCTCGTTAATCGAGATTCCAAGCCTTTTGTCTCCAGTGCAGCCAAGTGTTCAAAAGAAGACCGCTCCATGTTGACATTTTTCATTTGAGCAATTGTTTCGTTCAAAGCTTTCTGCGCAGTGTTTGCTCGAAGCATCAGACCAGCACGAAGGATATGGAGACGCTCTTTCAGCTTTTGTGCACGTTTTGCCAAAGCGGAGTCGAATTCTCGAAGGTCTTTCCACTCTGCTTTGAGAGCACGAACACAATCTTCCTCCGACTCGGCAAAGGCGAATTGGATGCTACGAGCTTGCTCATCACGCGTAAGCTGTCGTAATTGATACTTGTTCCAAATCTGATCGGTCAACGTCGTGTCCACTTCCATCCACGCGTCTCGATAGTGACCCAGTGTCGTCTCAAGTTGTATGAGCTTTTCAGCTTCAGCGAGAGCTTTGTCCGAGATCTCTTCTACTTGAATCAATTGTCCTCGTTTTTTTTTCTCCAGGCTCTGAATCGGATGCTGAACGATGTCATTGGCAATCATCTGATACAATTCATTTTTAACCGCCTCGAGATTTTCATTCACGAGCTCGCGCTTCACTTTATTCGGTCGCGGAAGGGCTCGTTGGACAGCTTGACTTTGTCGCTGGAATTCGAGCTGATCAAGTAATTCCTGTCGCTTACGCATTTGTGCATCCACTTCTCCAGCATCCTCTTCCATGACGCTTTTTTCTTTCACATCGGTCCCACTTGCAAGCTTTGGAATGTTGATTTCGTACTCATTTTGAGGCGTTGGAAGATCAGAGAATCCAGTATGAAGCTCATTTTTCGTCACTTTGAGACGCATTCGTTCGGCTCTCGAGTCTATACCCATTCCTTCCAATTGCTCAGGATTGATGCCCAATTCGTCTCGTAGTGGTGTTCGTGTCGAACGGATGGAGCGTTGTACTGAAGTCGGAGTTCGTAATGGGGTCACACCGGCGTACCCTGTGCCATCTTGTAAGACAACATTCTCGCCTCCAAGCAAAGGCGTCGCAGCTCGCGTCATAGCTGCCAAGTTGGCGGCTTCCTGCATGACCATGTCTTGTGTCGATTTTCCACGTGATTCATTTCTCTCAGCAGGAGTTTGTAGCGATAGTGGAGTTGGATCATAGTTACCAACCAGCGTTCTGGTCTCATTTTGCGACTCCAACGCTAAGGAAGCAGCATGAGAAGCTTGCATTCCGAGCTTTGCCATTTCTGCCAAATCCTCATTCGATACAACTGGCTCTGGAAGTGTGAGTGGCTTTCTCTTGATCGAGTTGATGGGATCATTCCGCTCATTGACAGCTGCCAAAACTTGAGGCAAATTTGACTTCATCAAGCTTTTTTGCCGTTTAGCATCTTGTCTGCGTTCTTTTCTCTCCTGTTGATCTCTTCGATTCAATTCCATTTGACTCAAATGCTTTGCAGCTTCTTTCGGATTAAGTGCACGATTATTTTTCGCCGACATTTGCTCTTCAGTTGTATCGTGAAATCCTGCGGGAATTTGCTTATAAAACGGTATCTCACGCGCATAATCGATAAATTTCCGCTTTCTCCGAAGAGCATCGAGCCTCGATATCGATGCGATGCCAGCAGCTTTCAATTCTCTTCGTTTCTGCAATGAAGCAAGTCTTCTCGCTTCTTCGAGCTGTTTCTCACGAGCTTTACGTTTTGCTTTCTTCCCTTTCGTATTCGCGAGCCTTGCTCTCGCTTCAGACAGCATTTCCTTCTCATCTTCGTCCATATCGACAGGATCCGGTCTCGCGGGTTTATTTTCAGGATTTGGATCGATTTCTCCCGGTCGTAGGCGTCGAGGATCTTCGCTGAGTTGGATGCCTTCTTTCTGCTGTGCTGCATCGAGTAAGTGCTCATAGTGCTCCATACATTGCGCAGCAGTTCTTCCGACGATAGGGGCGATTGTGCGCCATTGAGAGGGCATCAATTTCGCTAAATGGAGGAGTTTTTCTTCTTCCTCGCGACTCCATTCGGTTTTCTTGATGGACGGATCCAACCATTCGTACCAGCGCGCTTTGCATTGTTTAGCGGATTTACGCGACAGGAGGGAGGCGACACGAGCCCATTGATTCTTCCCGTACTTCATGACTGCAGCTTTGAGGATCTCATCCTCCGTGTTCTTCCACACGCCGCCTTTGATCATTATCTGCATGGCGAAGAAACTTTGTGCAAAATAGAGTGGTACGATCTGAAATAAGGATAATCAAGTTTAAGAAAAGACATCTATTGTATCCGGCATTAATGTGTACCCCGTTAATGCAGAGTGATTGGCTCTATGCTCTATGACATGCTACTTGACAATGTGCCGGCCGATCGGTGTGGCTATCCCAAAAGATCATAGATCACACGATACCCTTGACGGGTAGTGTTTATCCTCTGTTGTGCATATTCTTTTGTTTCCGCCGAATTTTTATAAAACTCGCCTGTAGCTTTTGCCAAATAGAAGCTGGTGAAGCCGGTACTGCATCTTTAGCAGCTCGATCGCGCCAGAAAGGGTTCAAAGAGACTCTGGAATGAGAGGGTACGGTCGCTTTTGCCCAACTTTGAGGAGAATAGCAATAATCTAGCGCCAATCTCTGTCCAAAGTGTAAGCGTTGCTACAGAGACAATTGAGAATTTGAATCAATCGGACGGATGGCACTCACTTTTTCAAAGATTTCGTACACGTAATCCAAAGAAAGACCCAAAGAGTTTGCGAGCCCGATTTGAAGACTAATTTAGTCGAGATGATGAGCCGTAAGGCGTAAGACGTAAGCCGAGGGTAACACGTCATTACCTTTTTTCCACGGGTGGAATGGATGCGCTATTTTTGCTTCCGTACGACACGCAGCGCTGCGTTCGGAACGAGAGATTGTACTCAGAATGCGGCTGATACGAAAACTTGACACAACGCTCATACACGTGGCGATACACTGCTTCTGCCAGAGAATGGACTTCGATATCGCGATCTTCACATAGTGAATGGGATTCAACAAAGCGATGCCACTAGTATACATAAGAATATCAGAATCGGGGTATAGCTCACGTAGAATCGATACTTTTCGACCTCGAGTAGCGTTTCTTCGGCAGTATAAAGCTGGAGGAATGGGTGTGCTAATAATTCTTCGGCTGATGGTCGCTTCTCGGGATCGATTTGCAAACACTAAACAGAGTTTGGTGATATACATCTCGATTTGGATTGCAATCAGCTAACCTGTCGGGCGAATTCACGGCATTCTTGGCCAAATTGATCGCTTGGAAGCTCTAAAAATTGTTCATTTGCCACCTAAAAATGCGGAGTCAGACGACCACATAAGCATTGATCGATAGCACAAACCGAGTCTACAAGTCCGAAAAAGCCGTCCTGAGTGGAGAGTGGGTATTTGCCGAGAGCCACAGACACGAACGCTAATCCAAAGGACCATATATCAGCAGGATACGAGTAATCCCCTCCGCCAATCCGTTCAGGAGCCATATATAACAGCGTTCCGACAAAGCTCTTCATTTTCGTCACGTTCTCGTTCAGAGTGGTTGCCAGACCAAAATCGGAAATTTTGACTTCTCCTCGACGATTTGCCAATAGATTGTGAGGTTTGATGTCACGATGAACCATTCGTTTCTTATGAATGTGTGACAGGCCTTTTAGTATACCAATTGCAAGTCGTGCAAGAACTTTTTCGCTTTGGCATCCGCCGCGTAATACAATATCTTGCAATGATCCTGCACCCATGTATTCCATCACGAGACCAATGCAATTCTTCGGACGATCCACAAAAGCGTCGTAAAAAGACACGATATGTGGGCTGGCCCTTGCGATAAC
The DNA here is from genome assembly GCA_905220665.1 of Albugo candida. Taxonomy (NCBI): domain Eukaryota; phylum Oomycota; class Peronosporomycetes; order Albuginales; family Albuginaceae; genus Albugo; species Albugo candida. The sequence continues at coordinate 371,192 of CAJNAR010000003.1, forward strand.
ACTCATAAGGATCCGTGACACAGCATTCAACAACGAGCGATGTACATACTCACTCGGTCGGGGACGAGCATCCATGCAGGCGCTCGTATTAATAGGAACTAAATTTGAGTATAAAGCATGCAATTCCCGCACCATTTGCTTTCGTTGACCTCGTCCATACACGGATACTTCCTGCACAGCACTTTAAAATGCTTCCTTTCAACAGTAAACTACGCACCTTGACGGCAATAACTTTAAGTGTTGGTACATGAATGGCTTTGTATACGACGCCTGATGCTCCTCTTCCGATTTCACGAACTCGTTCCAAGTTCTCTTGCAAATGGAGACACGCAGAGTCAGGAGATGATATTCCTGCTTCCGAAATCGCCACACTCTCCGTCGTAAACATTCCATGATTTGGCGAGTACGCACTTTGTCTTCCCTCACTACCTAGAAAATGATCATGATGAGCAATTGAGTGTCGATAAACAAGCCGCGAGACCGTTTGGCGATGGCAAATCAGAGTCTCCTCCTGAGCTATACGTTCGGAGTGTCATCTTCATCATCGCCTGCTGAGCTGCTGATGTCGTTTGATCATCTGCTTGTCCCTCCATTTGCATATCTTGAATTGCTTTACGCTCGAAAATCAAACGATTAGCTGCTTTCTGAGCGCGTTGTTCTGCTTGCTGGGAAGTAGGCATATTTTCGAGTTTCAGACGAAGTTGTGGTCGCTTTGGAGGTGAATCATATGAAGTGTTCAACTCAATTTTCGTGTCATTTCCTTCCAGTAGCTCGTTCGAGAACGCTTGTATTGTAGATTCGAATGCATCAGCGTAGTTCAATGAGGTCTTCCTAATCACCTTCCTATCCATCCAGTCGGCTTTCCACATTTTCACCTCCTTTATTCGAAGATCTCGCGGATTAACATCGGGGAAAATGTTGACCATTGCGACATCGTCAGGCTACCGATATAGCAGAGAATCAGAATGGAGTGGGTATAGGGATAAGAAGGAGATACCGTCAGCGGACAAAGATTTGGCGCAGAAAGCGAGCGTGAGCGCATTGCAAAGACTGGATACTCTGCCGAAAGCATCGTATTGTTTTCTCGTTTGAGCTCTTTCAGAGCGGGACGAGAAATTTGTTTCTTTGGAGTGAAGGGCGAAGACTGCAAGTTTGTGTTTGTAGCATTGTCTTTGGCCTCTCTAATATCATTGGAATACCGAGTTAATTTTGGATGATTTATAGAGGAGGTTTTTGTAGCTCCAAGGGATTGTTTAGTTTTATACGTAGAAGATTTAGATAAAGAAGACGATCGAGATGCTATATCATGATTCATATTGTCAGTAATGGATGCGTTCGCCGCGGCAGAAGTCATCGAAATCGATGATCGCATGCTTGTGTCCGGCAGCATTATGAAGACGAGTACTATACACTAGCTCAATAGTAGACTGTAACGGATTGAGGACTACGACCTCGCGTTCCTTTCTCCTTCACACGTAATGCATTAATGCGTTCTGAAGAACGTTGCTGTGCATTGAAGAACTGCGTACTGTCCATAAAAGTAGAGATGAAGCTAATAGTCAGCATTTCCTTTTTTCAGTGAAAACACGATGGACGGGATGAAAAAAAAGGATACTTTTCGAGCTCATTCTTAGTACAATTTCTTGCTGCACAGCAAAGAGCTAAATTCTATACATTTTTCAAGATACAAAGTTGCCTCACGAAGAGAAATTTAGCCAGCGACTTCAAAAAAAGTAGTCAGTTGTCTACTTCCATACTGACTTTGAAGCAGTCGCGTAAAAATTCTCGAGCTAACCCGATACGGTGCTGCTTGTATCCAAAGTCAAGTCGGATCTGTGGGGGTGAATGGATTCTCGCTGATTCTTTTTTCGAATTTCGAAAAAGCTGGGAGGAATCACGCACTTTCTATTCACTAAAGGCGAAGTATCTGCAGCATCAACTCGCGTCAAAAGCTTTTCAAAGGCCGAGAATGCTCAGAATTCTCGAACGCACTCACTCTCGTCCAAAATCGAGTCATCAGAACATCAAGTTGTCATTTTATAATTTGCAATCAACCAAAAGTCAAATCGACAAGTATGCTCCTCTCGTCCAATTTCCTCTCAATCTTGCTTGTTGCACGATTATTCCAGGTCGGGGCCGCCCGAGAGCCTCAATGTCAAGCTGTCGTTCTTCCCGATATGGATTTCACTGGAGATGACCTCATGCACATTGCCCGGATTGACCAATCAGTCTGTTGTGAGACTTGTTACAATTATGCACAATGCACAGCGTATACATTTGTGGAAAATGAGAATGGAACTTCGCTCTGCTACTTAAAATCGGGTTCAGACAATCGAAAACCGAAAGAAGGCGCAATCTCTGCTATTGTGAACAAAAACATGACATCGTCATGTCCGAATATGCTTGGTGGCACTTGTGCGGACGAGACGCATTGCTGTCAACAAGGATACTGTTTCCCGAATGGAAATATCATTTTCAGCTGTCTTCTACCGCCAGCAAAATGCTCTTCTCAGATGACAAATTATGATCTACCTGGTAACGATCTGCAGCAAGCAATGTATGGGATCTCGCCAGATACGTGTTGTGATGTATGTGCCTCAACATCAGGATGTGTCGCGTATACTTATGTGACCGGAGAAACAGGATGTTATTTGAAGAAATCGCTTGGCGAGAAGGTGTGGAAAGTAGGAGCAGTGACAGGTTTCGTGACTGCAACTCCCCCAGTCATGGAAAATCCGAGTTTGCAGTAGCCCTTTACTCAATTTTGTTGCTAATCAATACACTCAATAAAGAGGAGATATCGCGACACCTTTCTATGTCAAAACACTTTGATTCAAAACTTTTCTACGAGCTGTTTTACGCGATAGAAATCCCATGCTTCTGAATGCTGCAGCCCGCACCTTCCCGGGCTACCTGGGTGCTCTCATACATTCTGTTGCATCAGGTATGATGATACGTGCTTCGCGTATAATTATAAGTCGAAACGTCACTGGGCCGAACAAATCCTGATGCAGCCTTCACGCCCGCTGGACGTTGTGTATGGTAAGAACAGCGTACTTAGGCTTTTAGCTCCAACCTCGACAATACTGCATGTTAGATCCATTGTATACGACCAATACGTCTCACAGTAAATACCAAGGACATAAACGGAATGGGGTGGCAACAAAGCGACCAATTTCTGCCAAGAACAATTCCAATCTTGTTTCGGGTCCAGAGCGTCACAGATACTTTTGCCGCCCTGTTCTCCCTCATTTACGAGCAGAACCTCCAGAGGTACTATATGCCTCAGCACAAGATCCACGCAGCGATGTGGGCGTCTCTGAGGATCGACCAATTTCGACGCGGTCCATTGGCATGCAGACAATGTATCGAGATTCTCAAGCGCAAACGGACCCATTCTCTCCCGAGTACACATTGCAGGAGGGTGTGGCTCCGGAAATTGAGTCTCTTACGAGTCTACGATACCGCAAAGGCCTTCCGGTTACTCAGGCTGAGATGCGCTTGATTGAGCATAATAGAAAGAAGAAAGCTTTGAGGAAGGTACTACCTCCAATGTCGGATGAAGCCTCTCTGGTACTTCGAAAGCGCATGATGGAGGCGCAAGAACTTATGGACATGAGATTTCGAGAGAGCGAAATTGATGAGGCTCATGCTCGTCGTATTGAAGCGTTGAAAATATCGTTGGTTGAACGGCAAAAACAGAGCGATGTTGTAAGCGCGAAGCGTATGAAAAAACTCGAACAAAAATTAATGGCTGAGAAGGAATCCGTAATGATGAAAACCCAGCACGAACGCATTAAAGAACTTCGGAAGATCGCGAACAAGCGACAACGTTTGCAAAATCTGATATTCCAAGAAAACAAAAAACGAGACCTCATCGAGGAATATGCTGATTACGCTTCCCCGGTATACGCTCCGCAGATGCGAAATGGAAATTTGATTAGAAAGTCTCCAGTTCCAGATGTTCAGTTCACGGATCATCAGCTCACGACGGTGGAAGGTTTGAAAGAGCTTGAGAAACAACTTCTTACAAGTTCGCCTAAATACCAACTTATGAAGGGGGCTCTCTTCGATAAAAAGGGCCGAGATCAACAAACAATAGAGACACATCTTATCAAGGCGGACAGAGCTATCAACAAATCACCCTTCCAAGAAATTGAGAGCGTATCGTCATGTCATCACTCCTTCACACGACATCACCGAGCGGTTCAAAAACGACCATCGACCCCAGATTATGCGTCTCAAATCGCTGAATCAGAAGACGAAGTCAACGCGTTGAGACTGTTACAGCGTCTCATTCGTGGCCGTGCGGTTCAAAATACGATGTACGAGGGAAAACAACGGCGAGCCGAACTGATCGCAGAACTCCGTGAAAGTGACCAAGCCGGACGTTATCTTTCGGGTAGCTTCCAAGTAGAAGCAGAGGAAACAGAAATCACCAAATGTGCTTTCTCAAAGGTCGAGGGCGAAGTTGTGTCCGAAATGCTTGATGTGCTACAAAAAGAGCTAATTCGTAACAAAGAAATCGAAAAAGTAAAGGAATTTGCACAAAAAGCCGCAGAAGATCGTCACCAAAGAGAAATAGAGGAAGGAGCACGGAGGCAATTGGAAGATCTCGCACGTGATCGTCACGACCACATGTTTTCTTTTGTCACAAAGGTGCATCAGAGCACTGCTGGCGATTATCTCGACAACATCGTGGAACATGCTGTTGAGGAGTTATCTCACCGAGACTTGGTCATACAATCAATTGTTATGACAAATGTGATAGAGCCCATTCTGAGCAAAGTGGAGGAGAAAAACTCGGAGGATTTGATTGTGAAAGATTTGGTATCGTCGCTTTTATTTCCGACTGTGCGAAATCGTCATTCAAAGCGTCAAGCAGAGTCAGAAATGCGTAAATACACAGCAGCCACTCAATCAGTCGTGGTAGAATTATTACAAGCGATGGGGATCTGATGACATGAAATTCTTTCTTTGATACGGTTCAAATCAACCTATAGAAAAGATACCAAGTGTAAACTTTTGTTTACAGTCAATAAATCGTATGGTCCAATTATGGGGTTTTCTTGCCTAATAGGAAATGCTATCTTTCTTTATGCATTGTGGAAATATATGCTTTTGAATCAACAATCATTGTAGATATCCCAGGTAGTTTCTGATCGACTGTGCATCGTTCAACATGCATGCGAACCCGCCATCTTCGCAGCTTTCTCAACGAGTCAAACAGTAATGATACAATGATAGAGGCAAAGAGGTTTATTTGAGTTCTTTAGAATTAAGTGCAAGTCAATAGTGATGATCATAGCTTAACCTATTTGATAGTAAGCCTCAAGCCAACTTGTTTTCAATGTACTTATTCATCCGCTCAAGAACCAAAATTCTGAATTGCTCGTCGTGGATGTCACTTATCACCTTATCACCATACGTCCCTTTCATTGCCATTAGTCGAATCAACTTCGGGTTAAACATCGCTAGTGCTGCCTTCATGTTCAGGGAGCAAAATCCATCCTTGTCCTCAAAACGAATTTCTTCTACCTTATTGGAATTATTCAGATGCAATGCAACATTTAATCCATGCTGATTTCTGATTCCTCTTAGTTTAGACAATGCATCAACTCCAGCAGTATTCAAAATGACGAAAAGCTCTGGGAAATTTCCAACTGTAATACGATCTACGCCGATTACTTCGACACGTATATTCACACGTGTTAATTTCTCTTGGAGCAACTTGAATTGCAAGATAGAATGCTTCGGATCAGAGTCTACTTCCGAGGTGAAGTCCTGAGGATTGCTTTTTTCCAAATGATACCCTTGTGCCCAAAAGATTTCAGACACACGCTGAAGTTTGGACTCACCAATCTTTTCAATGGCTAGAGCGAGATCCGTGCTTGGTCCCATGATCAAAATACGATATGGTGTGTGCACATCCAGTACAATTTCAATGTGAATTGGCAGAAAGCCTAACTTCCACTGCTCATCCGCAAGGACCCTATGAAAAATTGATACTAAAAAAGGCTTCGCCGTATCAAAGGAATCCCTGACGTATATATAAAGAGCGCGCCCACAGGATTTCAAGAAATAAGGATCTCTTGCCAACAACGCCATTGCATGATATCCACTAGATTCCCCGGGTTCCATAATCACTAGGCATTGCATGCGTTCTCGACAACTATAGATGAAAGGCATCAGACGAAGTACCCATACACACACGAGCTGGAAACGGAGCTTTGAACGAGCCATCGAATGTGGTAGAGTTGACAGTTGATAGTGGGTTGCGTTTTTGATAGCAAAAGTAAACGTGAGTGCCAAATGATCAGTTCACTCTTACACAAGCACGCGCCAGTGGATTTTGCTCGCTTTGTACACGTAATCAATTGCAACGGAATCCAAGAAATCGAATAGCACGAGAGCATTACAAACAGGTCGAAGCGATGGGAAAGGTGCGCTTCTGCGATCATAAACTTTTAGAATTTGTTTTGTCGTTCGAATATACTCACGATATCATTCATTACGTCTATGTATAGACTTTGGCACATTATCTTGCGATATGACGTGATGAAGAAATACAGTAGAAAGTATATCTCAACCCTTTGTTGATGTATCGTACGCGGAAAGGCGGATTATCCACGTCGAGAATGACTTCTATAAATGCATTTGCAACGTTTCTGTTTTCGAAACATTATTAAGGTACCTATCATTTCAACGCGTTTGTGTGGTCTCAAAGTACCCGCTGCACTTCTACCGACTATTTGTAAAAATGCTATCGGAAGTGCGCATCTCATCTGCGTGTCCTTACGCACAAAGGTGTCAGCGTCCAACTTCACAATGGCGCTTGTTGTCGTGAGATCCGGAAGTGACTTAATGACCGATTTTCTTTGTCCACATATTCCAATCAGTCGTCTGAGCCGGACACTTTCTCCTTGAGCTGCCGCTGACGATTACGCATCACGTCGCAAATATTCGTCGACTCGGATGTGTATTTATCACAGACAGATCCCTTTCTTGCAACTTGCTTCGATCTTCAGACTTTCTGTAACTTCCCTTGTGCACATGCTAATAAGCACTCTTTTTCTCATTTGTAAGTGGCGTCTCGCTTGGAATCGAAGCTAAACAACATATGCAAATCATACCCAACGTTTGAGCTTTCTTGGCGTGCACTATTGGAGCAGAGCAGTGCATCTCTTAAAACTAGTAGCATTTCAGAGATGAAGCGTCCACGACTATTGAGGAACGTAATGCTACAATACTTCTAACGCTCCCTAATTATTTTTAAAGTTGACTTATAAGAATCAAAAACCAACGTGCGATATGTAATCAAAACTTGTGGCTGTTTCGAACGAGGTATGCTTTGCGATATCGCAAACTAAGAGTTCCAAGAAAAGCAGCGTATGATCGACAGGTAGTGACGACAATACCCTCTATCGAGTGGTTCCCGATCCCTGCCATATTCGTCAAAACCAGTACTTTGTCGTTTACTTGAGCCACATTCATTGAGGGCAAAGGCACCAATTTGTCGTTTGTTGAAGCCGTGCACATTGACTCAAACGTACAACGCTTGACTGGTATTTATACCTGCTTTCCTATGTTCCGACTCACTGCGTCTACACCTCGTTGATCTTTGTATGCATTTGGAGGCAATTGAATCAGGCTTGTAGCTATTTGAAAGGAAGGGATGCTACGCTGCTGGCTCCACTATGCTGATCTTTAATTGAAGCCATTTCCTTCTATCTACGTTGCCACTTAAGCGAACAATTTATAAGTGGCAAGTTGTATAATTTGTTTTCAAACCCGTTTTGGCATGCAGCAGTGACAATAGACGATACGAGTGCTATAATTGAGCCAACAGCACTGATAATCATAAGTTTATATAGCAAGCTTAGTTCTCTTATTGCAAATCGAATAGCATGTGTAGCGCGAAGTAAATAACAACTAAACTATATGTAGTAATACAGGGCATACGCTCTTCAGAGGTATTAATTGTGAAAGCTCACTGCGAAACCACCCAACAATCACATAAAATTGATTCCGACTTCCTTTCAACTTGCGTTTGCGTTCGAATTGTATCAGAACATCTCCGTCGCTGACAACCAGTACTAAATATGGCATTACGCGCATCAGACCGTAAAACCCTGTTCAAGAAAGGAATCGATGCCGACGAATTACGACGTCGACGATCTGAAACGACTGTGCAGATCCGCAAAACAATAAAAGAGGATCGTATTAATCAACGACGACGCATGGTATCCCAAAATTCAACTCTCTCATTCAAATTATTTATTTTTGAAACTCATCGCGTAGGGAGGAGCAGATTCGCTTCCATCGGTTGGCGAGGATAGCCCCGATAGACACTTACAGAAGCGGGTTCGTATTCACTGTCTTACTGTATAACCTGATCTTATGCATACCCTCTCATTTTTCATCTAGTTGGCAGAACTCCCACAAATGTTAACAGATGTTCATGCACAAGACGTAACAACACAACTCAACGCGGTTACAAAGTTCCGGAAGCTTTTATCGATTGGTATGTGAGCTCAACAAAGGCCTGAGTGACTATTGCTGACCCAATCTACTCAGAACGCAATCCTCCAATCAAGGAAGTCATTCAAACAGGCGTAGTGCCATTGTTAGTCGAGTTTTTAAAGCGAGAAGATGTACCTTTGCTCCAATTTGAGGCTGCGTGGGCACTAACAAATATCGCGTCTGGAACTTCCGATGATACAGAAGTGGTCATTCGCTTTGGAGCTGTGCCAATTTTCTGTCAGCTACTAGTCACACCGAATGATGACGTCCGTGAGCAAGCTGTCTGGGCTCTGGGAAATATCGCTGGTGATTCTGTGGACTGTCGGGATATGGTCTTGAAATGTGGAGCTCTTCAGCCATTATTACATCAGCTCACAGAGCAATCGAAGCTGTCGATGCTTCGTAGTGCCACTTGGACTCTATCGAATTTTTGTCGGGGAAAACCTCAGCCGGAATTCTCGTTGGTTGCGCCTGCACTTCCGACACTTGGGCAATTGTTGTACACACAAGATGAAGAAGTATTGACGGATGCTTGTTGGGCACTCTCATATCTGTCGGATGGATCCAACGAAAAGATACAAGCGGTCGTGGAGGCTGGAATATGTCGACGTATGGTGGAGCTATTGATGTACCCTTCAAGCTTGGTACAAACACCAGCACTTCGAACTGTGGGAAATATCGTGACAGGAGACGATGTCCAGACTCAGGTACGGATTTCCCAATCGAGTTGATCGGATGGTGACTTACTCGTTTGGTCAGATAATTATCAATTTCTCCGCATTAGGATGCCTTCGGGCACTTTTGGAGAATCCAAGACGCGCTATTTGTAAAGAAACATGCTGGACACTTTCAAATATCACTGCCGGCAATCAAGCTCAGATTCAAGCCGTCGGGACGAAGATTACATTTCCTGCTTTGATCCGACTCTTGTCTACAGCTGAATCCGATAAAGAAAGAACCAGCGTGGGCTATCTCGAAGGAACTTCAGGAGGCACCGATGAGCAGGTTATGCATCTTGTCACACTCGGTAGAGTCTTATCTCATTCTGTGGATGGAAGATGAAAATTGTGCTGGATACGCTTTTCCGGTATATGCTTCACAGCTGCGAAATGGAAATTTGGTTAGAAAGTCTCCACTTCCAGCTATTCAGTTCAAAGATCATCAGCTCACGACGCTGGAAGGTTTGAAAGATCTTGAAGAAAAAAAAGAAAAACTTCCCACCAGTTCGCTAAATACCACAACTTATTAAGGGAGTTCTCCTGGATATAAAGGGCCGAGATCAACAAACAATAGAGACACATCTTATCAACGAGGACAACGCTATCAACAAATCGCATGTCCAAGAAATAGAGAGCGTATCGTCATGTCATCACTCCTTCACCCGACATCACCGAACGGTTCAGCAACGACCATCGACACCAGACAATGCGTCTCAAATCGCTACAACAGAAAACGAAGTAGACGCATTGAGACTGTTACAGCGTATCATTCGCGGCCGTGCGGTTCAAAGTACGATGTACGAGGGAAAGCAATGGCGAGCCGAATTGATCGCAGAACTCCGTGAAAGTGACGAAGCGAGATGTTTTGCCTACGGCTAGCTTCCAAGTATAAGCAGAGGAAACAGAGATCACCATTTGTGGTTTTTCAAAGGTCGAGGGCGAAGTTGTGTCCGAAATGCTTGATGCGCTACAAAAAGAGCTCATTCGTAGCAAAGAAATCGCAAAAGTAAAGGAATTTGCACAAAAAGCCGCAGAAGATCGTCAGCAAAGAGAAATAGAGGAAGGAGCACGGAGGCAATTGGAAGATCTCGCACGTGATCGTCACGACCACATGTTTTGCTTTGTCATAAAGGTGCGTCAGAGTACTGCTGACGATTATCTTGACAACATCGTGGAACCTGCTGTTGAGGAGTTATCTCGCCGAGACTTGGTGATACAATGAATTGTGATGACAAATGTGATAGAGCCCATTCTGAGCAAAGCGGAGGAGAAAAACTCGGAGGATTTGATTGTGAAAGATTTGGTATCGTCGCTTTTATTTCCGACTGTGCGAAATCGTCATTCAAAGCGTCAAGCAGAGTCAGAAATGCGTAAATACACGGTAGCCGTTCAGTCAGCTGTGGTCGAATCATTGCAAGGTATGGGTACATGACCACGTGAACTTCTTTGTTTGATATGGTCCAAGTCGACCCGTAGAAAAGATAATTGCTATTGTTGACAGTCAATGTATGGAATAGTTCAATTATGTGGTTTCTTGCCTACTTTTGCAAATGCTCCTTATATTTGTGCACATTGGAGATAGTTGTTGACACGACATCGAAGCAAATATCCCAGATACCTTCTAACCGATGTTTGGCAGGAGCATGCAACATTAACACATACGAATGGAACTCTTTGACTTTCATCCACGAGTAAGAAAATCATGGTATATTGATAAAGGCAAACAAGTTTTTTTGGGTCGTTTAGACATTTGTGAAAGTCACTATCAACGTTTGAGACTTTTACCACTTGATAAAGAAGCTTATAGAGGCCAACTTGTTCACGCACCTGTTAGGTCCATTTCTTTATCAGATAAAGAAGCAATCCCCGGAATTGTTCATGCAAGATTTCAGTGATTACTATTGCCTCAATAGATTGTGTTTCCCCTTTGCCATTACAGTTGTATTTGTATTCAGATTTTGACCATTCAAAGACTTGGGGGTAAGACATCGCCAGTGCAGCCGCGATGACTGAGGTACGTAGTTGTCTTTTCATATATTTTTCAAACGGGGATATAGATCTCCAATCTGTACCCCCGTTATGTTCATATGGGACATATTTCATGTTGAGTAAGGGTTTTAAAGCAACATTTTCGCTTTTGAGGAAGTGGTCAATCACATCTAGCGACTTTGTGTTTGAAATCATCGATGTGCACTTCCTGTCGGTACGTACATCCACAATGCGATATTTGCCGTTCAGAGAACTAATTTGCAGGATTGAGGCGACATGTTCATTGTATGTAGGCATGGGAGAAATGCTTTGCTTTTCAGAAAAGACTAAGACATTATCCCAACTTGCCAAAAAGATTTCTGTTACAACGGTGCCAACCGCTTCATGACCAAATTTTTCAAAGGCTTGTGCCACGTGCTGATACGATCCCAGGATCAAAATTCGGGCGGATGTGGCTGATTCCAGAGCTTTAAGAATATCATTAACCTCAGAGCCGATGTGCAAATTGACCTTCTTAGGGGATTCGTCGAATATTGGGCGCAGAATGGTTTCAGCTTCAGAATAGGAGTCGTGTATATACAGGTATTCCGAACATTCTTGAATGAATGAATCGGACTTTGCCAACAGTGCCATCGCAAAATATCCAGCAACTTCTGTGGGATTCATGGCCACTATGCATCCTTTTTCCACTTTGCAATAGTTGAAACGCATCAGACAAAGTGCCCATACACATGCGAGCTGAAAACGGAGTTTGGAATGAGCCATCGGATGTTGCAGAGTGTGCAGTTGATACTTGGTTGCGTTCTTGATAGCAAAAGTAAAAGTGAATGCCAAAGTATCAGTTTAATCTCACACAAGCACGTACCAATAGATTTTGCTCGCTGTGTACACGTAATCATTTGCAGCGGAATCTAAGGAATCGAATAGCACGACAGCATTACAAACAGGTCGAAGCGATGAGAAAGGTGCACTTGGGCGATCAAAAACTGAATCCTGTGAATTTAGAATTTGTTTTGTCATTCAAATAAACTCACAACATCATTTATTACTTCTATACATAGACATTTCGCATATTATCTTGCGATATGACGTGATGAAGAAATCCAGTAGACCGCATATCTCGATACTTTGATAAAGTATTGCAATCGAAGCGTATCGTAAGCGGAAAGTCGGATTATCCAACTTCGGGAATGCATTTCACAAGCATTTGCAACGTTTCTATCTTTGAAACATTATTAATGCACCTATCATTTCAACGCGGTTATAGGGTCTCCGAGTACCCGCTCTACGACTACCCACCATTTGTAAAATTGCTAAGGAGTGCGCATCTCATCTACCACGGGTCCTTTGCAACGGTGGCGGCGTCCAATCTCGGATTCAAGTTCGTAGTCATACCATTTGAGAAGTGCCTTAGCGATCGATTGCTTCCCGAATCACTCCGTCTCCTTGTCCGAGTGCTCCATATCATCTATATCGTAGCTTTCACGCTTTGAGTTGACTTGTCTAGAATCATTTTCTTCCTAACGATAGTACCAAGTCGGATTCAGCATAAAAAACTCGCCTTCCGCTTTCCGCCAATGTCAGCACCTTGTTGATCTTCATAAAGAAGGGGACACTGCGCTGCTGGCTCCACTAAGCTGATCTATAATTGGAGACATTTCGGTTTCCACTGAAGCGAACAACTTATAAGTGGCAAGTTGTATAATTTTTTATACCCGTTTTGCCATGCAGTAATGACAAGTAGACGATACGAATGCTATAATTGAGTCAACAGCACTGATAATCATAAGTTTATATAGCAAGGTTAGTTCTCTTAGTGCGAATCGAATAGCATCAGTAGCGCTATGGGATAATACCCTGTCTTTTATGTAGTCCCACAGGGTATTCGCTCTTCAGAGGTATTAATTGTGAAAGCTCACTGCGAAACCACCCAACAATCACATAAAATCGATTCCGACTTGCTTTCAACTTGCGTTTGCTTTCGAATTGTATCAGAACATCTCAGTCGCTGACAACCAGTACTAAATATGGCATTACGCGCATCCGACCGTAAAAACCTTTTCAAGAAAGGAATCGATGCCGACGAATTACGACGTCGACGATCTGAAACGACTGTGCAGATCCGCAAAACAATCAAAGAGGATCGTATCAATCAACGACGACGCATGGTATCCCAAAATCCAACTCTCTCATTCAAATTATTCGTTTCTAAAACTCATCGCGTAGGGAGGAGCAGATTCGCTTCCATCGGTTGGCGAGGATAGCCCCGATAGACACTTACAGAAGCGGGTTCGTATTCACTGTCTTACTGTATAACCTGATCTTATGCTTACCCTCTCTTTTTTCATCTAGTTGGCAGAACTCCCACAAATGTTAACAGATGTTCATGCACAAGACGTAACAACACAACTCAACGCGGTTACAAAGTTCCGGAAGCTTTTATCGATTGGTATGTGAGCTCAACAAAGGCCTGAGTGACTATTGCTGACCCAATCTACTCAGAACGCAATCCTCCAATCAAGGAAGTCATTCAAACAGGCGTAGTGCCATTATTAGTCGAGTTTCTAAAGCGAGAAGATGTACCTTTGCTCCAATTTGAGGCTGCGTGGGCACTAACAAATATCGCGTCTGGAACTTCCGATGATACAGAAGTGGTCATTCGCTTTGGAGCTGTGCCAATTTTCTGTCAGCTACTAGTCACACCGAATGATGACGTCCGTGAGCAAGCTGTCTGGGCTCTGGGAAATATCGCTGGTGATTCTGTGGACTGTCGGGATATGGTCTTGAAATGTGGAGCTCTTCAGCCATTATTACATCAGCTCACAGAGCAATCGAAGCTGTCGATGCTTCGTAATGCCACTTGGACTCTATCAAACTTTTGTCGGGGAACCTCAGCCGGAATTCTCGTTGGTTGCACCTGCACTTCCGACACTTGGGCAATTGTTGTACACACAAGATGAAGAAGTATTGACGGATGCTTGTTGGGCACTCTCATATCTGTCGGATGGATCCAACGAAAAGATACAAGCGGTCGTGGAGGCTGGAATATGTCGACGTATGGTGGAGCTATTGATGTACCCTTCAAGCTTGGTACAAACACCAGCACTTCGAACTGTGGGAAATATCGTGACAGGAGACGATGTCCAGACTCAGGTACGGATTTCCCAATCGAGTTGGTCGGATAGTGACTCACTCGTTTGGTCAGATAAATATCAATTTCTCCGCACTACGATGCCTCCGGGCACTTTTGGAGAATCCAAGACGCGCTATTCGTAAAGAAACATGCTGGACACTTTCGATTATCAAGCTCAGATCCAGGTCGTCGTGAAGAACATTGTATTTCCTACTTTGATCCGACTCTTACCTACAGCCGATATTCAAAAAGAAGCAGCTTGGGCTGTATCGAATGCAACTTCAGGAGGCACCGATGGCAGATTATGCATCTTGTCACGTTCGGAAGAGTCTTATTTCAGTCTGTGGATGGAAGCTGTGCTGGTTACGCTCCCCGGTATACGCTCCGCAGATGCGAAATGGAAATTTGGTTAGGAATACTCCAGTTCCAGATATTCAGTTCACAGATCATCAGCTCACGACGCTGGAAGGTTTGAAAGAGCTTGAGAAACAACTTCCTACTAGCACGCTTAAATACCAATTCATGAAGGGAGCTCTCCTGGATATAAAGGGCCGAGATCAACAAACAATAGAGACACATCTTATCAACGAGAACAACGCTATCAACAAATCGCATGTCCAAGAAATAGAAAGCGTATCATCATGTCATCACTCCTTCACACGACATCACCGAGCGGTTCAAAAACGACCATCGACCCCAGATTATGCATCTCAAGTCGCTGAAGCAGAAAACGAAGTCAGCGTGTTAAGACTATCGCAGCGTCGCATTCGTGGCCGTGCGGTTTAAAGTACGATGTATGAGGGAAGCAGCGGCTAATCGAATTGATCGCAGAATTCCGTGGAAGTAAAGAAGCTGGATGTTTTCTTTCGAGTAGCTTCCAAGTACAAGCAGAGGAAACAGAAATCATCAGATGTGCTGCAAAAGGAGCTAATTCGTAAGAAAGAAAGTAAAAGAATTTGCACAAAAAGCCGCAGAAGATCGTCACCAAAGAGAAATAGAGGAAGGAGCACGGAGGAAATTGGAAGATCTCGCATGTGATCGTCACGATCGCATGTTTTCTTTTGTCACAAAGGTGCATTAGAGTACTGCTGACGATTATCTCGACAACATCGTGGAACCTGCTGTTGAGGAGTTATCTCGCCGAGGCTTGGTGATACAATCAATTGCGATGACAAATGTGATAGAGCCCATTCTGAGCAAAGCGGAGGAGAAAAACTCGGAGGATTTGATTGTGAAAGATTTGGTATCGTCGCTTTTATTTCCGACTGTGCGAAATCGTCATTCAAAGCGTCAAGCAGAGTCAGAAA
This sequence comes from Albugo candida, assembly GCA_905220665.1. Lineage (NCBI taxonomy): Eukaryota > Oomycota > Peronosporomycetes > Albuginales > Albuginaceae > Albugo > Albugo candida. Next base: position 386,863 of record CAJNAR010000003.1, read on the forward strand.
TGCGTAAATACACGGTAGCCACTCAATCAGTCGTGGTCGAATCATTGCAAGCTATGGGGATCTGATCACGTGAAGTTCAATCTTCGATATGGTTCAGGTCGAACTATAAAAAGATATTTAGTGGAAGCTATTGATCTCTGTCAATACATTGTGTAGTCTAAGTATGTTGTTTCTTCCCTACTTTTGCAAATGCCATCTTTCTTTGTGCACAGTGGAAATAGCCGTATAATCGATGCAGGTATCCCAGATAGGTTCGACCCGATTTTGGGCACGAGAATGCACCCGGTCAAGATACATGCGAACTGATTCCCTTACGGCTTCATCCACGAGCAAAAAAATAAATGGACATTGATAGAGGCAAACAGGTCTATTTCGGTCCTTTAGACATGTATACAAGTTACTATCAGTAATGAAGCCTTCACCTTCTTGATGAGTGAGCCTCGAGACGCCAACTTGTTCACGCACCAGTTTACGACTTAAGTTGTACCCTTTCATCATATCAAGAACCAAACCTTCGAATTCCGAATAATGGATTCCAGGTATTATCTCTGCGTAAGCAACGTAGAAATTGGATTTGAATCCGACGAATACTTTACGTTCTGACGTACTAACAAAGACGTCCGGTGAAACATCACCAATGCAGTCACGATGGTATGGACCTTAATGCATTCTCTTGAACAAAATTGAATGACGTTGACACAAGACATATTGCACCTGTAGGTCTGAACTTGCGTAAGTACTTTGAAGCAGAATTGTTGTTTTTACCTAGCTGGTGGAACAACTTTGGCAATTTTTTTCGAAATCGTGTGAGTGCGTAATTGCTTTTGAGATTTGTATACAGAAGTTTGAATTTGAGTCGGATCGATTTATGCTGTAGGACAGATACCAACGAATTCATGTCCATTTTTAAGTGGGAGGATATGAGATACTCACCACTGACAACGATTTCTTTAACAGCATTTCTCAGTTTGGTCTCATGAACATCTTTAATGGCGTCTGCTAGGTCCTTGAACGGTCTCATGATCAAAACACGAGCGGATATAGATATTTCCAGTGTTGTTTTGATATCAGATGACGTTTTGCCTAGGCGCCAATCGACTTCATTAGGGGATTGTTGAAAAATTATGTCCAGAAAGGAAAGAGCTTCTCCAGAGGAATCGTGTGTATACAAGCCGGACCCGCATTCTTCAATGAACTGCGAATACCTTGCTAATAGTGCAATTGCAGAATATCCAGTAGGTTCCCCGGGTTCCACAATCACTAGACATTTGATGACTGCTTAACAAAAGTTGGAATGCATAAGACACAGTGCCCATACACACAAGAGCTGGAAGCTGAGCTTGGAACGAACCATTGGATGTTGTAGAGTTTGCAGTTGATAGTGGGTTGCGTTCTTGATGGCAAAAGTAAAAATGAATGCTCAAGTAGCAGTTCACTCTCACACAAGCACGTACCAATGGATTTTGCTCGCTTTGTACACGTAATTATTTGCAGCGGAATCTAAGGAATCGAACAGTACGACAGCAACAGGTCGAAGCGATGAGAAAGGTGCGCTTGTGTGCGATCAGAAACTGAATCCTGTGACTTTATAATATGTTTTGTCATTCAAATATACTCACAATTGCATTCGCTACCTCTATGTATGAACATTTCGCATATTATCATGACTTGATGAAGATATTCAGTAGAGTGCATATATCCATCCTTTTTTGACGTATCTTAATCGAGCACCGTATCCTGAATCGCGGCTTATCCAGGTTTGGGAATAAATAAATTTGCAACGATTCTGTCTTTAAAACATTATGAAGGTACCTATCATTTTAACGCGGTTATGTGATCTCAAAGTACCCGCTGTACTTATAGAATCACTGGTTCTCTTACTAACGCATACAAATGCAAGTCGCGTCTGCTTTTCCGCGCGGAACGACGCCAGCAATCCGAAGCAAATCAGCGTCGCTGGAAAAGGATATATCTCATTCTCGAAAGCGTAATCATGATTGCGTAGATGACCAGGAAGAAGCACATAAACACGACATACTTTTCGGCCTAAAAGGTATCGCCCAAGCAAATAGCGATACGGCATCAAAGCGATCCAACACCCCCTCTGGAAGCAAGAAAATGCGCGTAAAAATCCCAGAAAAGCATTTATCACGGGATACTCTCACAGAAAGTCATTTTGTCAAAGACAAAGTCGCTACCATCAATTTCAAAGTACAAAACACAATTTCATTCCTCTTCCACCTAACTGATGTATCTCCACATACTTCTAGTCTATCAAGTCCAACATGCTCCTTCTTGGACTCATTCGCGAGATCACAGACACCGGTCTTCTCATCAGCTTACCGAGCAAGCTGAATGGATTTGTCCCTATTGAAGAGTGCTCCGATGAATTCCATGATCATATTCGTCCATCCAGTAGCTTCACAGTCTCAAAAGTCGCTTCCAAAGCCTCTAAATTAGCCTCACTGGATGCCATATTCTCCATCAATCAATACGTTCCGTGCATCGTCTTGTCCAAATCCAAGGATGCCAAAGGCAAAAATCTCGTCCTCTCCATGCGATTATCCCTGCTTCACGCTGAATATACACCAAACAGCGTCAGAAAATCAATGACAATGTTCGGTACCGTCCAATCCATGGAGGATCAAGGCGCTGTGGTCAATCTCGGTATCCGTGGAATGCATGCATTCGCTCCAAAAGCCCAACTCGTTTCTGCGTGTCCTGAAGACCCCGAATGCGCCAATGTGCAAATGGGACGGCAATATCTCTTTACTGTTTTGACTGTAAACACGCACACATCCACGGTCACTTTGAGTCCAGCGCGAAGTCAGACGATCAAAGCAGTCACCCGCGGTGATCATTTGACAATGAAACACATGCTTCCCGGTTTGCTGTTGAATGTGCGTGTGGAACAAGTGGTTTCCAATGGGCTTTTCGTCAATTTCCTTACCTTTTTCCATGGAACGGTCGATTGTAATCATATTTCCCGACTCATTTTCCAGGATGGAAGCGATGATACAAAGACGTGGAATGCGTTGTTCAAAAAGGGAATTAAGTCTCGAGCTCGTATCATTGGCGTGGATCCGACTGAGAAGAAGATCATGTTGTCTATGGCTTCCCATATTGTTCATTTGGATCACCCGCTTGATGCTCAAACGATGCCTGTTGGAAGTATCATTGACACTGCGACTATCGAGCGAATCGATCCTGGGATTGGGATGCTTCTATCACTTCCGTTTCCTGAGCAAGTGGCTGCATCTTCCAAGAATCCAAAGCTTCCAGGATACGTTCATATCTCCAATGTATCAGATGCTCACATTGATAAAAATTTGGATAAAAAGTATAGCATCGGTGACAATATACGTTGCCGCGTTATTGGATCAGCTTCGTTTGACAATATCGTGACCGTAAGTTGCAAAGAATCCTCATTATCACAGACAGTACTTCGACACTGCGATCTGAAGCCTGGTCAACAAGTGAAAGCCAAGATTCTGGCCATGAAAGATTGGGGAATTCTGTTGGAGATCAGTGAAGGCGTCCGCGGTTTGGTGACAACGCAGCACGTTCCATCCATGGTCGCATCGAAATTGCCCAAGTCGAAAGATACCATCGGGAAGTTCCAGCAAGGCCGGATGGTTGATGCTCAAGTATTGCATGTGGACACTGTCTCGAAGAAGACATTCCTTACTATGAAACGTGCATTGATGGAGTCCCAATTTCCGATTCTGGCGACGTACAAGGGAGCCGAAAATGGTCTTGTGACGATGGGATACATCACCAAGATTGCTAAATACGGCGTGATTGTGAGCTTTTACGGCGGTGTCCACGGCCTGGTTCCGGCTTCCACGCTGCATCAAGCTGGTATTGAATGCTTTGAAGATGCTTACACGCTTGGCCAAGTTGTTCGAGCTCGTGTGACGCAATGCGATGTGAAGAAACAACGTCTTCTGCTCTCACTCAACACCACAAACATACCGACGCAATCAAACACCAAAGACTCGGTAGTCGGCTCTATCATCCGTGACGTTCAGGTCACAGATGTCGATATGGAGGAGCATGTGATCCGCGTGAAGACCCCACTTGGTGTCATTGGGAACGTAGCATTTGTGCATTTGACTGATTTTCCGCGGCACGCGTTCTTGGTTGACATGATTCTCGCGTCCATCCGTAAAGGAGAACAATGGACTGGGCAAGAGTTTGTCGTGCTTTCTCAATCCTCGGATCAAGTTCTGGCGCTTAGCCGGAAGGCAATGTTGACTCGACATATCTTCACCATCCCACAAACCATCGAATCTATTCACGAAGATGCCAAAATATTTGGTTTTGTATCGGCGATTGAGCCGGAAAAAGGCGTTTTCGTCGAGTTTCTGAATCATTTGACCGGTTTTGCTCATAAATCCTTGGTGGATGAGAAATTTGTGCAAGTTATCTCTCCCGACGCATTCCAAGTAGGAGAAACGATTGTTTGTTCTGTTCTGAACAAATCGCAAGCAGGTAAGTTCTCAGTCGACTTTCGGGCCCGACATTTTGAGTCGGAGGTATTGCCATCATACTTTGCAGAATGGACTCGACAAATATATAGTGAGACGGACGTCTATCAAGGATTTCCAGTTGGCTTGGTGGTAGACGGCGAACTTGTGGCTGAACGATCATATGGCTCCGTGTTTTCATTCAAAACCAGTGATTCGCACGCAAGTGTTTTGGTTTGTGGCAGTGTTCAAGTGCCTTCCGGTTGCTCGCACAAGCTCGTTCTTATTGATTTTGATGTGGAGAAAAAGGTATATGTTGGAATATTGGATGATAAGTTGGGTCGAAGTTGCTCGCAGAAACGACGATCGCGTTGGGAGCGTCTTGCAATTGGTCAGAATCTTGACGCTCGAGTACTAGCGATTGGGTCCTGGAAGCATTATGCAGTCGTCGCGATCCATGTGGGTAAAAAAACTCAGCTTGGAGTCGTACAACTGAGCTATTTCTGGCGTCCGGCACCCAAATGCGTTGAAAAGGATTCTTCGATCAGATGTCGGGTAGTTGCCCCTTGCTTGCGTGATGCACGTGAGAACGATGTCATTCAAACTCCCTTTGAAAATCTACCGCTTTTACGTCTATGTGATGATGATGACCATCTCCAAAAACCGGCAAAACTCCTCCGGGACGCTGTTTCTATGCCCAGGTATAAGCATCCAACCGAGGAATTACAAGTTGGTAAGCTTGTTACTGGCCGTATCGCAACCATCAAACATGATGGAATGGAAATTAAACTTAAAGCTACCAAACAATGCGGGAAGGTTGTCGCTATGGTTTCGATCATCGACGTGGACGCTGGCGATAACGAGAATCATCCGCTGGATCGTTATGCACCAAAAATGGCTGTAACTGGTCGAATCTTGACCATCATGCAAAAAGGAGCGAATCAACGCAAGCCGGTGAGTGAATCAAACCCAGCCACGTTTCACATCCTTCAATTATCCTTACGCCAACAAGATGTTTCTTCGGACCAAATTGAGCATGTACGGGCTGACTGGGGTCTTGAGAATGCAGGTTCCAAGCTCCTTTGTGAAGGTTGTGTGCTGGATGGTGTCGTAGTAGAGCAAAAGTCTTCAGGACTTTTGGTTCGTTTAAGTCATCGTGTCATTGGTTTTCTTCATTGTATGGAGATTTCCACAGAGCAGAGTGTGCTGGAGCATTATCGCGAGCTCTATCCGGTGGGCAAACGTGTTGATGGCTGTCATATTCTCGGTGTTGATCACGCAGAACGCCGCGTAGATCTCTCATTGATACACGCAAGTAAAGAAGCTATCACCGAGAAGCTTCAGATCGGGAACAGTGTGACTGGAATTGTGCTGGATTCAAGTAAAAAAGCTTCATTCCGACCGCCTTCCTTGATGCTTCAGCTATCTGCCTACACATTTGGTCGTGTCTGTGTAACCGAATTAAGACCGCCATCGGAGTGGCAGAGTCAAATGCTTGAAGAATCTGAGTTCAAGCCTGGCAATTTTCTTACGGGAACTCTCTTATCGGTCCAAAAAGAGGTGTGTGAGATCACATTACGACCTTATCGTCAGGAAAGCTCTTCAAAGTACGAAATCGGTGATTTGGTGACTGGAATCATTGCGTCGACGTCGTATATGGGCTGTTTTGTTCGTGTGGATCATATTGTCACCATTCGTGTGCTGTTACGAGATTTGAGTGACGATTTTATCAAAGACCCAATTTCTGAATTTCCAGTCGGCAAAGTTGTCGCCGGCCGAATCACAGGCAAAGAGATGCGGCAAGACTCAACTTTGTACGGCATGAGCTTAAAATCGTCGATTGTTTCCGATGGAATTGCAGCGTTGACGTGGAGCAACTTGAAGGAAGGAATGATTGTCACTGGTACAGTGTCCAAAATTCAGCCGTACGGCGTGTTTGTGAAGCTGAATCAATCCAATGTGAGTGGTCTTTGTCACATTTCTGAGATCGGAGATGAGCGGATCGAAAAGCCATTGACAGAGCTGTTCAAAGAAGGCGATTCTGTGAAAGCCAAAGTGCTGAAAGTTCAACTTGAAAACAGACGGATCTCATTGGGATTTAAGCCGACGTACTTTGACGAACCTAACGAGAATATAGGGACTAATATGGATGCAATCGATGAGCAGGACGATGATCAGTGTATGCAAATTATTGAAACCTTTGAGGCTAAATCTGAGGCTGAATCCGAAGCTGGAGCTGAAACTGAATCCGAGTCTGAACCTGCATCAGAGGCTGAGGGTGTTAGCGTGCAACCTCTTTCTATGGATATCGACAATGATGAAGAGGAGGACGAGGAAGTTCCCGCGGTTGGCTTTCAGTGGGATGAATTTGGTGTCAGTGTACCAGAATCACCAAAAGTTACGCCAAAGACTGTGTGCGCTAGGAATGCTTTGTGGATAGACGAAAAAAGTGTTGGTGTTCGAGAAAAGGAGCTCGCATTGAGTGAGCAAGAAGCACAAAGCGCACAGGATTTCGAACGGCTATTAACTATTCACCCGCAGGATGCGTACTTGTGGATACGCTACATGGCGTTCCATGTCTCACTACAGGAAGTTCAATTAGCGCGTGATGTTGCGATGCGCGCAACGCGTATGATCGCATTTCGCGATGAAAAGGAAAAATTGAATGTCTGGATTGCATATTTAAATCTGGAGCATGATTTTGGCGATGCAGAAAGCTTTCAACGCGTGTTGCAGTCAGCTTTACAAGTGAATCCGCCAAAAAGCATTTATTTGCATTTGGTGGATCTTTATGTACGGTCGAACCAGCATGCGAACGTACTGGAGGTGCTAAGTACGATGCAGAAAAAGTTCAAATCGAGTAGGGCTGTGTGGATTCGAGCATTGCGATATTTCGTATTAGAGAACGCGGATCAGGTGAAGGCGGCAGAAGTGATTTCATCGGCGCTGAATAATTTGCCTGGTGTAAAACATGTCGATATTCTCGTCAAATATGGTCTCTTTCTGTATGATCCACGTGCGGGGAAAGACACGAGTTGGAACGCTGTTGAGAAGGCAAGAACAGTCTTGGAAGGCGTCTTGGCGACATATCCCAAGCGTATGGATTTATGGAATGTGTACGCTGATAAGGAAATTCGACTTTGCAAAGACACCAATTGCACAGAGGAAGATCGCGAACGCATTCGTCAATTATTTGAACGTTTGTTGGCCATGAAGTTTTCCACCAAGAAAATGAAGTTCTGGTTCAAGAAATACATCAGCTTTGAACAAAGTTTTGGTGATGAAGCGCATGTTGATCACGTCAAACAGCTCGCCAAAAGTTATGTGGAAAACGCTATGCAATAATAGATTGACAAAAAACTAGGATCCCAAATAGGTTTTATTGCTCTATATCTTGGTTTATATTCCAATCACAGGTTGCATCCTGTTATAGAGGCTTTCAAAGACCGTTTTGACGCAAAACACAATCATTTTCGACATTTTTTGATCGATCCTCCTCGTTTCCTTTTCTTTTGCGATCGCTCTTTGATTCTTATCTCGACATAACTTAAATTACGATGAGTCAATTCGTTCGTGCGAGCAAGTTTCGTCATGTGTACTTTGAGCCCGCAAAGCTCGAAAAGTGTTACACAAATCTTCGCTTATCGACGACAACAGGCGAGCAGAATTATATTAAAGGCAATACAAAGTTTTTTGCGGTAGCGATTCAAACTGGCGGGGGTGCAATGGCAGTGGTTCCGTATGAATGCTATGGAAAAATAGATCCTGATTTCCCGCTGATTTCGGGTCATCGGGGTGCAATTTTGGACTTTGATTTCAATCCCTTCCATGAGCATCTACTCGCTTCGGCATCCGAAGATACTACGATCAAGATTTGGGGTGTGCCGGAAGGCGGTGTGACGGAAACCTGCTCGGAACCACTTGTGGATCTCACGGGTCATGGACGTAAAGTAACTCTCATTCACTTTCATCCAACCGCGAATAATATTCTGGCAAGTACTTCAGCAGACTTTACTGTTCGTTTGTGGGATATTGAAAAATCGAGTGAGGTGGTATCCATGCAATTTATTGGAGACAATTTGTATCATGACATTGCGTGGAACTGGACAGGTTCAGTGCTGGCCACTTCGTGCAAAGATAAAGTGATTCGATTATTTGATGCGCGTTCTGGTCAACTTGCAGCACAAAAGGAAAACGCACACAATGGCTCGAAAAGCTGTAAGATTACCTATCTGGGCAATAAAGATACCTTTGTATCAGTAGGATTCACACGCACGAGTCAACGCGAATTTAAAGTGTGGGATCCGCGGAATTTGAGTAAAGAATTGAAAAAAGTGGATCTCGATCAAGCTGCAGGTGCCATCATGCCCTTTTACGATCCCGATACGAACCTTCTTTACTTGTGTGGCAAAGGAGACGGAAATGTGCGTTATTATGAGATGTCAGCAGGGGAACCATTCGCTTTTCCAATCAGTGAGTATCGCACTTCAACAGCAGCACAAGGAATGGCGATGCTACCAAAACGAGCTTGCGATGTCATGAAATGTGAAACTGCACGTTTCCTCAAACTCACACCCAACTTAGTGGAACCTTTGCATGTGTATGTGCCTAGAAAATCAGACGCGTTCCAGGAAGACATATTTCCTGATACGTACGCAGGAATTCCGTCCATGACAGCGGATGAATGGATGGATGATGCGGATAATGCGCCAGTATTGATCTCCTTGCGCCCGGAAATGCACGGAAAGATCACTTTTGATGGAAAACGAGCAAAAACGACTCCTTCAACAAACACACGTACAACTCGTGTCACTCGTGCAACTTCTTCGGCTCGTCGAATGAGTAAAAATGATGATGGTCCTCCTGAAGTGAAGTTGCAAAAGGCTTTAGACACAGCAAACGCGCGAATCATAGAGCTGGAAGCGAAATTAAAAGCGCATGGAATCTCGTACTGAGAAAGTAGTAGTTTCATGTAACTGTTGTCTTGCTGTTATAAGACGATGGCAGAGCAGTTAAACAATAGGATCTAGTTCTTCCATAACTTGAATTTGAAGGAGTATTAGTTTCGGATCTGTCCTATATTAAACTGCGTTACTGGGCGGTAAAAAACGTATCCGCCACCACAAAAAGCGGGGACATGTCGAAAGCCGCTTCATCCTATCAACGTTCCTCGTGGACGCGTCGTCGTCGTGAAAGGGCGCAGCGAGATGAAAAGAAGCGAAAGCCGTATTCGCGTACCAGGAATCCTACCCGTCAGTACGTATCAGATCGCGGAGTGAACGAAAGCGACGAAGAAAGCTCCTTGGAATTAGAAACCGAAAGCGGGAAAGGAAGGAAAGGATTCATCAGTACGGTTTTAAGTTATGTTCCGTTTGTCCGAAATCTTCTATATGAAGAAAGTTTCTCAGAACAAGAGGAAGACGTACGAGAAGAAGACGAAGAGGAAGAACAGGAAGAGGAAGCCCAATCTTCCATAAAAAAGAATGTCACAGATACACCAGAAAGCGTTGCTGACCAAGAATCTCACTGTTCAATCAGCCAGAACGAAGAAATTCACGATCAAGTCGAGAAGAAGCCTGTTTGCCTTGGCAACACATTCGAACGACCTGAAGAATGCTCATCCGAAAATGTTACTCCAACGATCTCAAAGACTTCTCAAAAAGCATTCGTATTTGATCGATGTCGAAAGCGCTCTCACGAGCCCAATTTGGACGAAATTCGCAAACTCGTCAAGCAGCAAAAGACGATCACTTGGGATGAGTATGAGCGTCTGTCTCGAGATCTGAGAGCTTTAGTGCAAGACGAAAATAGCGCCATGCCTCGACCCAAACCAAGCATGTCTGAACCCATCTTAGTCAAATCTCATCGTCAGCCTATTTTGGCCGCGTATGGAGCAAGAAATCGCTTCAAAAGACTCCGTAGCTCGCGCTTACTCACACACGGACATCGAGATGCTGCTTCACGGAACGCATATTCTACTGCCATTGCAGAAAGAGTGATGAATTGCTTACAAAAACTTGAGAGTCCGATGGAAGAAGAGCGAAAGAAACCAACAGTCGGATGCTCAGTGTCGTGGGCCAACTATCAACTGACACGAACTCAAAAGAAACTCGAGCGTGAAGCAATATCAGAGCATACGACCACTCAGCCTGAGGAAATCCCACCGACAAAAACGCTCCCAGCTATTTTTTCCATCCCAAATGCAACGCCAACAACCGCTTTGAAACCTCCAAGTCCGGTCGTATCCGAGACCAATACCCCGATCGTTGGCGTCAAGACGCCTGAGAAAAAGATCGAGCACGCAGAAACACATTTCAAATTCACCGCACCGGTGTCAGTGACCGACTCGACTGAGACTCAAGTCGATAGGAAGCTGAAATTCCTATTCTCTCCTCCACCCACTGAGAGACGCCCGCCCAGAAAAGCTTCATCTCAAAATGCATTCTCTGCTTTAGAAGGACCTCAACCTTTGTCATTTCTACCAGCTCTACCAAAAATGCACAGTGCGAAATTGCCTGAAGCGCCTCCAAGCAAAGCGCATACCAATTCAAATTCAATCAAAGAATCAAATCAGAAAGAAGAGCAAGCCGCAAAGAATTCACAACCAACAAGTAGCCCATCAATCGCATTGGAGACTTCCAATCCGCTTGCCAGATTTATGAAATTGGCATCTGGTCAATGGAAATGCCCAACGTGTGCGGTCAGTAACGCTGATGCACTCATCAAATGCCCATGTTGCGACACAGAGAACCCATCCGCAATTCAATCCAAAACGAGTGAGAAGACCGATCTCACTCCACCATCGTCGACATTCACATTTGGAGTACCTTCAAAGATGACAACGCCTTCCAATCCGACTCCAGCAAACTCCAGTCCAGATCGTATCGATTCCTTAGAGACCAGCGAAGCATTATCGCCACCCAAAGCCCCCGACTCCCTTCCATTCGTACAGTCCGCAATTTCTGCTTCGGACGCGAGCACGTCATTCAAATTTGGTATACAAGCTCCATCGACTGTATCATTTAGCGCTCCTGCTAGTAACTTCTCATTTGCGACCAAGATAGAGCCTTCAAATCCTTCGTTTTCATTCGGCATGACAACTGCTCCTGTACCACAAACAGCTGAACCCCTTAAAACAACATTCTCGGGTCTCATTCCAGTTCAAAGCACACAAATCGAAGAGGTGACCACGGAAGCCACGCAATTCGAGAAAACTCCAATTCAAAACGCGATTCCAAGCAGTAGAAAATGCAAACGGCCATTAGAGTCTTTTAATGAATCGATTCCGTCAAAGAAAACAGTCAATGAGCATCCGCCCGTGGAGGAAAAGAAAGCTTCATTCACATTTGGATCCTTAGAGCCGACCGCGGACACTAATTTGCATTCAAAATCCTCAGAGACAACGCCAAGTTCGACCAAGCCAGCATTCACATTTGGTTCCAGCTTACCCAATGTGACGTCCTTTTCGAACGATTCGGTTGGTAGCACGAAAACGACCTTCAATTCGGGATTTCCAACCACATCTTTCTCAAGTGATTCGGCAAGTGGAAGCAAAACATTTGGAAGCTCGAACAACAACGGAACTCCATCGTGTGGCACAGTATTCGGCTCTAATGCGACAAAACAGCCCGAAGCATTTGTATTCTCAGCCCCCGCTGCTATTGAAACACCTGTCAAAGAGCAAAATCTTCCGAAGAAACCATCGTTTACATTTGGCAGCAGCACTGAAAATGTCGCGACAGCACCAAACGCGAGCTTTGGAGCTTTTATATCAAATGCAAATGCCCCGAAAAGTCTTACGAGTAACGCGTTCAGTGAGAAAAGTGAGAGCGGTTTCCAAGCGTTTGGAAACAATTCGAAGAATGAGACATCAGCTCCATTTGGAATATCGAGCGAAAATTCGTTTCTGAGCTCAACATTTGGGCAACTGCCGGCGGCAAATAACGCATTTGGATCGTTGACACCTGCAGGGAATGGAAATGGTGCTTTCAACTCACAGACTCTGAATTCCGCTCCCAATTTCGGGTCTTCAGCATCCGCGAACGTACCACCAACTTTTGGAAGCGTTCCAAACCAATTCGCTCCAGGAAACAACGCTCCGACTTTCGGGAATGTTCCATTTGGTGGGAACCCAAACAGCTCGGTATTTGGGAATTCAGGTCCATTTTCGACTTTTGGGTCAAATTGCATGGAGAGACCTGCTTCCGGCCCGGCATTCGGAACTTCGTCTATCGGTATGAATGGTCCAAATTCATTTTCTATTGGCTCGGCACCCACACAACCGCCTCAGCGTGCTGGTCGACGAATTCTTCGTGCGCGAATGCGAGGAAAACGGTAAGTCTGACGAAAAAAAAACAATTTATTATTAGCAATTTGGTGGTTTTTCGTCAGAAATCAGTAATGAGTAAAGTTGTGCCTCCGCGCGTATCGCCGGCCGATGGAAATGTGACAATTGGCAGTCTCAAAGGCGTAATGCTATGCAATCGCCCATGTGGGAATGAGAATCGAAATGCAGCGACCACACTTCCAATTGAAAATGAGAAGAGAACAGATCGATTCGCATTTGTCGCTGGCGTTCCTGCAGAGCCGATCGGATATAACGTTCCAATTCACGCGGAATCCACGGTACGTGTGACATGCGTATGCGGATATTGGCTCAAGTATAGCGATAGCACGGAATCAAACGCGATAAGAGTCATACGGCGCTGGCGAAACATCGGAAATGGCTGTTTGAACTTCAGCAGGAGCGTAATCGTCTTGGAGATCTGTTGGAAAAAGATGAAGAAAAACGTATCCGACGTAAAGAATTGTACGCTTTCTCTTGTAGAGTGGAGTGGTATACTGATTCTTGTGCAGGTTCTCGCAGCGTGAAGCTGTCCATCGTCACGCTATTCGCGCTGGAGTCGATAGTCCGAATGAGATTGTGAGAGCTTCTCAGAAACTGCTTCGACCGATGTGGGCGCTGACCGAGGAATCCGCCAACGAGAAAGAAGAATGGATCGATGATACAGCTGCTGAAGAACTGATCTCTTTTGCCGACGAGCTCGATATCGATTCCTTCATGGATGACGTTGAAATCAAAGCTCGTGTAGCTCAAGTGGATCAGCAAGTAGCGCAAATGGAATCCCTCGTAAAGGCAGAAACCGCGCGAGAAATTTGGACCGAATCCGATCATTCCGTCGTCCCTTTGACAGCCGCTAATCTCGCAACGTTACCCGACACTGTCAATGTCAATGACACCGAAAGTATTGCCGCATCCGTGCTCTCTGAGAAATCCATCCGCTCTGTCCATTCCACTCGATCCATTGCTGCTCTTACGCGCCGCGTACAAGCCAAAATGGAGGAAGAGTACCTGGCACCGCGAGTGGTCGTTGTGGACGAAAGTGACGGCGCACGTATGAACATCAAAGCACTTCCGAGCAATTTGCCGTATATCCATCGAAATCCAGCTATCTAGTCGTAATATATCCATTTTCATATGTGTTGAGTCAATTGGAAGGAGCGGAAGCTTGAGTCGTTGCGAAGAATGTGAATGAGAATGTATTTCTCATTTGATTACATAAAAAAAGAAAAGCCAAAACTCGAGCGTATGGATCATTGGAATTGGAAGACATTCGGTTGATCTCCGCCAGTGCCAAATTGAAATTGTTGAGCTGAGGCATCGGCCGTAGGAACGAGACTCGCTTCTGCGTCTTCCTCGCCATGGAAATAGACGGCCACAATCTCAAGCGATTTGCGATATATTTCTACAAAATGGTCTCAGTACGGAACAGGAGAACACAGACGTGCGCATGTACCTTCGTTCTGATGATACTGAAGGCTTTGAATCTTGCTAACGCCATCGACTTCATCTATTAACGTTGCGACCTCATTCTGCTCGGACGTCTTTAGCTTTTCGCCGACTCTGAGAACATTTTCCAATCCTTCTAACGCCACCATCGCCAATTTCGCGTCATTGACTTCTAAGAGATCGCATAGAGGTTTGATGCATCCTACGTTTTCATAATGAGCACAAATTAACATCCACAGAACGAGATAAGACTCTACCGAGTGTGACAAGATGCATAATCTGCTCATCGGTGCCTCCTGAAGTTGCATTCGATACAGCCCAAGCTGCTTCTTTCTGAATATCGAATTCGGCTGTTGATAAGAGTCGGATCAAAGTAGGAAATATGTCCTCATCCACGACGGCTTGAATCTGAGCTTGATTGCCGGCAGTGATATTCGAAAGTGTCCAGCATGTTTCTTTACGAATAGCGCGTCTTGGATTCTCCAAAAGTGCCCGGAGGCATCGTAGTGCGGAGAAATTGATAATTATCTGACCAAACGAGTGAGTAACCATCCGATCAAGTCAACTGGGAGATGCGTACCTGAGTCTGGACATCGTCTCCTGTCACGATATTTCCCACAGTTCGAAGTGCTGGTGTTTGTACCAAGCTTGAAGGGTACATCAATAGCTCCACCATACGTCGACATATTCCAGCCTCCACGACCGCTTGTATCTTTTCGTTGGATCCATCCGACAGATATGAGAGTGCCCAACAAGCATCCGTCAATACTTCTTCATCTTGTGTGTACAACAATTGCCCAAGTGTCGGAAGTGCAGGTGCAACCAACGAGAATTCCGGCTGAGGTTTTCCCCGACAAAAATTCGATAGAGTCCAAGTGGCATTACGAAGCATCGACAGCTTCGATTGCTCTGTGAGCTGATGTAATAATGGCTGAAGAGCTCCACATTTCAAGACCATATCCCGACAGTCCACAGAATCCCCAGCGATATTTCCCAGAGCCCAGACAGCTTGCTCACGGACGTCATCATTCGGTGTGACTAGTAGCTGACAGAAAATTGGCACAGCTCCAAAGCGAATGACCACTTCTGTATCATCGGAAGTTCCAGACGCGATATTTGTTAGTGCCCACGCAGCCTCAAATTGGAGCAAAGGTACATCTTCTCGCTTTAGAAACTCGACTAATAATGGCACTACGCCTGTTTGAATGACTTCCTTGATTGGAGGATTGCGTTCTGAGTAGATTGGGTCAGCAATAGTCATTCAGGACTTTGTTGAGCTCACATACCAATCGATAAAAGCTTCCGGAACTTTGTAACCGCATTGAGTTGTGTTGTTACGTCTTGTGCATGAACATCTGTTAACATTTGTGGGAGTTCTGCCAACTTGATGAAAAAAGAGAGGGTATGCATAAGATCAGGTTATACAGTAAGACAGTCGATACCAACCCGCTTCTGTAAGTGTCTATCGGGGCTATCCTCGCCAACCGATGGAAGCGAATCTGCTCCTCCCTACGCGATGAGTTTTAGAAATGAATAATTTGAACGAGAGAGTTGGATTTTGGGATACCATGCGTCGTCGTTGATTGATACGATCCTCTTTGATTGTTTTGCGGATCTGCACAGTCGTTTCAGATCGTCGACGTCGTAATTCATCGGCATCGATTCCTTTCTTGAAAAGGTTTTTACGGTCGGATGCGCGTAATGCCATATTTAGTACTGGTTGTCAGCGACTGAGATGTTCTGATACAATTCGAAAGCAAACGCAAGTTGAAAGCAAGTCGGAATCGATTTTATGTGATTGTTGGGTGGTTTCGCAGTGAGCTTTCACAATTAATACCTCTGAAGAACGTATACCCTGTGGGACTACATAAAAGACAGGGTATTATCCCATAGCGCTACTGATGCTATTCGATTCGCACTAAGAGAATTAAGCTTGCTATATAAACTTTTGATTATCAGCGATGTTGACTCAATTATAGCATTCGTATCGTCTACTTGTCATTACTGCATGGCAAAACGGGTATAAAAAATTATACAACTTGCCACTTATAAGTTGTTCGCTTCAGTGGAAACCGAAATGTCTCCAATGTTAGATCAGCTTAGTGGAGCCAGCAGCGCAGTATCCCCTTCTTTATGAAGATCAACAAGGTGCTGACATCGGCGGAAAGCGGAAGGCGAGTTTTTTATGCTGAATCCGACTTGGTACTATCGTTAGGAAGAAAATGATTCTAGAGAAGTCAACTCAAAGCGTGAAAGCTACGATATAGATCATATGGAGCACTCGGACAAGGAGACGGAGTGATTCGGGAAGCAATCGATCGCTAAGGCACTTCTCAAATGGTATGACTACGAACTTGAATCCGAGATTGGACGCTGCCACCGTTGCAAAAGGACCCGTGGTAGATGGGATGCGCACTCTTTAGCAATTTTACAAATGGTGGGTAGTTGTACAGCGGGTACTCGGAGCTCCTATAACCGCGTTGAAATGATAGGTGCATTAATAATGTTTCAAAGATAGAAACGTTGCAAATGCTTGTGAAATGCAATCCCAAAAATGGATAATCCGTCTTTCCGCTTACGATACGCTTCGATTGCAATACTTTAACAAAGTATTGAGACATACTTTCTACTGAATTTCTCCATCACGTCATATCGCAAGATAATATGCGAAATGTCTATATATAGAAGTAATAAATGATGTTGTGAGTTTTTTTGAATGACAAAACAAATTCTAAATTCACAGGATTCAGTTTCTGATCGCCCAAGTGCACCTTTCGACCTGTTTGTATCCTGTCGTGCTATTCGATTCCTTAGATTCCGCTGCAAATGATTACGTGTACACAGCGAGCAAAGTCCATTGATACTTGCTTGTGTGAGATTAAACTGATACTTTGGCATTCACTTTTACTTTTGCTATCAAGAACGCAACCAAGTATCAACTGCACACCCTGCAACATCCGATGAGTCATTCCAAGCTCCTCTACCAGCTCGTGTGTGTATGCGCACTTTGTGTGATCCGTTTCAACTATTGTCAAACAAAAAAAGGATGCATAGTGACGATGCCATCTGAAGATGCTACTGGAATTTTTGCGATGTTACTGTTGGCAAAGTCCGATTCATTCATTCAAGAATGTTCGGAATACCTGTATATACACGACTCCTATTCTGAAGATAAAACCATTCTGCGCCCATTTTTCGAAGAGTCCATTCTGAAGGCCAATTTGCACATCGGTACTGAGGTTGATGATATTCTTATAGCTCTGAAATCATCCTGATCCGCCCGAATTTTGATCCTGGGATCGTATCAGCACGTGGCACAAGCCTTTAAAAAATTTGGTCATGAAGCGGTTGGCACCGTTGTAAAAGAAATCTTTTTGGCACGTTGGGATAATGACGACGGTGCCGATCCTGAACAGCAAAGCACTTCTCCCTGGCTTACATACAATGAAGATGTCGCCTCAATCCTGCAAGTTGGATCTCTGAAGGGCAAATTTTGCATTATGGATCTACGTACCGGCAGTACGCACGCATCGATAATTCCAAGCAATATGTGGGGACATCTCTTCTTACAACTAAAGGAAAGCAAAATACCCTTCATAGAACGCTTATCGCGCTCGAGATTTCCTTTTCCTGTAGACCCGAGATATACGAATGGTCCAGTTTCCGTGGACGGTATCCTAGCTGAAAAACTAAGTTTCTCAGTCATCGTGGCTGCACTGGCGATGTTTTACCCCAAAGTCTTTATAAGGGGAACTATTGATTACAAATACAGCCGTGATGGCATAGGGGGAACGAACAGTATTGTGGAAACGGCAATCACTACAATCGACCATGAGGAACTTGGGAAATTGGTTCTTGATCTGTTCAAAAAATACAAGTAAGGTTGGTAAACAGGCGCTTGAACAAGTTGTCCTCTGAAGGCTCCTTTATCAAGTAGTAGAAGTCTTAAACATTGATAGTGACTTCCACATATGTCTAAACGACCCAAAGAAACTTGTTTGCCTTTATCAATATACCATGATTTTCTTACTCGTGGATGAAAGTCAAAGAGTTACATTCGTATGTATCTTGAATGATGCATGCTCCAGCCAAAGATCGGTTAGAAGGTATCTGGGATATCTGCTTCGATGTCGTGTCAACAACTATCTCCAAAATGTGCACAAATATAAGGAGCATTTGCAAAAGTAGGCAAGAAACCACATAATTGGACCATACCATACATTGATTGTAAACAAAAGCAATCATCTTTTCTACGGGTCGACTTGGACCATATCAAACGAAGAAGTTCACGTGGTCAGGTACCCATACCTTGCAATGATTCGACCACAGCTGACTGAACGGCTACCGTGTATTTACGCATTTCTGACTCTGCTTGACGCTTTGAATGACGATTTCGCACAGTCGGAAATAAAAGCTTTGAAATAAATCCACGCAACCAAATCCTCCGAGTTTTTCTCCTCCGCTTTGCTCAGAATGGGCTCTATCACATTTGTCATCACAATTGATTGTATCACCAAGTCTCGGTGAGATAACTCCTCAACACAGGTTCCACGATGTTGTCGAGATAATCGTCAGCAGTACTCTGATGCACCTTTGTGACAAAGCAAAACATGTGGTCGTGACGATCTTCTGCGGCTTTTTGTGCAAATTCCTTTACTTTTGCGATTTCTTTGTTGCGAATTAGCTCTTTTTGTAGCACATCAAGCATTTCGGACACCACTTCGCCCTCGACCTTTGAGAAAGCACATTTGGTGATTTCTGTTTCCCCTGCTTGTACTTGGAAGCTACCCGAAAGAAAACGTCCGGCTTCGTCACTTTCACGGAGTTCTGCGATCAATTCGGCTCGCCGTTGCTTTCCCTCGTACATTATATTTTGAACCGCACGGCCGCGAATGATACGCTGTAACAGTCTCAATGCGTCTACTTCGTTTTCTGTTGTAGCGATTTGAGACGCATTGTCTGGTGTCGATGGTCGTTGCTGAACCGTTCGGTGATGTCGTTCAAAGGAGTGATGACATGACGATACGCTCTCTATTTCTTGGACATGCGATTTGTTGATAGCGTTGTCCTCGTTGATAAGATGTGTCTCTATTGTTTGTTGATCTCGGCCCTTTCTATCCAGGAGAACTCCCTCAATAAGTTGGTATTTAGCGAACTGGTGGGAAGTTGTTTCTTTTTTTTCTTCAAGCTCTTTCAAACCTTCCAGCGTCGTGAGCTGATGATCTGTGAGCTGAATATCTGGAACTGGAGACTTCCTAACCAAATTTCCATTTCGCATCTGCGAAGCGTATACGGGGGAGCGTAACCAGCACAGCTTCCATCCACAGACTGAAATAAGACTCTTCCGAACGTGACAAGATGCATAATCTGCTCATCGGTGCCTCCTGAAGTTGCATTCGAGACAGCCCAAGCTGCTTCTTTCTGAATATCGGCTGTAGGTAAGAGTCGGATCAAAGTAGGAAATACAATGTTCTTCACGACGACCTGGATCTGAGCTTGATATTCGAAAGTGTCCAGCATGTTTCTTTACGAATAGCGCGTCTTGGATTCTCCAAAAGTGCCCGGAGGCATCGTAATGCGGAACAATTGATGATTATCTGACCAAAAAAGTGAGTAAACATCCGATCAAGTCAACTGGGAGATGCGTACCTGAGTCTGGACATCGTCTCCGGTCACGATATTTCCCATGATTCGAAGCGCTGGTGTTTGTACCAAGCTTGAAGGGTACATCGATAGCTCCACAATACATCGAAATATTCCAACCTCCACGACCGCTTGTATCTTTTCGTTGGATCCATCCGACAGATATGAGAGTGCCCAACAAGCATTTAAACGCGAGTTGGAAGGAAGTCGGAATCGATTTTATGTAATTGTTTGTTGGTTTTACAGTGAGCTTTAACAATCAATACCTCCGAAGGACGTATACCCTGTGGGAATACATAAAAGACAGGGTATCATCCCATAGCGCTATTGATGCTATTCGCTTCGCACTAAGAGAACCAAGCATGCTATAGAGAGATTTTTCATTATCTGTGATGCTGACTCAATTATAGCATACGTATCGTCTATTGTCACTGCTTCATGCCGAACCGGGTATAAAAAAAATTATACAACTTGCCACTTATAAGTTGTTGGCTTGAGTCGCAACGCAGATAGCAGGAAATGGCTTCAATTATAGATCAGCTTAGTGGAGTCAGCTGCGTAGCATCCCCTTCTTTTTGAATGACGCTGCAGCAATGAATAATTCAAGTTTGAAGTCGTACAGCTACGAGCCTAATTCAAATGTTCCAAATACATTTAAAGATGAAGAAGGTTTTGATAGTGGCGAGAAGCGGAATACGAGGTTGCTATGGTGGATCCTACCTAATGCTCTGAACAACTAATCCTTCCAACTGCTACTTTATAAAGCGGAAGTGCTATTGGAAGCCGTTGTCGATCGACTACAGAGCTTACTGCAATGCAGCAAACGCACGCATAGAAGTAAACCCATGCAGCTGAATGGTGCAAAAAGAAGCTCAACAAAATGTCGCCATAGCTATCGTTGGGAGGAAATTACTGTCAAAGGCGTCAACACAATGCGTGAAAGCTACGACATAGATCGTATGGAGCACAAAAAAATGAGGGCATCTGGTCTAGACCCCAGAGAAGCGTTGTACGTTTGAGTCAATGTGTTCTGCTTCAAGGGACGACGAATTATCGCCCTTGTCGTCAATATATGCGGCTCAAATAGACGACGTGCTACTGGATAGAACGGATAAGACAGGGGTGTGGAGCCACTCGATAGAGGTTCTTGTCGTCAGATGGATTATATTTCTCTACCTATCGATCATCCCTGCTTTTGTTGGAATTCCCAGTTTGCGATTTTCGGAGAAACATGCTTTGTCCGAAATAGCTATAGGTACTAATTACAGTCGCGCGCTACTGTTTTGATTCTTGCAATCAAACTTTGAATTATGTCACGGGTTTTAATCGTACAAGTAAGGAGCGTAAGGAGTCTATTTTATTGTTGCGTTTCTCAATAGTCGTGGACGCTTCATCTCTAAAGTTTTGTTGTTTCTAAAGCTGTGCATCGTCTTTTCTCAAGCACACGTCAGACGTTGGACGTCATCTGAGATATTGTAGGAATCAATCCAAGCAAGACGCCACTTGCAAGAGGAAAAAATAGCGCGCGTAACATGATGTGTACGAGGAAGATACAGACAAGCTGCAGATTTAAGAGAGTTGTCAAGAAAGGATCTCTCTGTGATAAATAGACATCCTGGTCAACAGATCAGCGCGACATAATGCGCAAGTTGCAGCAGATCTCATGCAGAAAGCATCCATCTCAGGCGCTCAAACGTTACGCTATAGAGAAAATTGATCGTGAAGGCACTTCAGGTGTTGCGACGATAACCACGCTCTAGGGATTGGACTGCGTAAGGGCCCGTAGATGAGATGCACCCGCTTGATAGCGATCAATTGTGACATGTAAGAAGTTGCGTATTGCAGGTGACATCTCATTACACTTGTACCGATTCTGTTGCATGCTTTCCTCGCTGTGCCATTTAAAAGACACACCGATATTAAATGCGTCGCAATTTATAAATACACTACTCATTATACTCTTCCTGACGCTTGGATCATTGTCAACGCCCTTTTTTACGAAAATAGCGCCGCATGCGATAATACGTAACAGATACCACCGATGACAAGTCCCTTAGATGAATGAATTTCTCCCGAGGACCCAAAAATACAAAAAGGAGGAGGTCAAAGCATTAAATAACAATATTTAGATATAATTCAAATGACCCGATGGGTTCCAAAATGGCAGCAATCACACATGCCGATGCAACAATTCAGAATCGACTTGAAGACATCTTACCGATTCAGGACGTATTCTCCTCGACACTTTCATTTTCCACACTCACGAAAGGATAAGGAACGAGACTCCGATGAATCAGAATGTCAGGTGCCAGCGACGTAATCGAAAGACGATCGCTTGGTCCTCCAGTAGATCGAGAAATATGATCATTGAAATTACTCGTTCGACGACAATATGATGCTCGATTCCCATAGCGATACCATCCAGGATTCGTGCTTTGCCTTGAGGTCGTACAATCATTCGCTCGGGCACTCAAACTTTGTGTGAATTGCTGCAAAGCTAATTGACTGTCTCCTTGTATAGCAACATCTTCCACATTCGCTACTTCCTGACGTACTCCCGATCGCAGCATTCGTGAAGAAGGGCTCATTAGATGTGTTTGAGTCGGAATCGGTGCCTCAGCCTCATTCAAGTGATCAATTTTAAGCGTCATTTCAGAGAACAATCCTTTACGCTGCATCAGCTGGTCGTACGTGCCTTCCTCGGCAACTCTTCCAGCATTCAGCACGAGTATTCGATCGGCGTTCATGGTAGTTGCTAACCGATGTGTCACAGAAATGATTGTCATATTCATTTTCCGTGTAAGTGACTCTAGCGTCGAGACGATGGAAGCTTCTGTCTCGGGATCTAATGCACTGGTGGCTTCGTCTAAAAGAAGAATTCGAGGGTTTCGACACAAGGCTCGAGCTAGACAAATACGTTGAGCTTGGCCTCCACTCAAGCTGCAGGTTGCATGCTGACCCACAACGGTATCGAATCCATCTCTCAACTCTCTTATAAAATGGCATTCTGCACATTTAGCAGCTTCCTCACATTCTTCATTTGTAGCGAATACATTTCCGTATCGAATATTATCGTATATGGTGCCATTCAAAATACCTCCATCCTGGAACACAACCGCAGTCTGATCCATGAATGATTTCTTCGAGTAGTTGTAGATATCATTCCCATCCAAGCAGATACTTCCTCCATCGGCTTCAATAAATTGCATCAGGCAAGCCAGCAAGGTGCTTTTACCGCAGCCGGAAGGCCCAACAATGCAAATATATGCTCCTCGCGGGAATGTCGCATTTACGTCTCGCAAAATGCACTTGTCAGAGCTTTTATCATATCGAAACATCAGCCCTTCGACCTGCAGTTCTTTCGTCATCGCTGGTAGAGAAGGAAGATTACATTCATGACTCGGGTCGTCGTCATGCAGAGCGAGTCCGAGAATGATATCATCAATTCGCTGCAAACTACTCGCATTCCCGATCGCCACACGCATAAAGCCGCCCAGGATAGTAACAGGAGTGGATACGCGACTCAATAACGTAACAAATCCGAAAAATTGTCCAGGACTCAAATCTCCTCGCCACACTTTCATCGCTAATGAAGCCATCATGATAGAAGTGAATATGTACATGGCCGACTCGATATAAATCTGCACAATACTCGACCAAAAGTCTTTGGAGAACTGATGTTTGCGCAAATTCGTACAAGTTTTTTTAAATCGAGCTGCCAGTGTGTCTTGGATATCATACGCACGTACAACTTTTTGACACGCAATAGCATTTTGGAATTCCGCTGCTACGTATGCATTTTTAGAGCCAAATTCTTTGGAACGATGCGATGCAAACCCTTGCGGCCCACTTGATAACAACACTGCAGAAAATGCAAACGACATGATGCCTAAGCTGTAGTCCATTATCAACGCATACCCAAAACCAAACACAACTGCGACCAGAGGATTCAATAAGTTCCAAAATGTCGCTTGCCACAAAGCATTGACGCGTGCAACATCGCTGGAGAATAAATTATTCAAATCGCCTTCGGAACGCTCTGCGAAAAAAGACGTTCCTTGGTGTAAAATAATCTCTAAAAGCGAGTTTTGCATCCGTTCTGTGGCTTTAGAAATCATTTTCGACTGAAAGTATCCAATTGCGTAATCGCCCAATGCAAAAGGAATACAAATTCCGAGAATTCCCAAAATACCAAAATGCAAAGTCGCATCATCGTGCGTCGTTCCTGAAAGCGAGTCAAACGCAGTGGAAATTCGATCGAGAAAGTAAGCCAATGCCGGACTGATCGACCCATTCACACACACAACAAACAAGCACAACATCATATCCACATTCTGATTCGACCAATGCCACAATGTGCTTCGTACCACATCAGTCATTCCATACGCAACTTGAGAAGAAGAAGCATCAATATCCCTTAAATAGGACAGAAATTCGGTTGCTGAGACATTATGTGGTCGATATCGCAATGCTCGTTCCAAAAATTGCATCAATTCGTCGCGTGTCATATCACCTTCATCCCGACCACATATTATCACTAAATCCGTCTCCATCATTTCAATCGCCAATGCTGAAATTCCAGGGATTCTTGCCAAAGATGCACGTAGAGATTCAATCGATATCCGAATACTATCGCCGTTCGATCTAAATTTATGAAGTTTTTTTGAAAAAGTTCGTGCTCGAGGCTTTAAAATCAGTCGAAATGCCACAAGCATCAGATACGCCAAACACAAATGATACTCTATCGCTGACAATATAAATCGCCCAGCTAGTGTGAAGACCATACCAATCAAACATCCAAGATCTGCAACGTTAGAATGGGATCGAAATAAAGCCGCACGTAGCCCCAGCAATCGTATCGTCATATCGATAAAATAACAAAGCAAAAGCCCCAATGAAAATAATCTCGAGCCTTTTGCTGAGAATTCATCGGCAAATACTTCGTCTCGCGTGAATGCAATCGCCAATAACTGGATGAAGAAATCCATAAAGAGCGCAAATGTCTCTGAATAATGCCACCTTCTCGAATCAATGACACGCAGATAGAATAAACGATTCCCATTGCTGTGTTGCGTCCCGTTATTTGCGTTTGTGTGCGCATGTGTGTTTGTGTATGAATGAAGTGATACTTTTTTCGTTTTACTGAAATTCGGATTCGATGTTTCGGGAAGAAAATCGCCAATTTTGACAAACGCTTGCTCCGATGGCATCCGCTCATAATCGATCGTCTCACTGGCCCGCATGCTATCGATGAAAAGTGCTATAAATAACGTGTTCACGTTGTGCTTTCAATTATGCCAAACAAGTTGCACAAAGCAGAAAATCGCTGACAAACGCAAGGATTTATAGGTTTCAACTGACTTACAATCTTTTTCGTCACTTTTAGACTGCAAATTTGATTATCAAAGTATCAAATGAATTGATTTATTTCAAGCAATCTCGAAATTGTGATAATTTAGCAGATGATTGCAAAGACGTTCGTAAATGTAAATTTCGTTCCGTCTGTATTAATGAAAATTAGAATTATAGAAAAATATACTTGATTGATCCGTTTCCCATCAAATCAATCGGAGTAGAAAACAAACAGTTGATTCGACACTGTATCAGACTCCCTGCAAGCTGGGCTAGGTCTCTGTACACCTGATTTCTACCCAACAAGCGTTTGTATCGACGCAGCTGCGAAATACCGCAGACTGACTATACCACCTGATAGATCAGATAGATGGTCATAAAAACGTCTATAACGCGGATATTTTTCATTACACAACGCTTAAATTACGTCTATCACCGCCATGTTGTCTGAAAACACTTCATACATTTGTATGTGTTTTGTTTTGGCGCACAAAGCATCGTTTTGCAATGACGACAGCGTGTCATAATCATATCTTGATCTACTCGAAAAATACTTGTTAACAACATAAAAAGAATCCATCAAAAACGTACCTGCTATGATCGCGTCTGTGCTTTCTACCCGTTGTGTGTCCAATTCGATTGATTCACTCACAGTGAGATTCGCACTTATAGTGTCAGTGTGGTCGGATACCCAATTTTCACCATCCTCACTAATAACAGCTGATTCGCTGCTCATTGAATTGTAAAACAAAGCGTTTGATTTGAGAGCTCCGACATTAGAAATCGAGTTTCGAAACGAGCTTTGCAGTACAGAGTACTCTTCTACCATAACATGTTCCTTGATCGTATCGTTTTTATTATCAGCTGATAAAGAGAGAGCACCTCCGTCCGATTGAATGGCTCTGGCGATTGGCAGATGACAATACGTGCACTTTGATACTTTATCTGATTTCCAATTCAAAATGTCCAACGGAGATAACGTAACTGTTTGCTGACAATGATAACAGCGTACCAAAATGCACACATCTGTTTGTAAAAGCGGAGTTGAAGTTTCCTTTTCTCGGAATTGAGTAATAGAGAATTCCCACGCCGGTTTCCCGAGAATTTGAAGGATTTTGAGCGCTATTTTCTCATTGAACGACATCGCTTTTTCCAATTGTAATGTCACTCGCGGTAAATAAGTTGGAGACAGCAGCAGTTTTTGTAACGACTCGACAAAGCAGCACGATCGAAGGAGCTTCAAAGTTGCGGTGAAGAGTTCTCGCTGAGAAGCATCGGATAAAACAACGTCAAGTGTGTCCAGTATCCAATACAGAATCCAACTGTAAGGCTGAGAATCCTCAAAATTCGATAGTGGTAGAGCCACATGCTCGTTCCAATGGATCGCAAGGTGAGGAAGTATGGTCTCAATCAGATCGAACATTGTGACTATCGATTCCGCCGAACGAGTCGTCCATTCGATGTTACGATGAATTGATTTCAGCACTGAGAACGCGTGCCTTCCGTTTCTATGAAAATTTTTGCAGTGTGTGGTATTTGGACGCGTAAAGTAAGAGATCAAAGCCGCACAGATTGTTGATAGTAATTGATGGAAATTCTCACGATCCATTGTGGTTTCCGCATGACTGGCGATTGTGTTCAAAGCTCCGAGAAGAACGTCTCCAATATCTTCAAAGACAGTCCAATTATGACACCGAATAAGCCCAAGCTCGAGAACTGGAATCGCTGTGCACATAAACTCGCGATAGTCGTCATTTTTCCATTGCAACTTTTCTCGATAGGAAGCATGCCGAAACACGCGAGTGATCCATTTGAAGAAGTCGTATACGCGCGATTTGGCTATTGAGGACGCGGTGAACACTGGCGTCATATCCTTACTCCACGATTTAAACACAAAAAGAACCAAGTAGCCCAGTACGCTGATCCACGGAGCCTCATTTCCAATGATCTCTGCATGTTCATGGCCCTCGTCAAACGCGATTTTCACACTTTCCAGTCGATCAGTGAGTTCTATGACGCATTTATCCACAACATTGACAATTTGTTCGTTTCTCCACAACAACGCATCGCCGCGATTACAAAGCCTCGAGTGCTTGTACATAAAGTTGAACAGCTCCATCACTTTGTGTGCAATTCGACTTCCGCCATCGCAATGCTCCTGAATCGCCTTGAACAGCATCTGAAGCAGCAACTCGATCCCTTGACACTCGATGAATTGATTCATATCCACAATCAACAGCATTTTCAGCAAACTGAGCGTCTGGAGAATTAATTCGTGCTTGAAATCCGGTCTTTGCAGAAATTGTAATGCGACTTTGATTGTATCGATCTGGACAAGCTTCCGACATAGATCCAGAGAGCATGTCTCGCACTCAAGTAATTCCAATATCGTCACAATCAACGCATGGGCATTGTTTTCGTCGAGGTCGTCTGTGACGGCGACCCACTCCAAGAGCAACGAGGAAACACGAACAAGCCCTTCCAAGCCATCAGCACTGGATAAGACCCAATTCTGCTCATCCATACATTGCAAGCATTCGCATAGAAGAACGCAGCATTTGCATATTGGCGCAACAAATTGGCTAAACACGACATTTGGACTAAAACCAGAGTTTCGATGGGGCCAAAACTCGCAATGTAACTCATCCAATTGTGTCGTCAATGCGTTGATCAACAGTAAGACGTCTGCAGTCGCATTTGTCGACCCATTGGGAATGATTTGCTTGTAGAATAAAACACGAGTTTCCGCATGGATTCCATCAAAAAGAACCGTCACAACATCATGCTGGGTCTGCTCCTCACGAAGCCAAAATAGCAAGGCATGAGCTCCTTCCACGGCCAAGCGTTCCATCTGCTGGTACTGAATCAATGTGCCTTCTATTTCATGAATTTGGTCGCATGTACTCGCTTGTCCCGTCAATGAAACTAACGACACAATTGTGCGCAGCCCCGTAGCCGACATTGCTCGATCCGATTCAAATGCAAAGAACAGATCCAAGATCCTGGAAATCCATTCCGAGCTGATGTACAATTGCTCCGTGATCGTCATCAAGTGCTCTTGTGTATCTTTGAAAGCCTGAAGGATGATTTCCACAAGCTTCCTTGCGGCTACTTCCTGCACTTTGATATGAGACGCATGTTCGATGATAGCAATCAGCAGTGTGACATCGGTGTTTTCCAAGCATTTCACCCATAAAGGACACGTCAGCGAGTCCGATGCTGCAAGATTCCGTACGATTTCCTCAGCGATTTGCTGTTGATGAGGAATACCGGCGGTCTTTGGGCGTGCGAGGATGAGATTTCGAAGAATTTTAAGTGCCAATGCATCGGTCACATTCTGCTTCAAACATTTTCGAAATGCGTCAGGATGCTGGGAAAAACCTGCTAGAAGAACACCGGCAATCTCCTGGAGCGATTCCGGGCTGTTGGCGTCCATGTAGAGCTGGAGAAAGTATCCGAGCGTGTCGAGATCCGCGACTGCCGCTTCACATATACTCTCACAATGCAATGAGAGTTTGAGCGTTTCCAAAATGAGATGGAAGCGCTGACTTTCTTCATTCCCTTTGTTCTCCGTCTCACAGACCAACTTTATCAAAGTCTCGCCGATATTCGTACGCGATAAGACTTGTTCCAGAAATGCATGATTCTTTGGGTACTGGTGATGAAACAGAGGCTCCAGGAGTAATTGCTTGAGCATCAAGACACAATCGTCTGTCCATTCGGGATCAGACAGCTGGCGAAGCAATAGGCGGATAAACACGACGGTGTTCTGTACAAAAAGTGTGTCTTCTTCCATATCACAAGTCACCTCTTTCCGAAGCAAAGTCGCGAATCTCAGCCGCCAATCTGCATTTCTGAATAGAATGCGAATCACACGAAAGATACTCGTTGCAAGTTGCTGACTTCCACGTGTGTTTTCCTCCATCAATTGCGAAACCAAAATGTAGATAATCACTCGAACGAGATCGATGATGTGACGTTCGCGTTTGGCGATGGATGCTGGTGTGAGAAGCGTGAGGATCCGTTCCAGCACATCGAATATCGCCTCACACCATTTTCGAATGCTTTCGACTTCGCTCTCACTCGGATTGTCTTGGCTGAGGCGTACCAATACGTTCCATAACGCTGTGCAAAAAGCCTGGAGCACAGAGATATCCATCATACGACGTACAATCCGTTCTGCACGCGCTCGAAGCTTGGAATCCGTCTCCAGTACGCTGGTCTCCTCTGCATTGAGAATTTCGTCGTCTGGAAGCACCGTTCGAAGACATTTCAATACGATCCATTGGGAGTGATTTTCCGCGTCCAAGTTTGCAAATGTCACTGTTGGAAGACTCAGCAAGTACGAAGACGAAGCATACCGACGAATACGCTTATCGATGATGTTTGTGTATCGCCGAGCGCACAGAATCTGCATCAGCGACACGAAACACGCTTGTTCGGTCAATTGATCGTGCATGCGTGCGTGTTTCTTTGGTAAATGAGTAAGTGATTCGAGCAGCAATTCCAGGCATTCCACGCGTATATCTCGAGTCGCGAGGGTCACAGTGAGATGGAAAATGACATCCAACACGGAATTCGGGAACGTATCCCCAGCAAGTCGACATTTTGCTGGTGCCCGAAAGTAGAGGAGATAGAATTGAACGGCTGTACGCTGCCGAGCTCGATCATCTTGCATCACAAGCCACGATTTGAAGAAGAGGAGTAATGCGTGCTCAGCGTCTCCATCCGGACACAGGTTTCTCCATGCGGACACCGGATTCGGAGCTTTTCTCAGCAGAATCAAAATCATGTCGGCACATACTCCTGAGAGTCGATTCGACATGAGAAACGCTCCAAGCGGATGCAAGCAGCCATTCTTCTTCTCTATATCGAGTTCGTTGTCACCACATAACTTGCACAGATACGAGGAATCGGATGACAAAGCGAATCCATGGATAATCTCAATCAGATTCTGCTCAAGACATAAAAGTTCTGCGTCGGGTATAGCGGCGTTGGCGTGCTTTGCTTGAGGCAAGTCGTTTATCACGCGAAGTACCACATCCAAGCCACCATGTCGATGCATCGAGTCCATAAACATCATCCAGGCATCACGTCCTTCATCTCCTTGCATGCTTGGTGGAGCGTACATGGAGCAGCATAGATTCGCGAGGATGTTGGAAGCTGTACAGCAGGCTGCTACATTTTCCACACTCGAATTTGTCTCCTGCATTGAGAAGGAATCAAGCATGTTCAGTAAAACTCCAAGACTCGGACTGGATGTCTCCTTTGCGATATGACGTAAAAGCGCTGGGACACTGCTTATCATTCGACACACACGAGTAGAAGATTTGCATAGTAATGGATTCCCGCGAGCAATGATCGATACAAGACAGTCGATGGCGCAATCTGGAATCTGAGCAAACACCCATTTCTTCTGACTTGTGTCCTCAACCACAGATTTGGCACCTGAAAGCGATAAGTCGTCCAGCGTGAGCTTATCGCGAAGATAGCTATTGGCTAAAGTCGAGTCATCACAGACATATTGCAGGCAAGAAGACATGGCTTCCAGAATGATGCCAATGGATTCAGTCGATTCGACGCCCGACCAAGAGTCAACATACTTTTCTGAGCTTTCAGAAGCGCCCAAGATCTGAATCATAAGACTCCAAAGCGATTTCAAGCCTTGTAAAATGAGAATCTGACGGGTTGTCTCCATATTGGAATTGAGAAATTCACGTAAACATTGCACAGCAAGCACACGAATTTCACGATGGTGGCCATTGGCAGTGTCGGAAGTGGATGCCAATATCTGAGCAAGATGATGCACACAGTCTGCTTCACTGAAAAGTTGTCGACAGGCTTCCCAGCTCAAGAGCCGATGCATGAGCTTCAGTGTACAATGCTCGAGTTCTTTCTGTCCGGATGCTCTGTGAGACACCTGAAGCACATTCAGTATTCCCCTACACGTTCCCGAGTTGCAAAATGCGTCAGGCGAGCTGTTCTCATCCGAATCTTGAATCACTAATTTGACCAGAGCGACCAGCATCTCGATTGTCTTGCATATAACCACTTCCAATTCGACATTCGGCGTTGCGATCCATTGATCGATAAGTGGTACTAACAGCTCACAGAATGCTATTGCGCCACCAGCTGCCTCAATGTCATTCAATTGGGCGATACGATGAGGACCCATTCCACTCGAGCTTTCTTTACGAGGCGATCGAAACGTTTCTGCTAGTTGTTTGATCAATTCGACACGCTACATCACCATACAATCAGTCAGCGTACGTCTACTTGCTCGGACAACGTACTTCCTCGAGTGTGAATGATGTGGCATCTTGATTCGCTTGGAAGAGACAGTACCGAAGCCCAACAATCGAGCAGTATTCGCCCGTCGTAACATTCCGAGCACATCGTACACACACGTTCTGTAGTCGTGATAAGCTGCTCTCCGTTGTGGTCGTAATGGTTGCATTTGGGATCGGAAGTCTCACTTTGACGGGAAGGCAATCGCTACAATGGATATAGCCACAAAGACGACAATGATGCTATTGCCCAACCGATCAAATTCATGCGATAAAGACATTTTGCATCACACATACCCTCCGTCGTAAAACCCCAAATTTGCTGTTACATTGACGACATAAAAGCGGTTCTTCACGCTCAAAAAATGGTGCAATAAAGCGTTGCGTTGTTCCCTCGCATGATTTATTCTTCAGCGTCAAATCCGACCAAGTGTCAAAAGTGTCGTCTTCTCTCTTCTCCTTCCATGGATTGCTATTACGGGGATCATTTTCGTGCGCTTTTTGTGGTGTTTGAACTTCCAAAACTGTATGACAATATGTCAGGGAACACGCTCATCCGATTCGATCAAAGGTGTACCTTTTGGAGCGTTTATATCGATGGTACGCTTCATCAAAGGCGTCGTATTGCCCACAGAAGGAAGACGTGGATCTACCCACGTCGTTATCTGATTCTTGTGATCTGCAAAAAAGGTGTAGCCATTATCGTCTGTCATTTCTTGCCATTCTTCTGGAAGCGCCAGATCCACAGGCAAATGCCAAGAGGTCTGAATGAAAGGGATTTTGTGAGTACAACCGCATACGAAAGCAATAAATGATACAAAGACCTCTTTTTGTACATAATTGATGTAGAAAATACGACTCTGAGAATCTTGCACACGTTTCCAGTCGCTTATTTTGTCACAATCGCTTTGCATGGATTAAATGGATAGTATAGAGATGAGCATATGATGCATCACTTTAAAGATGATCATCGACTCGATTGGACGATTCGGTGAATCTCGACTTGTGATTGAGTAATAATGATACGATGCAATTTCACAGCACAAAGTGTTTCTAGCTTCACACACTTGAAGTATCAATCTTTATGCAGTAGAGGTAGCACATGCAAATACAAAATACGAATTGTCCCGTATGGGCTCTCCGCAATAGATAGCTCTCATTTTGTCTCAATTGAACGTAACAAAATGGAGTCGCCGTTGATACTCGGATTCCTTCTGTGTACTATCTCCATTATTGATTTATTGTGACAAAATTTGGCGTACACATTAACAAGGCGCTTTTTACAAAAACTGCCTCCTTCGTAGCCAGAACACGCACTAATGCGCATCTATCGATCGATTCTCGCGATTAATTTTCTTTTGTATTCAGCTCGGAGAGGTAATTCACCGTACGTAGGAGACGGCCTTGATATCGTTCGAGAATGGATATGTTGAGCTTTGTGTCGTTGAAGCCCATGATACCCAGCTGAAGGAGATGCGCTTCCCATTTCTTTTCTAGATTTGAAGATGATGTCGGAGTAGAGGTCAAAATCGACTCGATCGCGTGGATGGGAGGCACTGATCGATCGCACAACGCTGTATCGACATTATGTTCCCATTGAGCACGAGTTTGCTGCCAAGAAGAAGGAAGAGCTGATTTTTTCATCACGACGTTCTCAGTAACGGATACGCTTTCCAGTTTGCTTGTGATGTTTGAAGCAGATGAAGCCTTTTGTGCTGATACTTTTTCCGCAAATAGCGTCATCTGCCCCTTCCAATCGAGTTCCTCGAGCGTCTTTTTATGCCATCCATTCCCATTTGGATAGATTCTTCTTGGAAAAGTGAGTACGAGCTGATACTTTGATCCGTGTTCCCCGATACTCGACTCGAGAAATGAATAAACATGCTCCAAAAGAGACGTAGGGCGGAATCGACGCGAGTATACGCCATCCGAGTGTCTTAAAACGACATTGATAACCTCTTTCTCGAGTAGCGGTGGTTCAGCGGGTAATGTGTTAGCTTTTTCCTTCTTCAGTCGTTCTTTTTCCTCTTCTTCCTTCCTAGAACTTTGTATGGCCTCCAGCTCTGCTTGCCTCTGCATCTGTTCGCATTCACGTTGCTTCATTTCGGCTTCACTCGGCGTTATGTCGACTTCCAAATCCGTGTTGAGTATATCAACAGCTTCTTCGGGCTCGACGTGAACCACAGCAATCTCAAATGTTTCACGCCCATGACGTACCAATAACACATCGCCAATCGTCAGCGTTGTATGTCGATGCAAGGAACTTTCTAATACAAGTTTGTAATCTATTTCTCGAGCTCCAAATCCTTCATTTTTAGGCTGAAATCGAGCAAACAGTCCTCGTTCGAGTCGAACAAACCGAATGTGTATGATTTCGGGGACCACGTGAGAATCGAATAAACAACACGCCACTTTTGGCGGAACACCAATGGTACCTTCTTCAGCGGTGAATTCAAGAACACTTGCATGTGTCACGCGTGAAGAGGCTGCTGGTGGCAGCACTACGCTCAACTCGAATGTGAATTTGCCGACACGAAATGCTTCCTGCGCAGTAAGTTGCTCTAAAGCCGAAGGCGGTAATATGATAAGATCGCCGTCATTGGATATCGGAACCGGTTTGAGCGAGCAGCTGTAGTGGATGCCACCAGTGCGACGTTCTTCTCTCAATCGCAGCTGCTGCGCGATTTTTTCTTCGTAGAGCTGTTGCTGTTTCTTCTCGATCTGCTGTTGCTGAAACTGTTTTTTGGCTTGGATTACTTGGTGCTTTTTACGCTTTTCGTAGTCAGCCTTTTTCTTCGCGATCGAACGCTGTTTTTCTTGATCAGATTTCCACTTGGAACTGCGTGTATTTAAATCAATTTCCATTCTGTTGCGAAAAATTGATAGTAATAGCACCGTAGTTCTAAAAATGGGGTCTCTTCGAGCTCTGATACAAAAGTACTTTATGATGGAAAATGGCGATGTGTTATCATCGAAAGGGTGATGTGAATAAGAATCGACAGAGCCTGTAACAAGATGTAGCGAAGAGCAGGGAAATCCCACTTGTTGCAAGTGCTTGTGATATTGCTTTAGGAGCGCAATAGTATACTAATAACTCTGATGGAGAAGACGAGCAGTTCAGAGTACCTGCCTGATATGATATGCTCGGGAATTCTTACAAGTGATATCTATAATCTTCAATCTCAAGAAGAGAGGCTCAACTAGGAACAGCAGGCGGAAGACGATCTATTGATGTGCTGGCGCAGAGTCTTGGATAGAGTCAGCATCCTACGCAAGCACAAGCGCCATAGGAAATTCTGCTGCATCCACCGCGATTTTGACGGATCTTCTCTCAGCGCCATGAAACAAGTCCTTTATATCGTCTGTTACCTTGCTATGAGAGACCTACTTCGATGCTAGTCCTGACACAATGCGCTTCAATGCCGAATATCGATCCGTTGCAAATAGCTACTGAGAAGCGCACCTTATAAGATACGTAAAAGACCGCTTACTCCGTAATATAGCTCATGAGCGCAACACTTTGCATCCGTATACTAATTTCTTGTCATTTGTTGAAAAGATCTACTAATAAGGTGGTCTACCCATGGACACTGATTATCAGAACGATTCATCGACTCTACAAATCTCATTCCAGAGCGATGATATGAACGAACAAAGTACTACTATGTATCTACATGAATTCTAAAGTAAGGCTTACGTTCTGACTCGTAGCGTCTCGACAAGATAATACTTCTAACAAGCGAAAACGCATTTGGTACGAGCAACCTTCTATTACACTCGGAAAAGTAAATGTTGCTCTTACGCGCTTCAATTACGAACATGACTGAAAATGGTTCCGTAGACCGTTAACGTAGAAACGACACAGATTTTGGGTGAGGCTGAATGCGAAAGATATCACAGCGAGATACACGTAGCGACGATTTCTCCGTTGTGTGGGCTCAAATGACATTTCGTTGGTAGAAACGGGACATTCAAATTGATAAACTTTATCGTCAGCTTCAGCTCGCGGTGGCCGAAGAAGAAGCTCTGCGCTTGGAATTAAAAGACGTGAAGAGCCATTTTTTGGATGAAAAGCTTGAGGCGGATAAAAAAGCGGTGGAATCTGATTCACGCGTACGTTTTTTGACGACTCAGCTCCATGAATGGAAAGAGAAAGCTATGGAGAACGAAAGGATACTAATGACGCTGAAAAGACGAGCAAAAATGGAGGTGAGTCTATATCATGACCAAAACTCGCGTCTTTTACAAAGCTTGCGGAATCAGAATGAGCTGTTACGCGGTGAACTTGAGGGTCTCAAGCAATCAGATAGTGCAGAATCAGTATGACCTATTGATGGAACTGGATGCCTTTTTGTCTAAGCATTATAAACACAGGTACACTCGGGTACCATAGCCATGGTTGGCGAGTTACAAGCACAACTTAGAAGCAAAGAAAATGCATTGCAAAGGATGGAACAAACGCTAATCGATGCAAAAGAAACATTGGAAAGCGCAGAAACCGTTCGATTGCTAAACGAGAAGATCCAAAAGATGGAACTTGATGACAAAAAGCACAAAGAGGAGGTACGATAATGTATCAGTAGCAATACTGTCGACTCTGTCACTCTTGTGCCTGCAGCTGAAGAGCTTCATGGAAACTGCTAAGAATGCTGTTGTGATTAAAGAAAAATTATATCAAGCTCTGCAACAAGTGAAACATGCCGAAGACCGCAATACAACCTTGCAGGATGAACTGGTAAAGAGTGTGCGCAGCCCGACAAATATCCGTTCTGATCTATCCTCTGCAGAGCATGCTGAAGGGCGTCGAAGAAACGCACAAAAGATTCATCCATCAGTTCCATTCTATCGCACGAGATCCAGAAAGTGAGTAGTTTAGCTGTCGGCTCTAGCAAAGTTTCATTGCTAAGGGGATTGATGTCAGGCTGTATTACGTTGGATGAACTGGAGAGAGAGCCCGGGCTTGCTGTACTCAAGCTATATAAAGCACATCAAGAAGAGCTTGAAAGCCTGACTTTCGAGAAAGGATCGTTGAAGATTGAGTTGCAGCGTGTTCAAAGGCAATCAGAAGCCGTGAGAGAGGAGGCAGAGGTGCTACGTCTTCGGGAGAAGGAATTAGAGGTCTCGGTCAAAAAAGTGGAATGCGAGGTTTTTACAGTCTCAATGGCGTGATATTTGTTAGAGAGCTTACTGTTTCTGTCTGCTGCAGCTTGCTGAACAGAAAAAGGCAGCCAAAAGCCTTCAGCATAAGAATATCGAGCTCGTAGAAATCTTGCAAACATACGCAAATCACGCCGCAAATGAAGTTGATCCGGCCCAGAAACCGCAAGAATTCGTATCCGTGCATCAATCACTCCAAAACGCCGCTAAAGAACCCACAGCTATTTCTCAAAAGGAGTCGGCATCAATCCAAAAAATGAATAATGTAATGGAAAAGCGACTCCACGAAGCAAATGCGGAAGATTTACACCACGAAAAGCCAGTTGAGCGAAATGATTTCAATTCAGGAAGCACTAAAGTGCTGCATTTGGCTTTGAATCCAACAAGCGAACTACTTGAGCAGAAGCATTCAAATTCTTTGGAAAGTAGTGATCAAGTTGCAACGTTGAAAACAACGACGTCGTACGAGACTGTAGAAGGCCAAAAGCTGCTGAATCAACGGCTCAAAGAAGTGTTTCGATCTCAAATCCAGCAATATCGTGAAGCAGTCTATCTCTTGACAGGATATAAGGTCGACCTCAACAAAGCGAACGGAGCCGAATTGTTGCGCTTGCGCTCCATGTATGCGGCTCAACGAGAGGACGAATTACTGGTTCGAATGGACAAGGCAGGGAATCTAGAGCTACTCGACACAGACTATTCCCGTCAGATCGATCAAAGAGTGCTAGAGTATCTCACAACGTGTCGCTCATTCCCTGCATTTCTTGGAACACTTACTTTGCATTTATTTGAACGACAAACGTTTCAAGGGATTTGATTCGTCGTAATTACGAGTAAATTTGACGGTTGTTTTCGCTCCTCATGGACACTTTCCAATCAATGTAGGCTTTATTATTGTAAGAGATTTCGTCCGTTAAAGTGTAGGATCACCACACGTTCTCCTGTAACCATGGGCCCTTCGTCTCTCAAGTGCTGATACTCAGCTGAGCACCGGTCGTTGCTATAATAGCTCGCGTCCAAAAGGTTGAACGTTGGACTGATTTGCACATGTTTTCTACGACTGAATGCAAGCGCGACGGTAGGTACAACAGAAAAGAAGAGATGCTAGTTATGTGGCAAGACGATACAGAAAGACAGCAGATCCAAGCGAGCTGTATAGAAGAGGATCTGTCAGTGTGATAGACATCCTGGTCAACCCACCAGTGCGACATAATGCGTAAGCATCAGCGGCAGTTCACGTAGGAAGCAATCGATTGTTAAGGCATACTCCATGCGATAAGCGCGAATTAGAAAGTTGGACGCTGACACCATTGTGCGTAAGAAGACGTAGTAGATAATAGAAAAGATGGGCGCCTTTGATAGCATTTTCACAAATGCGCGGTGGAAGTACATTGGGTACTTTGAGACAACATAGCCTCGTTGAAATGATAGGTATATTGATAATGTTTTAAAGCGAAAGCGTTGCATCGGGCAATTCGCCTTTCTGAGTACAATGTTCCATTGCGATACTTTAACCAAGTGCTGATATATGCATCCTACTGGATTTGTCTATCACGTCATATCGCAAAAATATATGCGAAATGTTCAAATATAGAACTAAAAAAATCATATCGTTTGTATCTTCGAGTAAAGAAATACAATATAAAATTCAAAGGATTCAATTTCTGATCGTCCAAGCGCACCTTTCGCATCGCTTCGAACAGTTGGTAATGCTGTCGTGCCATTCGATTTCTTAGTTTCTCTTGTAATTGATTACATGAGCAAAATCCACTGGTGCGTACATTGTGTGAGATAGAACTGATACTTTGGCACTCACTTTTGCTTTTTCCTTCAGAACGCCACGCAACCCGCTCTCAACTGCAAACTCTACAATCCTCGATGGCTCGTTCCAAGCTTCGATTTCAGCTTGTGTGTGTATGGGCACTGTGTCTGATGTGTCCTACTCTCTCTGAAGACCACCATACGTGCCTAGTGGAGACGGACGGAGAACCTGATGATCTGTATGCGTTGGCGCTAGCGGCAAAGGATGAAGAATTCATCAAAATGTGTGGAAAAGACTTGCACATATCTGTAATGTGGCCTTACAAAAAGAAGCTGGATACTTTGAAAGTTATTTTTCATTTCCTTGAACCAAGGAGTTTACATATCTACGAGGGCGCGACTTCAGCAATTGATACATCGACAAATTTACCGGACCATAATCAGAAAATTGTCCAGGGGAATTCGCAAGCCAGTATAGCAATCACAAAGTTACTATCAACGAAGAAATCCATTTATATTTTGATTATTGGACCGTGCACCACCCTAGCGACAGGCATGAAAAATGTTAAAGGAAATGTACCATTTCAGGAGCATGTGAAAGAAATTTTTTGGCTTGGTGGTTTCAAGGAAGAAGGCAAGCAGTATATGACATCTTACAACTGGTATAGAGACATTGAGGCGACAGAATACATCCTACAAGACACGATACTTGCAAGCAAGATCACCGTTGTGATGTCAAGAGAATCTCATATGTACCATCCTGGTTTGACACCTAATAACTTCCGGCCTTTCTATGAGAAGCTATCACATCTCGAGAACGATAAAGTGATGAGACATGTGAATTTAGCTCGAAGAGAATGGATGGAACATTTTATGAAAAATAAAATTAAGCAAATTACAGATATCTCTTCACCGTTGGAAATAGATCTCGCGGATGAAGTGGATAAAACTCAGAATGTGTGCGCCGCAGACATCGTTGCTGCACTGGTCATGTTTCATCCAAAACTAGTAAAGGAAATGAAATTAATCGAGTACAAACTGCACACAACGAAAAAAAAAGAGACAGAAGCCTGGGATACGACTGAAGCTATCATTCTATCACCGCCTATGATCAAACATCCTATGACATTCGCCTCTCCAAATATCAATATGAAGTCAGGCATCTACACGAACAAGTTCATCACTGAAATCAATGATATCGCGATCGACTATTCCAAGAAAAATACGCAACCGATACCGAACCTGTCGCCGCCGAAGGTGGGTCCCGTAGATGACAATTTCAAAAAATTTGTTCTTTATCTACTCGACCTATATTCACCCAAGTAGCCAGGGTCAGAAGCAACTAGCTAAAGGCATAATAACAAGTGTTTCTTTCTCTTCCCTCGTCCATGCCCTACGCACCTTCCTTGCACACTTTTGCGAGCATAAGTTGACCCAGTAAACCTTGTATCCAATTAATTGCTCATGATCATTTCGCGAGTGAGCCATCCATATCGATTTTTGTACCCCATGCATCTTGTATCCGTATCATTCAGATGCAGGGAGTCTGAATAGACCTGGAACAGCTGCATCATTTGATAAGAATACATTTATTACCACTATATCCAAAAGAAAGACAGCAATTGCAAAAGTAGGTGAGAAAAAGACCGTGCAATTCTTAAAGGGAGCCGCTAACCAGCCCGCAGCTTTCGCTAACCAGCCCTCACCCTTAAATATAGCACTCTAAGATATGATTACGAGTTATGATTGGCTAAAACGAGTACCCTTATTTGAATATATGCTCTAAGAAGCGGTTTTACAATATTAAGATTGGCTAGGTCTATATCTAAATCTACTGCTGCAGGTTTTGCTGGTGCTGTTGGTGCTGTTTTGCATTTGCTGCACAATGACAGCAAGCTGGCCTTCGCAAGCAAGGCGAACTGCTGAATCCACTGAGAGTAGATCACCTGCAATAAATGAATTGTCAGATAAATGTAACTTTTGCCAGCACAATTAGCATACAATACAAATTACCTGTTGACACAGAGATCCCTTTTTTGAGAGCAGCATGGACGCTCTCCACCCAAAATGTTAGTACATGCCCATATGGCGCCTATTGTGTAGGAGAGCAAAAAAAAACGCTCCTTGTAAACCAGCCAAGTTGTCTCAAGGTAGCTCATCGAAGCAGCGAAGGTGGCATGCATTGCTGAAAGTTGGGTCTGATGAGTTGAAGTGTGATTTTATTGTATTAAATTCCGTTGCATCTATTCAGATTAATCAGAGGCCCCTATTTCCATAAATTTATGAAGGGTGGGGCTGGATAACGATTCTCGTAATTTTATTTTATTTACTCTGTTATATTTGTTTAAACCAATCAGAGGCCACCCATCTATTAATTTATGGAGGCTGAGGGCTGGTTAGCGGCTCCCTTTTAAATTCTTACGATAGATCTTGTACTCAGTATTATCTGATACCAATTTCGAAGTAATTACAGGAATACTCAATTCAGCAGTGGCTGACCAAATCCTCCTTCTTTCCTTCTTGACAACGCGTCTGTATTCGAAAATCGGCACAAGTAATCGAAAAGAAGCACTTCGTTTCTATAAGTTGCAGTCAAATGATCACAAAGTGTATTTACTGCGTCACCGGTTGGAAAAATGAGAGAAAAGAAGAAAATGTGAAGTATGTATCTCGCTAGCGGAATGAGAGTTGCAGCTGAATGTTTGGGAGTTGGATTGTGGCGACACTTCAAATCGGAGCGAAAACGGAGTTGTGTACTTGTTGGGCACCGATTTGGTTTGATAGTAAAAATGCGCACGGAATACAGAACGAGCTAATCGTCACATCCATGCTATCTGATGGAGAATCAACATGGGAAGTAGTCTCTATGTAGTCGCCTTTCAACACAGCATCATGCACACGAGTACTCTCGAAATTTGAAGGCGTGGTGGCAAGCTACAAGTTACGAATGGAATACAGGGAATGCAGAAGAAAGTATGGATTGAGGAACAATACTGATCGATTCTCTTGGATGTTTTCACTCTTTTTTTCCTGCGCCTGTATCTACGCTGCCGCTAAAACTATGACAGACACGCTGTTGGGATTAAGGAAGAGTCATTGACCCACAAAAGGTTTGCTTACAATTGAATCCGGACACAATTATACGCGTTAGAGCATCCTTTCGACGAAATTCGAATTGCATACGTTCAATTCCGGATTTTCTCACTGATAG
Source organism: Albugo candida (assembly GCA_905220665.1). Classification (NCBI taxonomy): domain Eukaryota; phylum Oomycota; class Peronosporomycetes; order Albuginales; family Albuginaceae; genus Albugo; species Albugo candida. Next base: position 428,533 of record CAJNAR010000003.1, read on the forward strand.
TCTATCTGGATGCACGTGTAGCACATGACACCGGAGAAGAAGATGACTGCATTAAGAGGTGACATCGAGCACCGTTTACGTATGGCTCTCAATCACGGATCGCCTACTATAAGAGGACAAAGATTGCAGACGCTCCAGTCGCTTATTCTCGTCGAGATGATATTACTTTCCGGAATTGGGTTGGCCTTTGGTGGGTGGCAACATTGTTTCCAAGTCACCTCACGCGCAGTAACCGTCCTCGCAGGATTTGTGATTGACGTGGAAGGTATGGGATAGCATATCGCTCTTGCAAACTGGCGGAATACAACTCACTCGGGTCCGATTCCGTGGTATCAAGGTCGTTCGACGAGGAAGTTTGGTTCTTATACAACGTCAAGTCAAACAGAATAGTGGATCGAAGAACACAAGCTTGCTTTTGCGTGAACATCGAACAGGTCAGAAGATGTATCAATCACATTGATGTTCGACGCTTATACGTCAAGATATTACTTGAACGACGAGGTGCAGCTGCATTTGAGAGTCTCGTTCATCTATACGCACTCACTCCAATTTGGTCCCATCTAATGCATGGATGAAGTGTTTTTTGGAACGTCGAAGAAATAAGGACCTTCTGATCATCAATATCGGACAATTCCACGATGTACAAAACCCTGTCCTCCTCTGGCAGTTTCTAAGCCGTGCTCGCCGCTGATAGAGATCGGTACGTTCTGAGGATATCTTGAATACGCGAATGGTGTGGGTATTAAGCTGCACTACGGTCAACGGCAATTCAAAGGTATTACGAAACCAAGCAAAAAACACTGTATTGTGTCAAGGAGCTCATTTCACACAGGGCGGGAATGCTGTTCGAAGCCATTGGAGATCGAATACAGATCTTACTGCAATGCAGCAAACGCATGTATAGAAGGAAACCCGTGCAGCTGAGTGGTGCAAAAGAAGCTCAACAAAATGTCTCCACATGATCGTATGGAGCACACGGACAAGTAGACGCATTGAGTCGGAACACAAGAAATGAGGATGTCTGGCATAGATACCAATCAAGCGTTCTACGTTTGATTCAATGTGTACGGCTCCAATGGACGACGAATTGTTGCCCTTGTCATCAATGATGTGGCTCAAATAGACGACGAAGGGATGTGGAGCCACTCGATAGCGACTATTGTCGTCAGATGGATTCATCTCACTACCTGTCGATGATGCTCTGCTTTTCGTCGACTCTCAGTTTGCATTTTTCGGAGAAACGTGCTTTGTCCGAAATGGCAATAGGTACTAATTACATATCGCGCGACTCTTTCAATTCAACTTTGAATTGAGTCACGGGTTCTGATCGTATAAGTAAAAGGAGCGTAAGAAGTCTGTTGTATTGTTGCGTTCCTCGATAGTCTTGGACGCTTCTTTATCAAAGTTCTTTTCCGAAGCTGTGCATCGTCTTTTCTCAAGTAGCACACGTCAAGAACTTTTCAGACGTTGGACGCCATTTGAGATATTGTTTTGGAATTAATCCAAGCAAGACGCCACGTGCAAGAGGAAAAAGAAGCGCCCGTAACATGATGTGTACAAGGAAGATACAGACAGGCTGCAGATCTAAGCAAGCTGTCAAGAAAGGAGCTCTCCGTGATGAATAGCCATCCTGGTCAACACACCAGTGCGACATAATGCGTAATCAGCCACAAAATTCACGTAGGAAGCATCCAGCTCAGACGACTAAGAGTTGCGCTAAAGAGAAAAATGACCGGTAAGGTACTGCTCAAATGTTGCGACGATAAAGAGAAATTGGACGCTGACGCATTTGTGCGTAAGGAGGCGTAGATGAGATGCGCACTTTCGATAGCAATTACACACATGGTTGGTAGAAGTACAACCGGTACTTCAAGACCACATAGCCGCATTGAAATGATAGGTGCATTAATAATGTTTCAAAAACAAAAACGTTGCAAATCGATTCATAGAATCCATTCCCAAAAATGGATAATCCGCCTTTCCGCTTGCGATATGGGGCTCGATTACGATACTTCAACAAAGGTCTAATGTATGCGGTCTACTGCATTTCTTCATCACGTCATATCGCAAGATAATATGCGAAATGTCTATATATAGAAGTAATAAATGATGTTGTGAGTTTTTTTGAATGACAAAACAAATTTTAAATTCACAGGATTCGGTTTATGATCGCACAAGTGCACCTTTCTCATCGCTTCGACCTGTTTGTAATGCTGTCGTGCTATTCGATTCCTTAGATTCCGCTGCAAATGATTACGTGTACACAGCGAGCAAAATCCATTGGTACGTGTTTGTGTGAGATTAAACTGATACTTTTGCATTCACTTTTACTTTTGCTATCAAGAACGCAACCAAGTATCAACTGCACACTCTGCAACATCCGATGGCTCATTCCAAACTCCGTTTCCAGCTCGTGTGTGTATGGGCACTTTGTCTGATGCGTTTCAACTATTGTCAAGTAGAAATAAGATGCATAGTGGCCATGGATCCCAAACAAGCTGCTGGATATCATGCGATGGCACTGTGGGCAAAGTCCGATTCATTCATTCAAGAATGTTCGGAGTACCTGTATCCACAACTCCTTGACTAAAGCTAAAACCATTCTGCGCCCAATATTCGAAGAGTCCCCTAAGAAGGTCAATTTGCACATCGGCACCGAGTATAATGATATTCTAAAAGCACTGCAATAATCCAGATCCGCTCGTATTTTGATCCTGGGATCGTATTAGGACGTGGCAAAAGTCTTTGAAGATTTTGGTCATGAAAACGTTGGGACTGTTGTGAAAGAAATCTTTTTGGCACGTTGGGATAAAGACAACGGTGCCCATGGTAAACAGCATAGCACTTCTCGCACGGATATGGACATTAGATCTGTCAACTCAATCCTGCGAATTGGATCTCTGAAAGGCAAATTTCAAATTGTGGATCTACATACCAACGACAAGTACGCATCGATGATTTCAGACGAACATTTGCCACTGCTGTTCTACCACTTAGGGGACAGCAAAAATATTGCATTACAATATTTAGTCCTCTTGCGAACTCGTAGGGTGAGTCCTTTTTCTCCAAGGACCTTTCTTTCTTATCCAATTGAGAAACTAAGTTCCTCAGTCATCGTGGCTGCATTGGCGATGTTTTACCCCGATGTCTTTAGAAGTACGGTAGATTCTGAATACGAATACAAGTGTGATGGCACAGGGGGAACGAAATTTACTGCGGCAACAGTAATCACTGGAATCCGCCATTCGGAATTCGAGAAATTGGTTCTTGATCTGTTCAGAAAGTACAAATAAGGTTGGTAAACAGGTGCGTGAACAAATTGGCCTCTGAAGGCTCATTTATTAAGTAGTAGAAGTCTTAATCACTGATTGTGACAAAGATGTTAGATTTGCATGTATCTTGAATGGTGCATGCACGTGCCAAACATCGATTAGAAGGTATCGGGGATATCTGCTTCGATGTCGTGTCAACAACTATCTCCAATGTGCACAAATAGAAGAAGCATTTGCAAAAGTAGGCAAAAAACCACATAATTGGACCATACAATATATTGACTGTCAACAATAGCTTCCGCTTATTATCTTTTCTACGGGTCGACTTGGACCATATTAAACAAAAAAAAGTTCACGTGATCAGATCCCCATACCTTGCAATGATTCGACCACAACTGATTGAATGGCTACCGTGTATTGACGCATTTCTGACTCTGCTTGACGCTTTGAATGACGACTTCGCACAGTCGGAAATAAAAGCTTTAAAATAAATCCTCGCAACCAAATCCTCGGAGCTTCTCCTCCACTTTGCTCAGAATGGGCTCTATCACATTTGTCATAACAATTGATTGTATCACCAAGTTTCGGTGAGATAACTCCTCAACAGCATGTTCCACGATGTTGTCGAGATAATCGTCAGCAGTACTCTGATGCACCTTTGTGACAAAGCAAAACATGTGGTCGCGACGATCACGTGCGAGAACTTCCAATTGCCTCCGTGCTCCTTCCTCTATTATAAGCTCTTTTTGCCGCACATCAAGCATTTCGGACACCACTTTGCCTTCGACCTTTGAGAAAGCACATTTGGGGATTTCTGTCCCTTCTGCTGGTACTTGGAAGCTACCAGAAGGCAAAACGTCTCGCTTCGTCATTTTCACGAAGCTCTGCGATCAATTTGGCTCGCCGTTGCTTTCCCTCGTCCATCGTATTTTGAGCCGCACGGCCATGAATGAGACGCTGCAATAGTCTCAACGCGTTGACTTCGGTTTCTGATGCAGCGATTTGAGACGCATAATCTAGGGTCTACGGTCGTTGCTGAACCGCTCGGTGATGTCCTTTGAGGAGTGATGGCATGAAGATACGCTCTCTATTTCTCAGACAAGTGATCTGTTGATTGCGTTGCCCCCGTTGTTAAGATGTGTCTCTATTGCTTGTTGATCCCGACCCGTTTTACCGAGAAGAGCTCCCTCCGAAAATTGGTTTCCCAAGCGAATTGTAGGCAGTTGTTTCTCAAGCTCTTTCAAACTTTCCAGCGTCGTGAGCTGATGATTCTTGAACTGAATATAAACTGGAGACTTTCTGATCCAACTCCCATTTCGCACTGTGGAGCGTATAGCGGTGCTTCTCATAATGAGCACAGTTTCCATCCACAGAGTGAGATAAGACTCTACCAAGTGTGACAAGATGCATAATCTGCACTTCGGTGTGCCTCCTGAAGTTGCATTCGAGACAGCCCGAGCCGCTTTTTACTGAATATCGAATTCGGCTGTCGATAAGAGTCGGAATAAAGTAGAAAATATATCCTCCTCCACGACGGCTTCGATCTGAGCTTGATTGCCGGCAGTAATATTTGAAAGTGTCCAGCATGTTTCTTTGCGAATAGCGCGTCTTGGATTCTCAAAAGTGTCCGGAGGCATCGTAATGCGGAGAAATTGATAATTATCTGACCAAACGAGTGAGTCACCATCCGATCAACTCGATTGGGAGATCTGTACCTGAGTCTGGACATCATCTCCGGTCACGATATTTCCCACAGTTCGAAGCGCAGGTGTTTGTACCAAGCTTGAAGGGTACATCAATAGCTCCACCATACGTCGACATATTCCAGCCTCCACGACCGCTTGTATCTTTTCGTTGGATCCAGCAGACAGATATGAAAGTGCCCAACAAGCATCCGTCAATACTTCTTCATCTTGTGTGTACAATAATTGCCCAAGTGTCGGAAGTGCAGGCGCAACCAACGAGAATTGCGGTTGAGGTTTCCCCGACAAAAATTCGTTAAAGTTCACGTCGCATTACGAAGCATAGACATGCTCTGTGAGCTGATGTAATAATGGCTGAAGAGCTCCACATTTCGAGACCATATCCCGACAGTCCACAGAATCCCAGCGATATTTCCCAGAGCCCAGACAGCTTGCTCACGGACGTCATCATTCGGTGTGACTAGTAGCTGACAGAAAATTGGCACCGCTCCAAAGCGAATGACCACTTGTGTATCATCGGAAGTTCCAGACGCGATATTTGTCAGTGCCCACGCAGCCTCAAATTGGAGTAAGGTACATCTTTTTGCTGTCAGAACTCGACTAATAATGGCACTACGCCCGTTTGAATGACTTCCTTGTTTGAAGGATTGCGTTCTAAGTAGATTGGGTCAGCAATAGTCACTCAGAACTTTGTCAAGCTCACATACCAATCGATAAAAGCTTCCGGAATTTTGTAACCGCACTGAGTTGTTACGTCTTGTGAATGAACATCTGTTAACATTTGTGGGAGTTCTGCGAACTAAATGAAAAAAGAGAGGGTATGCATAAGATCAGGTTACACAATAAGACAGTGAATACCAACCCGCTTCTGCAAGTGTCTATCGGGGCTATCCTCGCCAACCGATGGAAGCGAATCTGCTCCTCCCTACGCGATGAATTTTAAGAGATGGATGAATTATATGATAGAGTAAGATGTTGGGGTAGCATGCGTCGTCGTTGATTGATACGATCCTCTTTTATTGTTTTGCGGATCTGCACAGTCGTTTCAGATCGTCAACGCGTCATTCATCGGCATCGATTCCTTTCTTGAACAGGGTTTTACGGTCTGATGCGCGTAATGCCATATTTAGTACTGGTTGTCAGCGACGGAGATGTTCTGATACAATTCGAAACCAAACTCAAGTTGATAGGAAGTCGGAATCGATTTTATGTAATCGTTTGGTGCTTTCGCAGTGAGCTTTTACAATTAATACCTCTGAAGAGCGTATACCCTGTGGTACTACATATAGTTGAGGTGTTATCTCGTAGCGCTACACATGCTATTCGATTCGCAATAAGAGAACTAAGCTTGCTATATAAACTTATGATTATCAGTGCTGTTGGCTCAATTATAGCATTCGTATCGTCTATTGTCACTGCTGCATGCCAAAACGGGTATAATAACAAATTATACAACTTGCCACTTATAAATTGTTCGCTTAGGTGGCAACGTAGATAGAAGGAAATGGCTTCAATTATAGATCAGCATAGTGGAGCCAGCAGCGTAGCATCCCCTTCCTTTCGAATAGCTACAAGCCTAATTTAATTGCTTCCAAATGCATACAAAGATCAACAAGGTGCTGACATTGGCGAAAAGCGGAAGGTGAGGTTGTTATGGGGGATCCTACCTAGTGCTCTGAACCACTAGTCTGTCCAACTGGTAACTTAACAAAGCGGAAGTGCTGTTGGAAGTCGTTATCAATCGAATACAGACTTACTGCAACGCAGCAAACGCACGCATAGAAGTTTAACGTGCAGCTGACTCGCACATAAACAGCTCAGCAAACTGTCTCTATAGCTATCGTTAGATAGAGAATGATTTTGAAGAAATCAACACGATGCGTGAAAGCTATGACATAGATCATATGGAGCACTCGGACAAGTGGACGCAGTGAGTCGGAACATAGGAAAGCTGGTATAGACACCAGTCAAGCGTTGTACGTTTGAGTCAATGTGCACGGCTTCAACAAACGACAAATTGTTGCCTTTGCCCTCAATGAATGTGGCTCAAGTAAACGACAAAGTACTGGTTTTGACGGATATGGCAGGGATCGGGAACCACTCGATAGAGGGTATTGTCGTCAGATGCATTACGTCCCACTACCTGTCGATCATACGCTGTTTTTCTTGGAACTCTTAGTTTGCGATATCGCAAAGCATACCTCATTCGAAACAGCCACAAATTTTGATTACATATCGCGCGCTAGTTTCTAATCCTTTGAATCCAACTTTGAAAATAAGTAGGGAGCGTTAGAAGTCTACTGTAGCGTTGCGTTCCTCAATAGTCGTGGACGCTTCATCTCTGAAACTCGATTGCTACTAAGAGATGCACTGGTCTGCTCCAACAGCACACGCCAAGAAAATTCAGACGTTGGATATCATTTGCGTATGTTTTCTAGGATTGATTCCACTTACAAATGAGAAAAAGAGCGCCTATTAGCATGTGCACAAGGGAAGGTACAGAAAGTCTGAAGATCGAAGCAAGTTGTCAAGAAGAGAATCTGTTTGTGATAAATAGACATCCGAGTCAATAAATATTTGCGACATGATGCGTAATCGACAGCGGCAGCTCTCGGAGAAAGTGTCTAGCCCAGACGACTGATCGGAATATTTCGACAGAGAAAATCGTTCGTTAAGACACTTTCGGATCTTACGACAACAAGCGCCATTGTGAAGTTGGACGCTGACACCTTTGTGCGTAAGGACACGTGGTAGATGAGATGCGCACTTTCGATAGCAATTTCACAAATGCTCGGGACAAGTACAGCGGAGCTTTTGAGAGGACATAGCCTCGTTGAAATGATAGGTACATTTTAATGTTTAGTAAATGAAAGCGTTGCAAATACATTTAAAGAATGCATTCGCGACATCGGAAAATTCACCTTTCTGAGTACAATGTTCCATTGCGATACTTTAGCCAAATGCTGATATATGCATTCTATTAAATTTGTCCATCACGTCATATCGCAAGAGTATATGCGAAATGCTCAAATATAGAACTAAAAAACACACGGTGAGTATCTTTGAGTCAAGAAATACGTTAAAAGGGGAAAGGATACAATTTCTGATCGTGCAAGCGCACCTTTCGCATCACTTCGACCAGTTTGTAGCGCTGTCGTGCTATTCGATTTCTAAGATTCTGTTGCAATTGATTACGTGAACAAAGGGAGCAAATCTACTGGTGCGTGCTTGTGTGAGATTGAACTGATACTTTGACACTCACTTTTACTTTTGCGCTCGAAAACACAACCCAATATCAACTGCAATCTCTACAACACCCATGGCTCGTTTCAAGCTACGATTCCAGCTTATGTGTGGATGGGCACTTTGTCTTGTGTCTCTCATCAAATGCGAACAAAGTAAGTGCCTAGTGGTAACGGATGGTGAACCTGATGATATGGTTTCAATCATTCTCATGGTAAAATCTCCCCGTCGAGAGGAGATTTGTGCGGATGGAATAATTATCATTCTTGTATTGCCCACTGAGGATAAAAAAAAGTTTACCAAACAAATTTTCGAAACGGCAAAAATCAAGAAAGTAACAATTATAGATGGCTCGAACTCGGATGCTGCCGATATAAGAAAACCTCTTATCAATCCAGTACCTCAATCCCATGAAATACTGAAAAAGGAACTGACGAATTCGAATATAAATTTCTATATCTTGATACTTGCTCCACTTAGGGATCTCTCGATTGTTTTGTGTGACATGAAAGAGAAAGATGGAGCTAGGTTTGATAATATTCGCGAAATTTATTGGTCTGGCGGCTGGGATTCTCAAAATTATGAGGCCGATTTTAACCTTTTCATAGGTGCCGAACACACTCTGAAGTTTATGAATCTAATAGCTCTGGAAGAAAAGATTCACATTTCGTCCAGCCAGGTGAGCATTTATAAGGGCAGTATGAACGTAACGTCGTTTCCGAGACTTGTCGCGTTTTTAACCCAACAGAAGAAACGCAATGCCCTTTTCCAAGGTCTGATTGAAATACAAAAAAAATGGGACGAGTTTATACTACGTATCCTGAACGAAATGGACAATCATGAACTTGATGGAACTCTGGGAAAAGGTATACAATTCTGCCCTGCCGACATTTTGGCTACAATGCTCATGTTCCATCCCGATTTGAGAGTAATGGAAGAGTACAAGTATTATACCGTGGAAGTTGCAGATCTTGAGCCAGAGTCAAAGTTGCCACCTACTTGGAAGCCAATGATAGTTTCTGTCAAATCAAATGATAAGGGGCAAGCAGAAAACGAAATAGAATATCAACGAGCAAGTATTAAGGACGGCAAAAAATTCCACGATTATGAGATACTATATAAACACCAATTGTATACAAAAATTGCCGACCACTCAGAGCAAAAGGAAAGTGATTTCAAAGAGAGAGTCATCTCCTTGCTTGAACAGTACGTACCAGAAGCGCAACGAACGGCCCACGCTCACTAAGACGCCCTGAAAATTCTACTGGAGGATAAGTGCGGATAGCAAATAATTCTAATACTCTTGCTTTTTTTGTGCTACACGCGTACTCTTTTTTCTTTGAGCCAGCAATGAACAAAATTGAACCTGCAGGAATTTATAAGAAGGTTTTTCTATATAGCTAGAGCCAAGCAAAGGCTATTTCAATAGGATCGCGTCATTTCAGCAATCCAGACTAGAGTATATGCACCATTCAACGCATTCCAGTTCATTTTGTCTATGAATGAAAATAGCTTTTCAGGCATCTAGGTGTGTGTCTCAAAATATTTTCATAGGCGTATCTTAAACTGGAAAGTGCTCATGAAAATAAAGGTACGGGCATACTGTTCCACCGATCGATTTCGTCAACTGACATGTCGCAACCTGAGTTTGATTGAGCAGGCACACAATAGTAGATCCAGGTATCGTAAAAATGACCATGCTGCACGAGAATTGAATACATACAATTGAAGCTCGCCATGCAAATTCTGTACTGACATTAGTCCCTCGATCCTTGGAATAACCTGACGATTGCAAGGCTTCAGCACCACTTGGAGGAGAAGGTACACGATAAGTAGGTGGTAATTTGAGAAGAAACAATAGCGAGCCCTGCAAGTAATTCGTAGAAACGATTTGAGGTGATGAGCAGTGTACTATCCTGCCTTAATCCTATATTGAAGAGAACTATTATGCTGTGTAGGCTTTGAAGACGTGAGGAACTCATCGAAATTCTGATGTTGCGGCCGCATTGAAAGTGCTAACTAGCTTGATAGCTCCAACGGCGAACGGTCTTCGTTGGAATAGCTGCTCAGCGATGCACGTCATTATGTTGTCTGTGTCTGGATGCCGGTGAAGATCAAGATGTCTTGCAACACCTTGTGGCCTACATGCTGGAATACGCCGTGCTCAATATGTTTCTTATACAACCAAGAATCCTTAAATGGGTTGTTAGAATGTTTCCAAACTGTAGAAAAGTATTTCGAAAGCGTTTAGAGAATGAGGAGAGAAGGTTCGGCAGGATGGGCAATTCAGACCTAGCGCTCTCGGCCTAGTAATGTCAACAATAGGGATACTGGGAAGGATCATATCACGATTAAAACGGATAACAGGCCCTGGTGAATCTGCCAACGATGTGTGAATTGGATGCGTCGATCAACTCACCCTATCAACTATAGCGAACGTCTTCTCCTTGCTCCAGTTGGTGGAAATCAGCGATGTAAGTAACTCCTCGCATGCTCTTGCTAGTTGACTCGTCGGCCTATGGGAAGAAATAAATAAATAAATCTGGAGCTCTGTTGGTAAGTTGTTGTCCATCCTCAAGCATTGGTGTCATAAACCCAACTACAAACCAAACGTGTGACTCAGTGCGGCCATGTCACAATCTATCTCATCAAACCGCATGGAGCCAGGGATGGACTTGTAATCCTATCTGAGAGTATAGTTGGAGCGCAAGTTGCCGAGGTAACGGATGGAGCCTTCGCTGTTGATGCGTATGCAGGCGTTGAGGTAGGCGCGGTGTGCAGGCGTGTTGCGTGAGATGTCTTCAGAGAATCACATATGGCTTCGAGATTTTGCCGGATGGTATGAGAAAATTGATTGTCGTGTAGGCTCAATTGACTTGCTTTTTGAATGGTAAAGCACATGCTACTGCAGTGCGTGTGTCATTGATTATCGCAGTGACATACTTTCCCCATTGTCAAGCCATGTGTCGTTGCCCTCATCGAATACCTTTAAATTTCCGCATACAGAGTAAAGGTTTGGCATGAAGGTACACTTCCTTCTATTGGAACCTCGGCTCTCTTTGTCCAATTGGATATCAAAGTAATTCCGACTGTCTAATGCTACCGAGTCTTGATTCTACTTTTCACATCACAGAGAAAATCGGACTAGACTAGAATAGGCACGTTTGTAAGCCATTTATATTGCGGTCACATTCGCAATAATGGGCAACAATGGAAGTAATGCGCGGCCACACAAACAATATCGATATAGCGGCGCGAGAAAAGCTAAAAAGCATGCTGGACAAGGACATGCTCCCCCTCCTCCCTATCGATCAAGCGCACCTGGTGATAGTGTTCCAGCGCCCGCTTCCAATGAACGACGAACGTCAGAGTCGAAGCCGACAAGAACTGTCCAAAGTCGCCTCGTAAGGGATATAAATGGCCGTAAAAAGAGTACTTATCGTGCTTGAGATAGATTACAGGCGCACTTCGCGACATAAATGAGTTTTACAGCATTGAAAGGAAAGAAATTGGACAAGGTAATGTACAAAGTGACGCCAAAAGGAGCGTTTATTTGATCGATGTATGGATACAGGAAGCTTTGGCACAGTCCGTGTGGGTGTAGATAAATCCACGGGACGCAATGTTGCTATCAAAACGCTTCCTAAATTTCAGATTTCGCAGCCAGATGTAATGCAGAGCGAGATCCGCATCTTACGTGTACGTGCTTTAAAGAATCGAAAGAGAACATCATTTCTGACAAGATATTTCTTATCGTGACGCACATCATAGTCTTTGGATCATCCCAATATTATCAAATTTCACGATGTATGCGAAGGACCGAGACATATTCACATTATCACAGAGCTTTGTACGGGTGGAGAATTGTTTGATCGAATTATCGCGCGAGGACACTTTAGTGAAGCGGATGCGGCTACCCTTATTCGAAAGATACTCAGTGCTGTGGCCCATTGTCACGATCGCGGAATCTGTCATCGAGACTTAAAACCGGAGAATTGTTTATTCGCGACGAATGCCGAGGATGCTGATCTCAAAGTAATTGATTTTGGGCTTTCGTGCATGGATGATAGCGTCACTGGAGGGAATGTGATGAAGACAAGAGTTGGATCGATTTACTATGTTGCTCCCGAGGTCCTAAAAGGAAGATACGATAAATCTTGTGATCTGTGGAGCATCGGTGTCATTGTATATATTTTACTTTGCGGCTATCCTCCGTTTTATGGTGACACAGACTCTGACGTCTTTGATGCTGTAATTTCCGGAAAGTTCGAATTCGATACTGCTGAATGGAGTGCTGTCAGTGATGCTGCTAAAAGATTCATCATTGACCTTCTTGTGGTCGACCCGACAAAGCGCCTGACAGCACATGAAGCCTTACGCCACCCATGGCTATCTGGTGGGGCCCCATTAACGCAAATTGGACTTAGTTCTGATATCCTGTCGAGTCTCAAGCGGTTCACGGGTCACAACAAACTTAAGAAAGCTGCATTGGAAGTGATTGCAGACCAAATGACCGAAAATGATCTTGCGGAACTGAAGCAGCAGTTCATGAGCATTGATAAAGATGGAAATGGAGTGATCACAATGGCCGAATTAGCTCAAGCAGTTGGCTGCATCGGTCATGGTGTTATGACAGAAGAAGTGCTACAAATGCTTCAGGGTGTCGATGTGGATGGAGACGGTTTGATTGATTATCCAGAGTTTCTTGCAGCTACCGTTCGAAGAAATGTTGTGAACAAACAGGAACATCTTATCAATGCGTTCAATTACTTTGATACAAGAAAACAAGGAGTTATTACTAAAGCCGATTTGGTGCAATTTATGAAAAGCGAAGAACAAGCGGAAGAAATTCTCAATGAGATTGATATCAATGGTGATGGACAGATAAGTTTTGAGGAGTTTCTTATCATGATGGAACGTAATGGCTTTGAAGATGCGCACGATGGGAAAAATGGGTTGGAATGGGAATTTTGAGAAAGAAATTGGGTAATAATGCATAAAAACAAAGTAGGCAGACTACTTTCGCAATTTAAAATCGGTTTTATTTATCAAGTCGCTAGCGCGCTGATAATCGCGCACGGGCGAAATGACAAGTATTTTTGATGGGTATGATGAGGAGTATCGTGCGCTAGCTAGCGATATCTCAAAAAAAATAAGTGATGTTGCGACATACGAGCAAGAACCAGGTAGGAAGTGTAAGATCGATGGCCTGACTTCATGAAATAACTGAAGCACAATAGATAAGAAGAAATCGAGCCTGCTGCACATTGGCGACTTGTTGAAGCAAGGAAACCAGTTGGTATAGTCTGCAAAAATCATTCTTTTTCCATCGTGTACAGTAAAGTCCTCATTTTCGCACTAGATTCAGCAAATGGAACTGGAAGCTCGAAGTCTGGATGTGGCGACAAGACGTGAGCTGTCCAAAAAAGTTGAGCAGTATCGTAAAAGCTTGGGGTCTTTGAATGAAGACTTCAAAAAGATTCGTGAAAGGGAAGAACGCGATGGAGTGTTCGGGAATAGAAGTGATGTGAGTGCTTGTGTATACACTTGCGCTTGATCACTTGAGCATTTCTTAGCCAAATGAAGATCAACGAAATCGGATGGAACTTGCTACGGAGAGGTTCTGTTGGTTATTGATGTGGATCTTCTATTGCTGGTGAACCAATTTTCACATGTAGAATGAGAGGAAGCACAGACAAGTTAGATGCTGCAAGACGCACGGTCGCAGAAACCGAAGATGTTGGTGAGTACTTTCGCCTGATTCATACAAAGGATGCAATCAAATACTTCCGTAGCGCTGAGTATCACCGGTGAGCTGGCACGGAATAGAGAAAAAATACACGCTGCTCATACAAAGGTGAAGAGTGTGAATGAGATGGCCCGGCAAGGTGCAAGTATCGTGGGTCGTATGTCCGCTCGAGATCGTCGACAGAAATCAGCCTTGATGATTGCTGCTGGCCTAATTGGTGTCGCGATTATCGTAGTCATATACTTTGGAATATTTCGGTGATAACACGTACGGTGAGTTGTGTACATTACAGAGTTTTCACCAAAATGATGAATAACGAAACGATCAGATTGTTTTGACTGAGTCTCCATTTTTCTCATGTTGGGTGAAACCGAGCATTTTTGCGTCTTATACAAGTTCACCAAGTATCGACGAGATAGATCGAACGAGCACCCGCCGGCAGACCGGAGATCCTTTGAAATCTTTCAAATCACAGCATGTCTTCCCCCACTCTATCTCTCAATTCATCGACAGTATTCAAATACGCGAGTGTGATCTGGTCAGCAATTGCCTTACGCTTTCGTCTCACTTTGTCATTCCCATGAATGCTGTCCAGAAACTCCAATACTTTTTCAAGCTCTTGTTCGATTTGCGTGATGTTTGCTGCGTAATTTTTACGTTTTTGGATTCTTGTACACCGCATATTCCGCTCGATATCGCTTTGTAGAGCTCCAAGTCGAGACGCAATATCCGCAACAATCTCCTCAACTTTGCACAGTTCCCGAAAGGCTTGCGTAGATACCCTAGACCAAAAGCAGGTCAGAGACGTTCTGTGTTGTCGAAGATTTTGGACGTACCGGAACACACTTGTGCTGTACCATAATACGCATGAGAAGGACGCTACAATCGCGATGCCCAAGAGCAACTGGTGTCGCATGCAAGCACTCTCTTATTTTATGTTCTGTTATTACATCAAATTAGTGCATAAGCCTCAAAACGCGTGTTAAAATGAAGGAATCCGAGGCTTATTCAATATACTTAAAGATAGTATGCGTCAAAGATATATCTAAGCTGTGCGACGCCTAACTTTTGTGCTTCTTTGCTGCAAAGTAATACGTCAACTTGTTGAGAGATTCTTAGCGAAGCACGAATCAAAAGCACGTACCTGGTGGAGCATCTTCTTCATCGTCATACTCCTCGTCATCGTCAGCGTCATCATCGCCACCGGTATTCTGTCCAGAATTTTCGTCATTATCATCCTCTTCAGCGTCATCGCCGTCGTCACCCTCGTCATCATTATCGTCTTCGGCTCCGGCTCCAGCTTTAGAAACATTTACTTCCTCTTCATCTTCATTTTCATCCTCCTGATAAAGATCGCTTAGATCCGACACTTGATGTGAATGCTGAGATGATAGGACGTACTTCTTCATTTGTGCCTTCTTCATCGTCGATGGTTTCATCGTTCTCCTCGACGGAATCCTGTTCTTCCATACTCCCCTCCTCATCTTCTTCTTCGTCCTGGAAATCTCCAGCCTCTTCTTTTCCGTTAAGTGCATCTTCATTATCACTTTCCGGTCGTTGAACATTTTTCGCTTGGTGCTTTTTTAGCTTGTCATCTGACGATTCAACTCCTCGTTTTTCGGTTTCCTTTTGCCATCAAGCGTACAAAAATCATACATTTGATACAGAACCGCGTTGGAGTTGTCAGTCAGAGCATTCGAACAAATGTTATAGGAAAACACTCACCATTTTCTCCAGTTTACGTGCACGACCAAGAGAAATGTAATGCTGTGGTATGAAATCTTTTCAATCGGTGATACTGTATATTTTAATATACTGCTGCATACCGCATCATGTATCCCTGACAATTAATACTCATCATGCTGTCGCGATCTGCTCGAAGCACGTCTCAAGGACGCCAGCGGGACGACAAGGCTGCAGAAGTGAGGAATGGTACGACTCAACATATAATGAATGTGTTTCTGTATCCTTCATATTCATTTTGGCAGTAAAGCTACACAATTTTCGACAATATTTGCAAAGTGCTCATAATCTCTACTGCCACCCAAAAGCTCACACTGAGATCGACGCGAAATTCGTATACTTTCTTGCCAAAATTCGCTCTATCACCACTTCTACAAACAAGGATATTGATGTAGACGCAACACTTTTGTCAACCTCGTCGAATTGCGTGTGACACGGTCTCTTCTGAGCTTCGCGTCGTCCAGTTTTTTGGTACAATGTTTGATATCACAAATGCAAACACAAAAAATCTTTGTAGAGAATTGGACGTATTTGGAAATTGGAATTTTTGAGGAATGTGTCGAAAGATTTGGAAAATGTTTTCACAAAATCGCTCGCGAGGTCGGCCTCCAAAAATCGATACAAGAAATTGTGTATGATGAAAAATTTGCTTAGATACCTCGAAAATCGGTCAAAGATGTGATTTCTTTCTACTATTTGTGGAAAAAATGCACGAGTCATACGATCGGTCGAAAGAAAGATGCAGGGCGATGTGCACAGAAGGAGCAAAGTGACCATGAAGATATGGATTTAGCTATGAGGAGCAACATTAATCGTTATAAAGGTAGTCAAAATGTGACACTATTCCGTGATTCTGGGTTACAAAAGCTACAATTCACATCGGTAGCTCGTCAGCGGCTTCTTAAGGAATACTTTTGTGCATCTCGATTGTTATATGGACCCAAAAAAGACCTTCAGCCATTATCGAAGCGACTCGATCTCAAAAGCGTACGTTAGAGATGAAGTATTTTGATGGCTGATCTCACAATTAAACCTGTTTTATCAGCTTCGACTGGATCGTGTGGGTGCATACAGTGCTTGCATACAAGGGAATGCCCAATTAAGAAGTAGTAATGTTTTCGGTACTATCTTTCAAATGGTTTTACCTGAAGGCGTACTTATTATTCCCTGCAAAGATTTCTGGTCGCCTTTGGACATATATTTATTCACACAAGGTATCCAGCATTATGGAAAGCGCTTCCATTTGGTGGCACGGAAGGTAGCGTTTATGTTATTACCACGTCTTCCATGTTGTAAGCATTTATTTATTTAGATTGGAACCAAAACTTGTAAACAAGTGATTGCATTTTATTATCAATGGAAGAAAGAAGCGTATTCTAGCTTCTAGTTGAGTCTAATCGACCACAATGACTTCTTTTCCAGTGATTTCTCCTTCATTTCGAGAACCAGAAAGCCTTGTGCATGAATGACATATCCAGGATGCGAGTGGAAGCACCTTCAAATTGATGCAGTATTTGTGGAATACGCGGTGGCACAAATCACATAAAATCAATGCCTCATCATTTTCAGATTTGAAACAGATCGAACACGATTCGGCATCGAGAAAGTAAGACCGAGAGCTATACAGTTGAGGGACTGCACTCACTATTCCTTCCGCTTTTGCTTGCTCATATCGTTTGATGGTTCGATACCGATGGAATCCATGTAATGCATGCGCGATATCGATCAGATCGAGTTTCTGGCTTTGGAAATATGGAAATGTAACATTCAATGCTTTGAACCCTTGCGCTTGACGCTTTTGTAGAATTTTGGCCAAGTCGATGAGTTGGGTGGGTCGAGCGCGATGTTTGCCATAAATGTGCACAAGTGACGCTTTTGCATCTTCACTCAGCCAAACAAATTCGTTGGTGTCATCAAATCTTGATAGCTGGTTGAGTGCAAAGAGGTCAGCAATCACCTGCCAACACGTGCACGGGCCCAACGCGTCATTTTGAAAATCAGAGAGAGCTTGGAACGCTTGTTCCACTGATATACAATACTCTATCCTAGCTGTTACTACATCCAACTCGTTGTGAAAAGCTTGCAGAACGTTGAAAAATTCGGTCAACGTTATGCTGGCATCGGTATACCAGCCTCTTTCCATCGTACCTGTTTTTAATTTGGCTGCATTCACCTTGAAACGATCAAAGTCCTCTGGTACTGGGATGCCTCCGAGCATGTCGATGATTTCCAGATTATTGCAAAAGCGAAATACGACAGCCATCCAAAGCACTGTTTTCAGCGACAGGTCCTTCTGCGTCTTCTGAAGTCTATTGAATGTACACAAAAACGTTGGGTCTCAACAGAGCAAGCATAAGACAATGAGCATACATGACGACGTGTTTGCGCAAATATGCTGTACTTCGATCCAATTCGCGATAGATGTTCCACGTCCAATACTGTTGAAGGCAAGGATCCACTTTTGGCGTATTACATCCCATCGTATAGCTGTGCAAAAGTATTTGTCAAAGCTCGGTATAGAAAAGTGTTGGATGTAGTCTCACCAATGCCACATTCCATGCCGCTGATACACAAACTCATAAAACGACAGCGCGCCCATCCACCAACTCCTAGCTTCCGTTATGATGGCATGCGGGAGACTTTCCGACTCATTAGCTCGACGTTGACGCTTTCTTGATGTTTCTCGAGCAGAGTACCCTTCTCGGGCCAAGTACACTGACTCACAACTGACGCTACACACTGGGACCGATGGAGTGCTTCGTAGCAAGTTTGTGGACATATATTCGGGTTCTGGAGTGTTGCACACGAAACAAAAGGATGAATTTGATGGTTTCTCTCCGCTTTTGACAGTCAGGTCGATTGTGTTGGGATGCTCAGCTTGTCTGGAGCGCGATGTTAGATCACTTATTTTGATGCTTTCGGTTGTATTCGAGTGATTTGTTTTGACAATTTGGCTACTGAGGGCGACGGGTAATTTCTCAATGCGTTTAGATTTACCTTCATGGATGTCAAGTTTGCTGTGCGTTGCGTTAAACCACTCGCTGATGATAAAGTTGTCATCAGCGATCATCGCGACAGTGCCGAAATAAGGTGATGTCCTGATATAATACATTGGAACACTAAATCATTAAAGTAGGGATGACACCAGACACACAATTTTGAGATTCTTTCATTAAGTGTTTGTTAGCGTGTCTCGACTCATTCACATCTTATCGGAGAGAATTGCTTCCAGTTTAACAATGTCCGCGCTGAACCCTCGAATGCCTTCAGCGAGTTTTTCAGTAGCCATCGCATCGTCATTCATCAGCAATCGAAAATCCTTCTCAGATAGCATTAATTGTTCCCCTTCATACGCTTTAGCAGCTGAGGTCTCGTCGAGTTTTCGACTCACGGGGGTTTCTTTCGTAGCCAATTCTTCCAACAGGGAGGGAGATATTGTCAGACGATCACAGCCAGCGAGCTCCAAGATCTCTTCTGTGTTTCTGAAGCTAGCGCCCATCACAATCGTTTTGTAACCAAATTTTTTAAAATAGCGGTAAATGTTTGTCACAGAAACGACACCTGGATCTTCTTCCGGTTTGTAAGAACTCAATCCAGTTTTCGCTTTGTACCAATCCAGGATACGACCAACAAACGGTGAGATAAGTGTTGCTCCTGCTTCAGCACATGCAGCCGCTTGTGCAAATCCGAAAAGCAGCGTCATATTGCAATGAATGCCTTCTTTCTCCAGTTTTTTGCAAGCTTGGATACCTTCCCAGGTGCTTGCAATCTTGATAAGAATTCTTTCTTTTCCAATGCCTTCTTTTTGATACAGATCGATGATACGATGTGCGCGTTCGATTGTTTCATCGGTATCGAAACTGAGCCGTGCGTCGACTTCTGTTGATACGTACCCCGGCACAATCTTTAATATTTCCAACCCAAAGTTGACAGCAAGTTTGTCAACGACATGAGCCAGTCTTTCTCGGTCGGAAACTTTGCTTCCCAATGTCTTCCCATACGCGATAGCATTTTCGAGCAAATGTTTATAGTGATCCATACTTGCAGCTTTAAATAAAAGGGATGGATTGGTTGTAGCATCTTGAGGTTTATATTTCGCAATTGATGCAAAGTCACCCGTGTCAATGACGACCGTTGTAAAGCTCTTGAGCTGCTCCAGTTGCGACGTCATTCGATATTTCTTTTCGCTTCAGAAAGATTCGATCCTGGTTTATGTCGTACTTTGGGGAAACTCACTAACGAACACACTATTTCGGTGCGTCTTCTTATGGCGCAAATCGGCATCCGAAATGGACAGCTTTCCGTGCTCAAATCAGAGAAACCGCAAGGCGTACAGCGAGATTTGGAGATCATAACGGAAAGAGATTTTAAGCATGGTGTCATCTCTCTCGGTATTCGCCTTCTGGAAACCGCTGAACTCGATCGCAACAGTCCATTCATTCTAATTACTGACGAAGACAGTACAAGCTGCGGAATTCTTGCCGCTGCTGTAAGAAAACAGTGCGTCTTAGTCGTAATAGATAAAAGAAGAAAAGCACTTGTTGATTATGTCATCCAAGAAACCGGAATCCATTCCGTTTTTGTTGTCAAACATGAGAACAAATGTATACAAAAGTATCCGCATGGTTGCGAGTTTGTACGGCTAGATAAAGATGCATGGCTCCACCAAGATCCGATAAGTAGCTGTGGTGGTATCGGCTTCCTCACTTCTGGCAGCTTAGGCCGCCCAAAAATCGTGATTCATTCTTGGGAGTCGGTAAAAAAACAAGCCGAAATAAGTCGCCAGCTATTACTGAGCCACATTTACTCAGAATTTCAGCTGATCTTTTGTACTTCAATCGCACATGCATTTTCATTTAATGCATTGTGCACCTTTTTGGCGCACATAGACTATCAAGAAGATCATTCGAGTCCTCATAGCTCTGATCTCGTTTTGGTCGCTGGGGATTATAAAGGTTTGCTTCGTCTTGTCAGTAAGGCAGCCTCAAAGCATCCACGTAAACACAGGGTACTATATGGAACACCTGGCACGTATACCACTCTTTTGGAAGCGACAGAATCTGAATTGCCACTCGATATCGATGTTCCATTCTGTGCAGGTGCTCTACTCGATCCAAAGTTGTATATGAGAGTTTCCAAAGTATTTCACTGCCGTTTGATCCAGAATTACGGCTCCACTGAGACTGGTGTTATTGCTTGCTGGGAAGCCGTGGACGCGTCCAAGAGTGCCGAAAAAGAAGAGAAAGTTTATCTGACCTCTACCTCTGCAGCCGACGGAGATCGGAAAACATATGTTGGCGTTCCGATTCCTGGTGTTCACGTTGATATTGATCAAAATTTAGGTGAGCTGCTGACACAGACCCCTTATTCTTGTATTGGATATGTGCGAAATCAGCGCTTGGACAAGTTCGAAAGCCAAATGTATCGAACTGGAGATCGGTCGACGATAGAAATCACAGATCGTTCGGACCAGCCCCGAGTTTATTTATTCGGACGAATTCGACCCAGAATCACAGTTGGTGACTCAGCGCATCGAGCGTTTTATGAGCCATTGCAACTGGAGAAAATTCTTTGCAAGCATCCGAGCGTGACGGATGCATTACTTACCAGTACCCGCGGGAAGTCAGAATCGGATATTCTTATCCGAATTGTTCAGGATGCAACTTGTACATTGACCGTGGCAGCTTTGAAAGAATCTCTCATAGTCTGGTTGGAAGAAAATAGAATTTGTCTACCAGACAAATCTTTCCGTCTTGAAGTCGTCGAGAATTTGGAATGCAGTCCAGCCGGAAAACTGATATATCGCTGATTATGCACATTTTTCTAACATTCCAAAACTCAATTTGCAAAGAATGCATGTTGATTCCTAATTTTGATTTATATCTTAACAGGCTTATTTCGCTAACGTGTGTGACTCGGAACTCTTCAATGCGCAACGGTCAGGACTATTTTGAGAGTGCAGCTCTCCATATTGTATTTCAAACCGCGCAACTCATCTCGAAATTGTGTACCTACAGACGAGTGTCGAAATGATGGCACGAGAATCTGTGGTGAATCTGCTGGATTTTTGGACTGCATCTGGGCAACTTACTTACAAATATCACGTGGCATATCCGTCCAAAACGGATCCCAATTTTATACGCGTTACCTTCAGCAAGCCAACTGAACAAAAACCATCTCCGGATGCAGTGGCGCATTACACATTCGTTACGAAAGAGACGTCAGGGCGCGTAGAAGGATTCAAAGTTGAGAATGATCCGCATTTGTTCAGACTATCAGAGATTTCTTTTCAAGAAAAAATGATTGATCGGACAATAAAGCTCAAACTGAATGTTCGGCGTTTTCTCGAGAAAATGGAACCCCGACTCTTCACGCAACTCTAGTCGCAGCCACTTTATGTAGAGAAAGTCCTAGAATTAGAGTTGGATGGTTCTGGTCTCCATCAAACGACCCAGTTGTATTCAATTGGCTATTAATCCCTCACTTAGTGCTTCGAATATCTTTTTTCTAGAAAACCGTTTGAAGTTGAGATTCATTCCTCAATTTGCTGCGATAAACAATCACTCAATAGCATGGTTCATGATATCGATGCGTACGCGTACGTTATCACATCCTGCGTGTTTGGAATGGCGTTCGCTGCGTACCTATTTTGGGAAGTAAACAAAATCAAAGTCACACGGCGTGGTGAAACTTACTCGCTCTTGCTGTCGGACGTACGAGGTCAAACGGCCGATCGCCTTTTCGAGATCCATGCTGCCATACAGGAGGGAGCGTGGGCTTTCTTGTTTGCTGAATATACTTTGTGTCTTGCGTTTATCATCGTCTTTGGGACTATTGTATTGGTGCTGACTTCGTATGTCAATAAACCCGAGAAAACATTTGATTGGACATTTGGCTCAATGAATGCCACAGCATTCGCGATTGGTGGATTGACTTCCATGGCTTCTGGATACTTGGGAATGATGGTTGCTGTATATGCTAATGCTAGAACGACGGTGTCTGCAATGCGTGAGGGCTCAAGAGGATGGAAGGAGAGCTTTAATACAGCATTTCGTGCCGGTGGAGTGATGGGGTATGGTCTCACTTCTCTGGCACTTTTGGTTCTTTTCGTTTTGATAAAGATTTTTGAGTACCAATATCCTCTTTCCAGTAATGCGAAACAGCTTTTTGAAGCTATCGCCGGTTATGGTCTCGGTGGTTCCTCCATTGCAATGTTTGGTCGTGTTGGTGGCGGCATATATACCAAAGCTGCTGATGTTGGCGCGGATTTGGCTGGAAAAGTTGTTGAGAACATTCCAGAAGATGACCCACGTAATCCTGCTACAATTGCAGACAATGTCGGTGACAACGTCGGTGATGTTGCGGGTATGGGCTCTGATCTTTTTGGATCGTTGGCCGAGGCTACTTGTGCTACCCTTATCATCTCCACTCAAAGCACGGAAATAATCAACGCGGGATGGCCAGCTATTTTGTTTCCGCTTGTGGTCACAGGAACGGGTATTTTTGTCTGCGCCGCAACAAGTTTTCTGGCGACTCACGTATGGGCGGTGAAAGCTGAAAGAGATGTTGAAAGAGTGCTCAAGATTCAGCTATTTGTATCTGCTGCTTTAATGACTATTTGCATCATTCCGATTGCATTTTGGTTACTTCCATCGTCGTTCACAATCGCTGGAATCTATCATTTGTCGCCATTTCATGCGTTCGAATGTGTGGCTATCGGTCTGTGGGGAGGTTGTTTTGTCGGCTTTATAACCGAGTACTTCACGTCGCACAGTTATCGTCCAGTACGTGAGGTTGCTCAATCATGCGAAACGGGCGCGGCTACCAACATCATTTATGGTTTGGCACTGGGGTACAAATCCGCCATTATTCCAATCACAGTGATATCGATTGCAGTCTATATCAGCTTTTCAGTAGCTGGAATGTATGGTGTAGCTCTGTCAGCTCTTGGATTTCTCGGAACGCTTGCCACTTGTCTCTCTATCGATGTGTATGGACCTATTTGCGACAACG
This sequence comes from Albugo candida, assembly GCA_905220665.1. Classification (NCBI taxonomy): domain Eukaryota; phylum Oomycota; class Peronosporomycetes; order Albuginales; family Albuginaceae; genus Albugo; species Albugo candida. The sequence continues at coordinate 452,256 of CAJNAR010000003.1, forward strand.
CTGGAGGTATCGCAGAAATGGCTGAGCTTCCTGCTGAAGTTCGAGATAAAACCGATGCTCTTGACGCCGCTGGAAATACCACTGCTGCCATTGGCAAAGGATTCGCGATTGGTTCTGCAGCATTGGTGTCACTAGCTCTATTTGGGGGATTTGTCACTCGCATTGAGGAAACAAGCATTAACATCCTATCGCCTATAACTTTTGCTGGGTTGTTTATGGGGGCAATGCTCCCATACTGGTTCACAGCTCTCACCATGAAATCGGTAGGTGTTGCAGCAATGGAAATGGTCAAAGAAGTCAAGCATCAATTCGCTACGATTCCAGGCCTTCTTGAAGGCTTACCAGGCCACGGTCCACCCGATCATGCTCGTTGTATCAAGATATCAACAGACGCGTCACTTCGAGAAATGGTGCCGCCAGGTCTGCTAGTGATGCTTTCCCCCATCATCGCTGGCACTTTTTTCGGCGTTCATGCTGTATGTGGTCTTCTTGTTGGCGCGTTGACCTCAGGAGTACAATTGGCGATATCTCAGTCGAACACCGGAGGCGCATGGGACAACGCGAAAAAGTATGTGGAAAAAGGATGTGTGACTATCGAAGACAAAGAAGGAAAGCTGATTGTTCAAGGAAAAGGAAGCGCAATCCATAAAGCGGCCGTTATTGGCGATACAGTGGGAGACCCGCTAAAGGACACATCAGGACCAGCTCTGAATATCCTGATGAAGCTTATGGCGATCATCTCGCTCGTGTTTGGCGACTTTTTCAAAAGCATCAATGACGGACGCGGTATCTTCAACATTGACCAACATTAAACTTCTAGGTGTTTTTTAGCCAATCCGATAAAGGCTAGTTTCTCGATTATAATTGGCTATTATAGCACACTTTTCTTGGGAATCGCTTTAAATGCTCCCTACAGTTTTGCGAACAAAGCGTCCTTCTAACGAGAACGCGTGGCTTCTAATTCCCAAAGTGTATGTATACATCGGCGCTAGTTTGCTGTTTCTCATTGGAAGCATTTTTGGTGCTGGATATACGTCGCGTACCTCCCAATACGCAGCAAATACTCGTCAAGCACTGAGGAATGCCAAGCCGACTGTCTTAGTCACTGGAGGATTGGGATTCATAGGAAGTCACGTTGTCGACGACCTCCTTTCCAATGCGTTCAATGTACGAATTTCCATATTGCCAATAACTGTGAATGACAACATTTTTGCTCAGGTTGTGATTTTTGATGACATGAGCAATGGGAAGAATCTTAATCGCGGAGCTGCTGCAATTCTATTAAAGGATATCACATCTATCGACGATTACGCATTCATTCCGTATAAAGTAAGAGATTTGTAATTGTTTTGCTAAAAAAACAATTTATTGGAAACGTTGTGCTAAAAATGCAATTTATTGGAATTTTTAGATTGATTATATAATTCATTTGGCTGCGGCGATATCTGTGGAAGAAAGCACACGAATGCCTGAGAAATATGAACGGATCAATTTTGAAGGATCTCGTAAAGTGCTGGAATGGGCAGCACTAAACGGAGTGAAGAAAGTTGTTGCTGCGTCGACGGGTGCAACGTACGGGATCCCAAAGGCCGAAAATCTTCCATTACGTGAAGAAGATGCCACAGGAGGGATATGTGCGTACGCCACTACCAAAATGAGAATGGAACATATCATGAAAGACTTTAATGGAAAATATGGTCTACCAAGCACAGCCTTGAGATTCTTCAACGTGTATGGTCCCCGACAAGATCCACATTCATCGTACAGCGGCGTCATTTCTTGGTTTATGGATGAAGCCATGAAAAATGGAACTATCAAAGTTAACGGTGATGGGACTCAATATCGCGATTTTGTGTACGTGAAGGATGTCGCTCGAGCTATCCGTATCGCCATGCTATCATCCGAACAAGGTTTTGATGTCTTCAACGTATGCACCGGAGTGAAAACCACCATAAACAAGATTGCTAGCACGGTCGTTGAGGCCTTCAAGTCCACTGCTGCAATTGAACACGTTCCTTTTCGACAAGGTGACGTCACTGAATCTGTTGGCAGCACAGCAAAAGCCGAACAAAAGCTGCATTTCCAAGCCATTTACTCGCTAAAACAAGGAATTGAAGAAACTCGAGATTGGTTCCGTCAAACGAACCACGATCCAGTGAACAATGTGTAGAATATTTGCATGATAATCCAATCTATTATTTCGACCGAATCGTATCTTGGTTGTCTCTAACACACGTCATCAAGCATTGGAGCCATCTTACTATTGGGCGATACCATCATGATTTGCTGCATTTTCCGCTGAAATCGTTCAGCGTATTGTCGTGGGGGAGCAGCCGAAATTCCGTTTTCATCACATTGCAAAATCTGTATCTTCCACCATCGCTCTAATCTCTTCTTCCACGTCCAAGTTTGGAGAATATCAATGACTCCAAACGTATAATAGTCAGGTCCCACAACAGCACACGCGAGATACCCAGGCTTCTCTAGCGCCCGTCTTCCGATCCAGTGACAGTTTTCATTTCTATCACAGCTCTTTAGCGCCTCAACAATTGAATGGCTGGTCCGATAATGACGAAGACTGGCTTTGTTGTACAAAAGAGGAATTTGTTCCGGAGGATACGCGTACGAGCTTTTATGACTCGAAGTCAAAGGCTCGTCACTGGATGCTAATAAGGACACTCGACATGTGCGATTGAATGTGAGGCGATTATGATACTCGATCTCCTGTAGCGTTTGTATCTCCTGCTCATTTTCTTGTTCTGGCTCCTCCTCATCTTTTGGACTATCGACTGGAGATGCTTGGTAACAGGAATCCGTGCTGTCTCCGGTCACAATTGATACAAATGAATCCGCATTGGAACGATGGCAAACACCATACGTTACTTTTCGTTTGCTTGGAGAAGACTTGAGCTGACTCACATCGAACGATGCTTGATCTACGACATATTTGGTGCTGTGCGTGCTCAAAAGGAGACTGTAATCCATGATTCCATGAGAACAAAGGAAGCGGCTGTCATTTTCTAATTGACGCACAACATCTGTCGCTATTTTGGCACTGTCAGACGCATACTCGACAAATGACGAAGCCTTACCGATTTCTGGCACTAAGCGGACTTTACGATGGAAATCGTTGTCTTTCAAGACAACATGCGGAAGATGGGCACCATGAATGCTATACACACAGCTCTCACTGAACAAAGGATTGCAAGCATCAGTGGCCAAGTTTCCAAGGAGAAAAGGGAGACTTACTTGCATCCAAACTTGAATGGGCTGCTGCAGTACGTGCAGATAACAGTCTTCCCGGGCGGAATTGGCTATAAAGCATAAAAGTTGACTTGCAAGTCGGACGTATTGTCGTCTTCGTACCTTTGCATTTCGGTCGACCCAAGAGCCTTTAATGTCGAAGAACTGATGCATGCTCACTTTGCCGATCACATTTCCCATCACAACAAAACTGAACGTTTGCCGATACATTTCGATGGAGTGACATCCATAAAAGCGCGTCAAGTGAGACATTGGATTTTCTTTCATGTACTGAATGTAATCAGGAAGCATTCGCAACAACACATTGCGCTCGCTCTTTGTCACTGTCTTCACAATGAACGAGTAATCCGCTGTGTAAAACATGAAAGCCCCACTTGATCCGCCAGACTGAATACGCTCATGACACGTCGATAGGAACGATTTTCGGTAAAGAGTTTCTTTGATCCCAAAGCCCTGACGCATATCCTGGAAGGAGAGAGGATGGTAGTCGGCAAATCGCACGGTCATTCCGAGTTCGTGTAAACGAAGATGGACAACACGGCGAGAAACCGACATCTTCGATGCATTGGAAGAAGCCGCGACAATTCCCCGCGTCGCGAAATGTAAAACTTCTTTGCGGAGTGCCACATTCAATTGCGGCTCAAGATCAATGTCAACATCACTGAATTCATCGTCATCTCGAATGTGATTGCTTTCTTCGTTCTGCTGCACACCTAATGATGCGGACGTGAGCTCTTTTTTCGTTCGCTGATCCGAATTCGACGACACGTTTGTCACTGAGAGCCATATGATCAGATCAACAACGCCTCTGGACGTCTGCAAGAATGATAATGCGCTTTGCGTTTTGACTGTGATGGAAATCGATCGGTATCGGTCGGCGATCACATACGCCAGCCATAAGGAGATGACCACAAACTGATAGACGAGATAGGTGAATGTGGAAATTCGAGCGATTTGGATGACGTCTTTCTTCACATGCAATGCTTCTCGCATGCCCGCAAACGTATGCGATCGCTTCTCCAAAACTGAAAAGGCTACAGCAGACAGAACACAAATTATCACAATGCTGTAATACACGAGCAACGATTCAGTATCAGTCTCATTGATCGCACAATTCACCACTTTGCGATTTCGATGAATTTCACTGTCAGAAAGCCATAAACCCAAGCCGACTAAACCTCCCGTCGTCCACGCAAACCAATGATAAAATACCATATTTTGCTTTGTATTTGTGAAAGGATTCGTACAAGACTGGTATAAATCAAGGGACATATTAAGGAACCAGCATTCGGAAGAAACAGCTACTGATTGAGTGAGAATGCCTAGCACTCGACACTGCGCGCTGGTCGCAAGGTATTGATTCCAGCTAAGCTCAAATCGAACGGCGTATACCAAATCGACCACAGCCTTCCAATACAGAATGGGATTGGGATGACGTCGCCACTTTTTTCTACGCGAGTACATTAACACAATGATCGCACAGCTTATCATCGATACAAAAGCGCCTGTATGCGCATACAAAATGTGTATATTTTCATTGTACTGAATCACAAACGGATGCGAGGTTGGGATAGCGATCAATGTTGTCGGTTTAGAAGACAACGCAGCTAAGCCGTTCACAGCACTTTGTTTAATCGTATTCATCTAATCGGACAAGAGTGAAACCTATGAGTAATCCCTTCGCAAATTTCGGCCATGTAAAGGAACGATCCACAAAAGCAGCCGATGAGACCAATCAATCTTTCTGAAATCTTTTGAAAAGGCGTGATTGGCTACAAGTATCTGACTACATTAACGTAGGAAGGATATGGAGCCTCTTGCAGGATGGGTTTTCTGCGCTACGGCGAGGGATCTATCGACTATCGTGCACTGTCTTGTGCTACGCTAGACAAAGTAGAGGTCTCACTCTTCGAATGCGCCATCCAGCTTCTATTATTGTTCGCTATTGTGTCTGTAGTAGTCTCTTTACTCAGCTACCTATCTCCTAAATTTCCTATGGGAATCGATTCAACCGAAACATAGCTCTACGTTTTCGCTTCCTCGTATGACACCCGCCTTTCTAGCGGTGACATTATCTGCCGTTAAAGTCCTTTTGACGCTTCCTGGTGCTCGAGTCACGTAATGCTGACGCCACTCAGCGTGGTACACACGAATGAACATGATGTATTCCTTCTAACGGCATTGAGATACTAACGAGAACCTAACGGTTGAAATGGGCAATTCGCACGAGAAAAGTAGTGAATACAAAGGTCCATTCGGCGACATTGTGGGTTTCATTCCTTCACACAATAAGTCGACATGTTCGAATAACAGCGTTACTGTTTAGGAATACGACCAACTCGCACGTAAATATGAAGCGCTAACAAAATCACGCAAAAGCGACGATATACACGCGAATTTCAAGGTATCATTAAAGGTGAACATTCGCATAAGACTGATTTTACGCTGATATCAGACCGCTTTCCATCTTTACGTACCCGATACAATGCCACAGCACTTGCGAACGCCATTGGAAGACTTTGGAGTGTTTATATATCGCTTATGTGCGCTGCAAAATGAGTCAAATGCAAGCGATACGATCGGACACATTTCTTTACCATCTTTTGTTCGAGCGGGTCGGTTAATAGCGAAAAAGCGAGCTAAACTCTCACGTCTGCTACGATAGTCACTCGTTGTACCCGTCTATCGCCGCAATCGATTCTCACTTCCATATATTCTCTATTTGATCCACAAGGATGCAATGCGATTGAGAGGAGTCAAATGCAGCGTTTATTTCTCTCTGTGTTGCTGATGATGCAGGAGAATGAAGCAGTTCCCTCGACAGCCTATATAGAAGTCACAGAAGCTCTGACAACCGCATTGATGAGCGACAACGACACTGTGCAATCTGAGCAATTCGTACAATGGACTACTTCCGTTCTTCCACTATTGTACTCTGTTATCTCCACGTGGATGTCGTCAAAAGCTTTGGAAACATTTGCAACAAGGAGCTACTCGTCCCCAAAGCTCACCCATCGATCCGAAATTCTTTCATTGTAAGAAGCTTTTATCGCAATGTTTGGTTTATCAATCAAATGACATCTGACAGACCGCAATTCCACTTGCTATCGTGCGTAACGACTCATCTGCAAGGCGATATCGATCGTATTTACACAAGCATGGAAGACGGACTCAGTTACAATCGCTTGTGTTTTCACCTTTTGGGGTATTCCGGGCCGACTTTGATCGTCATTCAAGATGTAGAAGGAGGTAGGAGCGCGCAAGGTACGAGCATTTCAGACTCATTCTTTTCGTTTGTAGCGATATTTGGAGCCTTTTGTGACACGGAATGGAAAGAATCCAATCGATTTTACGGTGGAAATGGATGCTTTCTATTTCGCTTCAGACCTGATTTTCACATATATCGGGCTGCCACGTTACATCAAAGTGGAAATCACATGTATCTCAACACAAAAGGATTCAGTCTTCCTCGAGGCCTCGGTGTAGGCGGTGATCTGACTGAATTTCGTATGTTTCTGAGCGAGGATTTTGATGAGAAATGCTACACGACGACGCGATGTCTGTCGTATGAACCGGGTCCTTTGTCGAGTAGAAAGCGCTTCAGCATCGCTTTGTTGGAAGTTTGGGGATGTGGTGGGGAGGAAAGTATGCTGAAACAAAAAGCTCATCGACAGGATACCGCCGATATGATTGCTCATGCTCGAAAGGTTGACAAAGCTCAATTCGTTGGCAATGATTTCGATAAAGAAATGTTTTTGGGGCGCACATTCGGTCATGGAACAAATCAAGCTCGTGTCGTGGAAGACCAGTCATAGCATGCACAGTGAGAATGTGGACAATGTGCAACTTGCGCTGTATTTGTATCATGTAGACCTTCTTCTACGAGATGCTGAAAGACTATTGTTTTGTGTTTGTTGCGCTACTTGTTCCTGAATCAAAGCTGGCTCGAGTTCATCCATATCTTCAATTCGATCGTTTCCAGAGGTTTCGTTACTATCACTGGGATCAAAGTGAAGCCGTCTCGATGACGCAAACACATTGCAATTTTCATCATCGTCATAATCGCCTCGATATGCTTTACAAACACGTAATTTCCCTTGCTTTGTACCATAAATGAATCCTCCACCGGGGATCGGATTGAACAAGGCGATATTCACATCGTCAGTGTCGCTTTCCACGTGAGAAAGAAGCTTCATATCGTCCCAGCGATATATTCTAGTCACGCGATGTGTCGAGACCATATTTTCCCTTGCACAAAAAAAGAGTGAGCTTTAAGAGAAAAGTCGCAACAACAGACCGCACCTTTGCATGCGATCACGCACTCCGTAGCCGAGTAATGCATACGCCGATCCTGGAGAAATCTTGACAGACGTGACTCCACCTGCCAGCGTTTCTGCCAAGTGACAGGTTTGTATAATCTTGCCTAGATCATTGGCTTCAAGAGATATCAAGGTAAGCCATGTCGACTGAACCTCAGAAGCGAGCTGATATCGTTGCGCGCGTTGCGCTCGAGAGAAGCGCAAGCGACTTAGTGCGATATTTGGTCGTATCTGAGGATGTCCTTGTGATACCAACTGAGGTCGTCCTGGCGATCGAGCCATTCCAAAGGGATACTGACGATGCAATTGAACGCTGGTTTGCTGTAATCGCGCACGTACACGACGAAAATGCTGATTCATATACTCGTCCATGGTACTTGAAAAGTCAAAGGATGCCGAATGCGCCATTGAAACAGTGTTGAGGGTTTGCAGTGATGGAAGGCTCATTTGTCTGGACCGATTATTGGAATGATGTTGCGGTAGAGTTGGCAGCGCGACGTTCTGTATACTTGGAATCGCATTATGCACGGATATACGCGGGATCGGGACTTGATTCACTTCATCGTTAGAGCTGGATCCATCTTGAACGCTGTCATGCGCGAGAATTTGCTCGAGATCGTTGATTGCTTCCATCTCCAGCTCTTTCTCAGCTTGACGCAACGAGAGATCCGCACAAATTGCGAGATACCGCCCGCATTTCGAGATATCAAAGCCTCCATCGTTATAGATCAATGCATGTGACAACACTACCCGGCTATTATGCATCGCTTTCTTCAAAGCCGATGGCTCGGTTGATAGAGCCCACGTCGGATCGAAATCCCATAACGTGATCGTTACAGTCAGATCGGATGAAGATGCATGCCCCTGTGGTCGCTACTCATTCAGAAAAAAGATCAGTACTGATGCTTCTGAGTTATAAATCGTACATTATAGCGTTCATTTGCTTCTCCAACCAAAATTTTGGAATGATCCGGCAGGAAAGTAACGGAACGTAATGTCTGATAGCTGAACATTGCAATACGAGGGCAACTATGCTGTAAGATATGAACCGTTAGTCAACGGATACAAATCGAACGACATGAACTGGACCTGGTAATCCCATGTGTAGACGCACGTTCCACTGGCGATCGCAAGAATATCTCCTGAAGGATGGAATGAAATCGATATGATTGCATGACGAAGTGCTGTGACGTATAAACATCGCCCTGATTCGATATCCCAAAATCTACAGAACGATTTGAGTGTCTTTGTATACCATTGCGTAATGATCGATATACCTCACTTGGAATCCCAGGCATCCGGAAGCAACAAATCTCGAATTGGTTGGATGAAACTTGACACTCCACGGCGTTCGGGGATGTCCGACCAGCGTCTAAAGGAAATAAGGTAGTGCGAGATCAATGATGTATCCTAATTGATAACCAACCTGCAGAATCCTTCCGGTCTCATAGCATATGATCTTCACAGTATGGTCTCCATGAGTAGATGCAAACAGTTTTCTATGCGATAGGACCGTTTATCACTTGAGCGAAAGTATTGTAGTGATATAAATGCTTACCCGTTCGGACTGATAGCGATAGAGATTGTCGATTTGGTGGTGTCGGGAAGTTGAGAATAGCGACTCGAATGCTAATAAGTGATTGTGAATTGTCGATCGTGTCGAGGAATAGTGAAGAAAATACCAGTTTATACTTTGATTGCACTTTGTTGCTCCAGCCAGCCTTCTTCCGTACGAATAGAAGCTTTATTGCTCGTCAAATTTCCACATTCCCGAAGCTTTAGCATTTGTTGTATATTCTGTAGTGAATTCGTACTTTGGAAAGAGTATGGAGCTCCTACAGGATTCAAATCACTGAGAGCACGTTCCCATAGCTTTGTACCCGGTTCCATAAAGCAAGGAACAATTACAAAACGAGGAGATCAAAGTGTGCGCAGGGGCTCGGAAGTTTTTTATTTACTGAAAATGTATCAGTTGCTTCGATTTAGGTTGCATGAATGTAGCACAAAGGTGGACAATACTTGCAGTAAAAACCAATGAATAAATAGGAAAGACTGCACGCGTCCGTGCGCTTGTACACCGCAAACTATGGAGCACATTTCAATTGCTCATTGGCTATATCTCATCAGCATCCAATGAGCGTCACAAAGCGTATCGGAATCGTCGGCGCTGGCGCAGCGGGACTGAGTATGTGGCCTATGTGATGACACTATTTAATTGTGCATCCATGCTTCAGTTGTGGCGAAAACACTACGTGCTGCCAATTTCAACATAACTGTGTTTGAGAAATCAAATTTTCTCGGAGGTTTATGGAAGTACTCGGATCAAACGCACACGGATGCTACTCTTTATGAGGTTTGAATTCGATGTATATCGATTCTTTGAGTGTGAATTGTGTACTTTAGTCACTGCATACAAACTTACCGACAACTGTCATGCAATTGAGCGATTTCCCTTTCGACAAAGACATTCCATCGTTCCCTTCCCATACTCAAATGCTGGAATACCTCGAGCAGTATACTGCACATTTCGAGGTAAGCGACTATGAAAGAGGTGTGGAGTGGTCTATGACAGTCGAATGCATATAGATATCGGAGGTGGTTCAGTTGGGCTGTCACGTGGAAAGGATTGAGTCGGTCCAAACAGCCGACAAATCTTTGAAAGTTTGTTTACATTGGAAGAAACAGAACAAGTCAATGGTGGAGACATTTGATAAAGTTGTGATATGTAATGGGCATTTCGCAAAACCGGCATACCCAACGATCAGAGGGATGCATTTCTTTGAAGGCATGCAAGCTCATTCTCACGATTATCGCACACCAAAACTGTACGAGAATAAAAGTATCCTTTTGATCGGAAAAGGACCTTCCGGGGACGACATCTCGAAAGAATTGGTGAATTGCGGTGCAAAAGAAGTGATTGTGTCGTATCCGGGGTACAATACATCTGACCGTGATAGCATTTTGGAGGATGCGAGTCAGACAAGTGAGAAGCGCTTATTAAAGCCTCCTATACAGTACATCGACCACGATAAAACCTTTGTGTTTCAGGATGGAACACAATGTGCTGCTCCCGATGTCATTATGTACTGCACTGGATATCAGTACACTGTCATGGATCTCGTGCCGGATGGACTCCTTTTTCCCAACAGTAAAGCTGCACATGGATTTTCTTCGACTATGCAACAATCTGCTCAATTTCGCTCTATAATGGAGGAGGCAGCAAACGGGAAAGTGGTGGCACCGCTCTATGAGCATATACTCTCTATACAGAACCCAAACATCGCATTTGTCGGCTTACCATCCAAAGTGGTGCCATTCTTATGCTTTGAGTTGCAAGCAAAATGGCTCAGCGCTGTGTACAAAGGCGATCTAAAATTCACAAAATCAGAAATGATTCAGCAGTTTTGGAATCAAGTGATGCAATCCGAGTCCGCAATGCGTAAATTCCATGTGTTGGGGACCATGCAGCCCGCGTATATGAGGTTTGTGCCAATTCAGGATGCAGTGCCTGCTATTCACACCATTGTCTTCCAGAAAGCTCGCAATGCAAAGCAACACAACACTCGATGAGAAAGTATTGGACATGTACGATGATTGTGCAATTCTGCGAAAATCACATCCGTTTGATTACCGCAAAGCTCAGTACCATTACGATGTTGAACGGAAGACTTGGACACGCCAGCTGCCAGCGAAATAGCAAGTCACACGAGATAAGGTCTCCAGATCCACTTGCTTGGAAGAAAGCCTGTTAGATACAACAAGACAGCATTGTATAGATTCTACACACATTTGGCAGGGCACTTGTCTCCTAATTTCTACAGTTTTGACCACTTCAGATACGAAAGTACGTGCACGGCAGTGTCACGAACATCAGGATCGGATTCCTGCTCGACGCTTGCCAGCGAACTTACAACATTCAGCACATGATTCGTCAATGCGTCGTCCTTGAGCTCTTGAACAAGCAGATTGAGTGTTCGCAATGCTCGGAAACGCAAATTTGGAGTGCGAGAATTGCATTCTTCCATCACGACCTTTATAACATCATCCAGCTTTCCGACCTTGTGCAATTTTACAGCCAGCTTCTCGATAGCGCACAGGCCTGTAAGCTTACCATTGAATGTGGATTGCATGCTGTTCATGATAGCCTTCAAGACATCGGATACGAGCCACTCATTTCCAAGACAATTGACAAGGTTGACAAGGTCGTTGCAGCAAGCCCATCGGACCTCATGAATTGGATCTTCTAGAAATCCCAAATAGTTTGTAGCAAAATCGCTGGGAAACGCACAACTATCCGCACGATTTGCCCATGCAGCGATACAATGGATTGATTGTACGCGAATTCGCCAAGATGGAGAATGAATGAGCTTCCGTAACACGGGAAAGCTCAAACTCAGGAGCAATTCAGCCGACTTGTTGCAATTCCGGGTCGTCTCCTCAAGCAATGCAGCTCGAACACTCGAATCTTGACTTTCATCTAGACACTGAGTAAATATGGGAACAAGATCTTCGTAATTTTGCTCTCCAATGAGACTCAATGATTTACCCACAAATCGTGCAAGCGCTAGTCTCACAATCACAGAAGCATCCGTTGCCAATCCATACGTTGCAGGGAGAATAGACCGAACGATCTTGTTCTGTGTTGCTACGATCAGCTCACGTGGGTTTCCTTCTGCTGCGCTATCGTTTTGAAGTTCGAGTTGCGCCACCTGATGTACCATGCGCCCCACAACTTCACCAGTGGACGACTCATGTTCCTCGGTATCCATCTTCTGGTCGTCTTCTGTCGTCGATACGGATGCAGTGATATTGCCACTATTGAGTTTGATCATCGATTCTGCCATATCGTACGCGATCTCCACGCAAGCTTTGCGTACTTCCATTGTTGGATCGCGTATAATCCCAATAAAATGATCAACAAAGACATCGGCATATTCCTTACCAAAAATCAGACATAAAGAAGGAAGCATTCGGGCTGCTTCCACACGCACTTGCCAGGACGTATCGCATACGTAAGAATTCACCAGAGGAACCATTTGACAGTACAACAAGCGCAAAGAAGGATCAAGTCGCTTCATTTCGCACAATTGCGGATTTGTATCGGGTTCGAGAAGAACGGCTCGAAGGATATTGGCAACTTGTAAGTAACTTTTGACGGCAAATGTTCGCACAATATCGTGATTATCGGACGTCGCTTTCTCCAGCAGATGAACGATCCACTCGAGCTTGCAGCTTCCAACCACATTTGCAAGCTGAGCCAAAATCGAAGTAACTGCACGTCGTACAAGAGGATTGTCATCAAGAGCCAGTCGATCCACCATACCTCGTAATTGAACGAGGATGTCTCCTGATGTTCGCGCATACACATCTGAAAGTATTGCGATAGGAACGATTCGAGCAGTTGGGCTGGAACTTGTACTCAATTTTGAAATCAGCGGAATGATCATTGTATCGACTTCTTCATCCGACATCGCCTTTATCAGTTCTCGCAAGCAGTGAACCATCGCATCCCAAGTTGCATGATTCTCAATGATTGCGAGGCTTTCCAAAACGTACAGAATCAATGCGATAAGCAACTGATATCTCGTTTTCCTCTCTTCAAGCGACGCGCTGCTGGCTTCACCACTTTCTTCTCTCGAGCAATTTGACTGATGATAGAGTGGAGCTATGCGTTTTCCTAATGAGCCCAAGATATAAATTGTTCGAATGACGACACTCTCTCCTTTATCGTCGTGACTGTGAATGGTGCCGAAAAGATTCAGCAAATACCGACGTTCGGCTGACATTTCTGCACGTGTCGAACCATGCTGTTGCACTCGGTCAAATGATGCTTTGAGAACTGATTCTACCCTCGAGTTTGGCAAAATTTGGGTCAAGAACGCATCGCGCGCTGCATCTTCGTTTGATAAAGATTGCTCACAATTATCCAGATCATCGAGGGTCAAATATCGAAAGATACCGCAACAGAATTCCATTGGAAAATGCAGTATTGCTTGATGAATCTTGGCTTGAAAAACTCGGAACGACATTCGGTCTTGTTCTGGTACAGGACGCTCAGTTTTTGGTTGACGAATGTTCATACAAAGCTGCTTTCTTAACGATTTGTAATCACTCGCTGAAATTACAATCAACTTGAGATGTAGAGGTCGTTCTGCACGCTCGATTCTCGATAAAGCTTCTTTATGCGTCAGATTTGTGATGTATTCGTTGTTTAGACCGACTAACCAACTGGACCGCTTTACACCAGCTTTCGCTGCGGCCCCCGTGGATTTGATATCAACCACCACTGTTCTCTACACGATCCAATATGTCAAGATTTGGGAATTCTATCAAAGCGGAATGTCACGCACCTCCAAGATGTTCTCAACTGTCAGCCCAAGCGGACCAACTGGAATTACTACTTCATAAATCACACCCTTTGTGCATTTCTCCGGACAAGAAGGGTCCCAGTCATAGCCGATAATGTGACGAAAATCTGGAACTGTTCGATGCTCATCAAAGTAATTGTTCAAAGCAACGTCAGTGTTTAAGTCGGCCATCAACAATACTTCCAGAATAGATTGCATGTTTGCGGATTGGTCGTCAATTGTTGCCCCAATGATGCCGGCGACCTGTTCCAAGTGCGTCAATCCGTATGACATTGACGGTGTTTCACTTGCCTGTATCTCCAATTTATCGGAATCAGCTAGCGAGACATTGACCACATCACACGTTGACAATGTGTCGGATTTCACAGCTGTATCGATCGTTTTGATTTCAACACATGAGTCGCTTAGCCGTGATTCACAGATCGAATGTGGTTGCAACAGACGCTCAGATGACCTGTCCACGTGGTTTATATCCTGTGGCCGTCGTAGGCGTAAAATAGAAGGGATCAATACTACCTCACGTGATAGCTCATTTTGTAACTCGGCTGCATTCAATCGGTCCACCACGATGTCATTCACCGAGATGAGCACATCGGCTTTGAGCACACCAGCACGACCAGCAACACCTTTTGGTTCAACATTTTGCACTACAAGACGACCAAAGATATTTCCGATTTCCCATCCCAAAACACCCTTCTCCGAGATCGAGATCTCATACACACCCGAATCTGTGGTCCCTACGCAAGGTGCTTCGTAGCAATCGTCATCCTCAGCAGACAGGCGTGCGATCTTATTCAACGGCGAAGTGAGTGGTTTAAGATAGTGAGAAGCAATCGGTAAGAGCCCAGTTTGTTTGGTATCTTCTTCGATGAGTGGAGAAGGTTTCTGCATCGCATCATTACTTACTGCCATTTCCTCGCAAAGTGTGTTGCCTTCCGTAAAGTATAGCTCCACGGCTTCGTGCACGTTATTATTAGTTCTCTTTAGCAAATTCATCAAAGTCTCGACTTGCACATGTCCGCCGAGGATATCTCTCAGCTCATGCACCTGTTTATGGTTTCGAGCGTCGAGAGCCTCGGGCAAGTCCGAGTATGGATTCCGAATGTTTTGATAGTAATAGTCCAAAGCTTTGTTTGGATCGCCATCAGCTCTGACCAGGAACTCAATCAGCTGTTCCCGAGAGACTTTTTTCTTCGCTTTGGACGGATTTCCCATTATCACACTTTGTAAGACTTCAATCACATTATCGTCAATTTTGTCCATTTTCCTGGTCGTGCGGAATCTCAACGTCGACTGAGGAAGCCTCTGTAGGAGTAGTAAACGGATCGATCAGAAACTTGCGACAAGAATTAAAACACAACAGAATACGTCGATGCGCACGTTGCGTGTGAGGGGTTTCTGCTAAAGAATGCGCTTAGACAACCTCATAAATTAATATAGAGCTTTTAGTCTATGCGCTGCTTTGATAGGTTATAATCGCCGTCGCTTATGGGGACTCTCATCTGTGGAAGCTGTAGGGACGATTTCTACTGTTTCCGGTGGGCAAGTCTTTTTGCACGTACCAATGATAAAGTGCTCTGCTGTTTCTTCGTCGAATTCGCAATGAGAAACGTGTAATTGGCACTGGAAATCTTGTGAAAAATCCTCAATCAACACGATCGTGTCATGACGAATACCACTTCCAGGTAAAGCGGACAGAACTTTGTCCAAATGGACAGATAATGATGCTTCAGCACACTCGCCTTCCTCGTAAATCGTACTTGCGCCAATTGAGATTGTCGGCTCATTCATACCCAATTTGCCTTTTAGCACTCGACTGATGAATTGACGCAAAGTTGTACGTTCCGTGTCGATCGCTAGGTCGGTCACATGCTGGCTGCATGCAAGGCAGGATGTGTTTGGTGGTGACAGCTTCACTGGATTCAAAAGAACTCCTCTGGAATCCCACATTTGGTTGCAATAAGTATAATGACATGCTTGACTGATCGGCTCATGACCTTGTAGGATTCTGAATGCTTCCAGAACTTGAAGACCTGCTACGATGGCATTTGTGGTCGCAATTGCAGGAACGATGTTTCCTGCGATGCCCTTACAGTTGAAAAACGAAACTCGTGGTATATTGAATACCGCTGCTCGAAGATTGGCTGCAGCTGTGATAAACTCCATAGCTAGTGAATCATCTTTATCAAACTCAAAAATACCCAAGTGTTGGCGAGTCGCTTCTTTGTGGAGCATACGCACGATACAAGACTGGAAATATTCCACACACATGGAAAGGGACCAAATGTCTCGTGGGTCTTGTTCTCCCGAAACGGTGGGTTCTGCCACTTGACCTGAGTTATACAATCTATTTCGCTCAGATAAAAGTGCGATGTCAACGATATCCTCAAGTACCAACGGATTTGGAGTTTTCTCAGCTGTTTTGTACAGATTCATCTCAATCTTCTTTTTGATTTCATGTTCGAACAAACCTCGAAACACACCCCAAGCGTACTGTTCGCAAACTTGTATATCATCAAAATCCATGGAGATAGAACGCGTCACAAGTGGCATAAATGTGGATGTTTCATGGCCATTTGGATCTTCCCATAGCATCGAGTCTTCCATTTTACCAAATAAAAGTTTATAACATTCTTTTGCCCACACAATGCAATGAACTATTTTGTCTGGGGTGCTTCGTATCGTACAAATCGGATAGACTTTTGATGTGATTTTGGGTGTGCATTCGTAGCATTCCGTCTCACCTTTTCTTATAACCGAAACTTGACCCAAGTATCCTGTTGTACCGCTCTCAATAAGCGGGATATTCGTAGACAAACACAAACGATTCACGTGCTTCCTTGCATCGATGTTATCGAGTGCATTGAATACCAAAGAAAACTCTTTGAAAAAAGGGATCCCAAATTCACTTGACTTTACGTTCTTATAATGTGCTTGGATCTTTGCGTTTGGATTGAATGAATTGACGACTTCTTTCGCTATCATCGCCTTACTTTTTGTCACATGTTTCGATCGGAACAAGAACTGCCGATTGAGGTTTGAGACGTCGATAGTGTCCAAATCGATAATGTGTAGGTTTATGAATCCACTAAGCACCAGATTTTTTAGCAGCTCACATCCTATCGAATAGCGCGTAACTCGAATTCAATGTGGATCACTCAAGTAACAGGTACTGGCGACAATTTACCGATTCCGCCAGCGCCAACAACGAGAATCTTTGCATTTTGTATTGTATTGTATGTTTCCTCTCCCTAATACATCACGCATTTCAGTATCTCGTCAGTTCGTTCAATTTAACACGTACCAAAACTTGCTTTAGATGAGCGGTCATAACGACAGCAGAGATACCGGTAGAAACAATATCGCTACAAGTCAAAGTCTAATTATAATTATGAGGACGGAAGACCGCTTCAATCTTAGCCACAAAAGCTGCTTCTTACGACCAAATGTGATACAGTATAAGGAATATAATGCTCAAACGACCACAACAGCCAAACGCTTGTTTTGATGAAGTAAGAACCGCAAATTCATCGCATATTCTCTTACAAAATTATCGCAAAAGAGTACATGTCGGAATCACTAATTTGCAACAGAATTCGATTCATGATACATATATACGCGGCGTCAATCGTGATGCAGACTGGTCTTTGGGACGTTCCGTCTTAGCAAAAGAGTCCAGAGCGTTTGCATATTCACAACAGCTTCATTGGGAGGGGAATGAGCGAGAAGAATGTGGAATGAACAAAGAGAATGTTCTGATTACAGGGGCTTTTTCATCGCAGAAAAGGAACTTGTTATGCGCAGATGAAGTATTGCATAAGAGTTGTGAGACTCCGAGAATGGAAACACCAGAGATCGGAAAAAGTGGTTTGAAAGATTTGGGAGAGCAGCACATGTCGAATGAAATGGGGTATCCCCAGCAGAGAAATGCGGTTGTGAAGCTGTCTTATTCGACACAAAATAGACAACTGTCCAGACCGGTTGGAAATATCATTGACGCAAACAGCGGAAAAACAAGAGGCTTTCTGGCTTGCAAAGATAAACCGTATTGGAAGGAAGTGAATACTCAGATGACAGGTGAACTAGCTCAGATACAAAAGGTATATAGTGGAGCGTCAAAGGAACTTCATGCAGGAGATAAGATGAATATCACGGGTCAACTCGATGATTCTGGGAATGGAATAGGCTCACTGACCATGATTGACCGAAATCGAAGCATGGTATTGGCATCTTTACAAAACATTGCCAAAAGTCCCATTCTGCCTACCCAAACAAGAATCATCAAGGAACAAGAAAAGCTTCTCGCCATTCCACATGAAGAGTCCAAAGTGCTTGACGTCACTAATTATGGCTGTTTACAGGAAAACTTGAGTAAGAGAACGGCGAAACACTTCACTTATCCCAAACTTTCCAAAGTGAGTGACACAAATGGTTCAGAGGTTTTCTCAACCAATAACGATTCACGAACATTGTATTTTCGTGGCAAGAGATCTTCACCTATCAAATTACCCGTCGTCGTACATGACCATATTGATTTTACCCAAAGCAGAGATATGTGTCCGACTCAGACTACCTGTGACTCGAATCAGTATCAAACCACCAATTCAGAAGTGTATAGTCCGATTTACAAGGCAAACGATGCACGAATCCTGTATAGGACTTCAGTATCCACGGCGACGTCAGAGTTTGAGAAGAGGAAGGACAAGATCGATGCACGATATGCTCGTTCTTTTCAGACTTTAGCACAACACGACCAAGCACGTATTCAAGAAGAGAAAGCTGCCTTAATCAAGGCCGAAAGAAGGTCACGATATCATGCTTCTTTGAATTATGACTATCTGAATGGATGTCACACAAAGGAACAAAAATCAGATCGAAGAAGCCAACAGATGCAGAAGAAACATGGCGGAGATTCATTTCTTCGAATGTGGGCGGGAAGTGCAGAGTCTCCATTCAACGAAAGCAAGAGTAGCGCTTGTGCAAAAGACTAGACACTCTTTTGCTTGGCATAGAGTAAGGTCTCTGCTGAGCTCTGCAGAAACGTTAGGCTTGTCCATTGGAGGAAGCTGGTATCGCATATTTGGACGAGCATTGATAGTACATAAGTTCAGTATGCGCGTGCTCCATGAATACATGTAGTCGATGCAAAATGGGCGATTACTTTATGATATAAAGCACGAAGAAAAGCACAAATGCGATTAGAATCGCGGCAAAGCGGATGTAAAGAGTACACGATGAGACATCATGATCAAGAGGATGAAGAACATCGCTGCGCCACATAACCACCATTATGCTCACTAAAGTCAAAATTCCGATAGTGAGACCTGAAAGTGCCAGCATCAGCTACGGAAATGATCCGTGTGGGAATATTTGCACATAATTCAAAAATGGTTCACGTACACATCTGAAAGACTTTTGTTTACGATTTTTATCAGAAGGCTCGTTCCTTGTACTCGGAATGAATGCTTCATGGCTGGATCTATACTTGATAGCGTTCATCTCCTTCACGACGGCTACAAAGATCAAAGTTGAGAGGAAGTCAGCGATGAAAGGAGCACATATACAGCGAATTTGGAGTAAGAGATTGAATAAAAAGATATTTTAACAGAACAAATAGAAGTCGATGGGTCTGATAAATGAATTTTCTGGTCAAGATGGCGACATATGTCTGCTTTGCGCTGTAATGTAGACTACCCGCGTCCCATAAGTGGATCGCATGAACCCACGATACACCAATTGACATACCAAGCAGCAGCATAATCACACATTGATGCCACTGCTCTAGCCGAGATCCATTCATACTTTCATTAAAGTTGGCAGCTTTGGAAGATTGAGTCGCACTAATGTTGGCTGGCTCCCCCGTGCGCTGCCACACGTACTGAATCTCAGCTGTCGTAGAATACTTGTTTCTTTGTCTAGAGTCATTGCGGGCGAGATATAGACGCTGTAAAAAGCACTCTATTTGCTGTTTCGACCAGGACTTGTGTATCACGGTGCTCATTGCGAAAAGATGAGTCCGCAATGCAATGACCGCACGGAGCGACCGTTTATGGTCTCACACGCCATCAGGATGTAAAAAACCCCAAATATCTAATTCTTATGGATTGCCACATCCATCAGATTCACTCATCAGCTGCAAAGCCACTGCATTGGAGTGATGGTTATTTGTTATTGACATAGTCTAGTTTTCGCTCAAAGGTTTTTATTCCCACACAAAAACTTTCCTTCCTATTGGATCCTCCAGCACATACAATGAGATTCTACTACTCGATTCGGAGACTAAAAAAAGGATCGCTCATACCGTTCCATATTCTGAGCTGCTCAGATAGCAGACTCTGTGTGCGTTGGCTTCATTCAGTTCCTCTAGGGTCATAGGAAGCGAAGAAGAATCTTGTAGATTCCCACCACCACTTTCGTTGACTGGTAGCATAGAAACCGGTGTAGATACACCGCTTATGCCATATTTGCGCAAGGCTGGTTCTCGATACAAGTCGCTTTCGCATTGACGATTTGTGGAATGAGTTTGATCAGGATGGCTGCTGAGACAATTCCAAGGATGAGAAAGCAAAAGCGTTGATTCGTGAGCGTGACTAAAGTTATTGGTTGTCCTCGCCTTGCTTGTAATCGTCGATGCGTTTAATGCGCCCTCCTGTATACGACGGTCCTCGCTCTCGTGAGCAGAATATTTTTGAGTTCTTCCGTATGATCGCTCTTTGTCTTGTATGTACCAAAACAATGCCACAATGTAGGTTGTCATCAATAGTATTAAAATACAGGCACTCTGCATTCTGGTAGCACGAACAAGAAAGAATCCTGCCATTGCAGCCTGATAGATGAGCAGTGACCATGTCGTTGCATGCATGGATGTTCTGGCGATGCTTCCTCGTCCTTTGATGCGTGGACGCACGTAGAGAAGTTGATACTTGTCAGAGGCGTGTTGAATCATGATATAGAGAACACCGACAGGCACAACCAGTGGCACTACTGTGCTAAAGGTCAATATGATTGTCAGCATACTGATTTGAACAGCCGATTGCGTTCCAATGTAGAATGGAGAAGCTTCAACGGCGGTACAGTGCTCTTGAATTGTCAAAGCTCGGGGGTTTTCCCACGCAAATCGAACGTACTCGCCAATTCGGAGTAAATTTACACTTGTGCCGATGAAACACCGTTGTAAGATATAACTTACGTAGAATATCCCTGAATTGCGCAAAAATAACATCCCCAACATATCCAGAAGCTGATCAGCTGAGTCGCGAAGATATAGCAATGCTGCATCAATGGAAACGAACGCGAGGCTGGGTACAAATAGGGTATTGAAAATCAAATATATCACAGACAGACGTAAAACTGTCCGCTCTTTGTCTGACTCCGTCGCAATCGGCTGAATCCGACCTGCAAATTGTAAAATATTCAGTAGCACTGAGTTGATCATGATAAGAATCAAAGTTGGAAAGAAGGAAATCATCAATTTTGCAGCATGATAAGAGACGTAGCGATCCACCAAATCACTCAATTTATCAAATACTTCAGAGACAAAATCCACTTTGGAATGTGCTGCTGCTGGTGCGGTGCCTGATATTGTCGATGTCACTGCGACAGGTGATGTGAATAGAAACAGGATAAGCAAAATACATACATTCACAGCAGTGAATACAATTGTTCGTTTTGCAAAAGGATACGAAACACTTTGCCAATCAATATCATCAGGCTCAGGTGCCGCTTGCAAACTCCATCGAGTCAGACCTAACTCACGAGCATACCGATTCAAACGATGAAGTAAATGATCCGGAAATCTTGACAAAATTGATGCGATGGAGCTGTGCCGAACTCGACGTACGAAACGAGCACGGTGTCGAGGACTTCGGAAAATTAGGAACGCTCGACCAGCCCCTCTATTCTCACCAACAATGTGTTGAAGACAATCCTGCTCAGCAGCACGGAGCATGCTGATCTTATTTTCCAAACTGCGTTCATTTTCTTGGAATTTCCTGATTGCCAGTCGACGCTTTTTTTTTGAATTTCTGTTGGACGAGCATAAGATTTGACGTAATGCTGGCATGCAAAAAAATCCAGACAATTTAGGCAAAATCAAAGTTCCTGGCAAAAGATAGAGTGACCACGATAGTGGACGTCCATCAATATAGTGCTGGTGAAGAGCACGTTGCCTTTCAAGTTCTTTCTCTGTTGCCTGCAATTTCCGTTGGATATCATGAAACTCGGACAAGTTGTATACGATTGCAACATCCTCGAAATACTTTGGAAATACTTGCTGCAATAGATACAGCATTCGTTTTTCTCTCAAATGCCGGGGAATACCATGATCCACAAACAAAGAACGCGAGCTAAGTGCAGATGGTAGCATTCCGACCAAATGCTGACGATTACTTCCATTCTTTCCTCTACTTTCATCAACTGTAGCGTCCAATTGACTGCATTCGGTTGGAGCTTTAGATGTGGACATCGACGCCATGTTCGTTGTTATCATGTCTGTTGCTGCAGACAGTTCCGGATTGTATGCTGTATTGGACGATGGAACGTGACATAATTGACTGAGGTTACGACAAAAGACGAAAAAAGCGAAGGTGAACAAGTAACAACAAATTACAGGAATCCATAGGTACACAGAGCCGTTTGGGATAGACCGAATTGTCGTATGGCCAAATGTCCAATCTGTGTAGCTCGAGAGGGATGCATCAACGGTAGAATTGTGTGTGGAATCGTGGGAGTCATCAACGACACGTTTACGTCCCACATACATGTATAGTGGAAAGAGAACTAACATCGCGAAGAAGCTCAAAAAAATCAGAAACTTGGACATGTAGACTTGACATAGGAGATAAAACGATGCTTCAGGTCCAAGTTGGAGCTCAATTTGAGTCGGATGATTTCCATTTTGTACGAGCGGAGATTTCCAAAGTAAATTGTACCAATCATGCAAAGTGAATACAAAAGAGTGTGGACTTCTATTCAGTGACTGAATTCCTTCTTTTTCTTCACCCTTGCCACTTTGTGGGAGTGCCTGGAATTGGAATAAGCTCACCCTCGTACTGTTGGCGTAATATTGGAATACTAGAAAGCTCATGACGAACACCACGATGTTGATTACAAGGATATAGCCCAGACCATGCCAACCCATGGCAGCGTTTCTTACCATGTCGTCGTGATAATTTACACGCCAAATGCTTGCATGGTGTGAAGAAGAGGAACTATCGTTCGCTCCGTAAGACATACCAAACGGAGCAGCAAATTATGATTAACCGCTCGTTGCTACGAAAGAAAAATGGAATTTAATGACCAAATAAATGTACGGTACTGATATAAAGGTTTTTCACAATCAATCAGGAAATTTACATCGATTTCAATGCGTTGCAAAAGAGTTCTCCTCCGCCCGAAAACAATCGATGGGTATGAAGTTTATATGGAAAACGAGTTTTTTCTGGCTCTACCCCATATCTATGGAATGTTGAACATTAACATACTTGACATATTACCTGTGAATTTTGCTGTCTATAAGCAAACTGATGCAAGATATCGACGCTGTAGCTGCCAAACCTATGCTTTTCACACTTTGAATAGAACAAGATAGAGCAGAGGATCGGATTTCAGTAAATCGACTTTGAATCATACTTTAGAAGCAAAAAGATACCGCCTGCGATTATCGTCTAAACTACATTTTGGAAAACTTCAGTCAAGTTTCCCTGGTTCGCTTAAGGAACCTCAAACTCAAGACATCACAGTGAAAGGAATTAGCCAGGATAAGAAGCTGAAATGGGGAGCGATAGCTTTTGTGATATTAAGAATTGAGGCAGGCTCGCAGATAAAGAAGAATAGCTACGGATGTGTCGTGACGAATACATTCGTTTATTCTGTCAGACTTAGTGCCTGAAAATGTCGGCATTTTTCGTTTCTATCTCAATAATGCTCACCTTACTAGACTATTAGCGAAGCATGAAAGTCAATTTGCACCAAACAATTACCACAACTTTCCTTGTGGGCTTCCCTGTCCGACACCTGAGCCCTGCGATGAACTCGTTGGTCCATCCAATCTCTATCGCAAGCCGATGTCTGTTGGTGCTTCATACACCAGCGTCTCATAAAAAAGTAAAATCTCAGTAACAATTTCCGTTGGAGCGAATATTTCTCAGCATGACGAGAATTGTCGTTAAGGTTAGGAAGATCTCGGCACGGCTACGATCTGGTATCGGATCATAGAGAAGACGGTATAGTTCACGAGTCGATTATTACGGGAAATGAAGTTGCAAAGTTCTCCGACCGACAGTAAATCTACCAGATATTTGGCACAGAATGTAAAAGTCTTGACCAAAACTCGTCATCTCGACCATTATCAAGCACAGGAAAAGTTTACTTGAGCCATCGCGGAAATTTTGACCCGCTGATCAGTCTTCTTGCCCGTCGGACGGCAGATTACTTGTAATCTACTCAACTTTGAATGATCTCTGTATTAATTACTCTATTTCCCTTGTTAACTTTCCATTGATTGTCTAGGAGATGAGTCTAGACCAGCAAAATTCCCATGTAGGTTCCTTTAAGCACACCAGGGTTTGGTACCCAAGCTACTCACCACTAGTTCTGTATTGGTAAAATTGACTTATCAAGAGCTGGATTAAAAGCTGATATCTGCTGGCCATGACGTCACATAGCTCGTATAATTGCTGAGCTTATGTGCACTCACTTCCTCGTTCAAACTTGTATGTGGCTGTTTTTATTATCGGATCATTTTCTAGCAGTGCTTCAAATGGTGTCATAGCCTTCCTCCAAATATGAATGGATGCTTTCTTTATCCTCAGAACAGAGATGCCTAACGATAGAGGTACTCGCAAATTCCTGGCTATTACGTGCAGAGCACTCTACATACTTATTCATATACGAATGCGACGCAATCCATTACTAAATGCTAAGGTCTAACGTGCCGCGTTCTGTTTGGGGCTTGTATCATACTTCTTTATGTGATCACGTCTACTACACCGAAATGAAAGGTCGTACATGACGCTAGCTCCCACACTATCAATTCGAGTGCCTACAGTCATTGCAACATATTCTTGAATTTCTTATTCCATGCATCAAGTCGCTTTCCTATTCATAAAGTACTGATATTTTCACCTCAAAACAATCGATTCGATGCTTAGTGAGGGCTACAGCTGGATAGTGCCTGCTCCAGAGATCTCGTTTTTGTGTTGTAAGCGAAAAAAATCAACCGTATGAAAAATTCAAAGTCTAAGTCAGAAAACATCTTTTTAATACAATTGTGTGAAGAATTGAAATTCTAACTCACAAAACTTCTCGCGAATATAACAAGCTGGGCGTGAACAGAGATAGCTCATGTTCTGATGCAGGGATGGATTTGCTCCTGCAACTCGCACTTAGATACTGAGTCTTCTTTATTGGTGTTCCCTGTATTCGCGAAACTGCATCAAGCTACATCAAACACCTTCCTATAGATTCGCAAATATTGATAAGGCCAATTTATCCATGTCATTAAGAAATAGCGATCTTTCTTTACAGAAAGACAAATTAAGTTTGTTGCAGGTACATTTCTGTCTATTGCTGGCTTAGCGAAACAAAGAGTACGAGTGTAGCACAGAAGGAGCAAGAGTATCAGAATTATTTGCTATCGACACTTAGAATCAGGTAATATTTTCCGGGCGTCTTATTGAGCGCGAATCGTTTGTTGCTCTTGTGGTACGTACTCTTCAAGCCAGGAAATGACCTTTTGCTTAAAAGTACTTTCCTCTTGCTGTGGATGATCGGCAATTTTTGTATACAGTTGATGTTGATATAGTATTTCATAATCGTGGAATTTTTCGCCATTCGCAATACGTGCTCTTTGATTTTCTATTTCCTTTTCTGCTTGCCGCTCATCATTCGATTTGACAGAAACTGTCATTGAATCCCAATTAAATACTTTATTTGCCTTTGGATCAGCCTTTACAACCTTGACAGTATAATACATGAATTCTTCTTTAGTCGCCAAACTGGGATCGAACATGAGCATTGTAGCCAAAATGTCGGCAGGGCAGAATTGTATGCCGTTTCCAAGATGCTCTGTAATAGACTCAAGTTCCGTACCTTTCAGTAACTCTTTTAAAGCCTTGTCCCAAATCTCTTGTATAGTAATCAGACCTTTGAAAAGGGCATTGCTTTCCTTGAGTTGGGAAAGTTTTTTTATAAGTTCAGGAAAACTCCTTTCGTTCATACTGCCACGGTACATGCTCACCCGGCTAGACGATATGTGAATTTTTTTTTCCAGAGCTGTTACATTCATAAACTGCAGAGTGTGTTCTGGGTCTCGGAATAGGTTATACGATACACGAGAAGTACTAGGCTTCCAGCCGCCAGCCCAATAAATGCCGCGAATATTATCAAAAGTAGCTCCGCGATTTCTTTCCAAGTCGTACAGAACCATCGAAAGGTCCCTAAGAGGAGCAATGATCAAGATGGTGAACCTGATGTTAGCATTAATCAGCTCCTCTTTGATTTTCTTATGAGATTCTGGATATATCTTATCAAATGGTTGATTTTTGTCACTATGACGCGAGTTCGCGCCATTCAATATTGTTACATCGATGCCCGCCGTGTCGAAAATTAGCTTGATAAACTTTTTTTTATCCTCAGTGGGCCATACAAGAATGATAATAACTCCATCCGCACAAATACCCTTTCGATGGGGAGATTTTGCCATGAGAATCATTGAAAACATATCATCAGGTTCACCATCCGTTACCACTAGGCACTTGCTTTGTTCGCATTTGATGAGAGACATAAGACAAAGTGCCCATCCCCACATAAGCTGGAATCGTAGCTTGAAACGAGCCATGGGTGTTGTAGAGATTGCAGTTGATATTGGGTTGTGTTTTCGAGCGCAAAAGTACAAGTGAGTGCCAAAGTATCAGTTCAATCTCACACAAGCACGCACCAGTAGATTTGCTCTCTTTGCTCACGTAATCAATGGCAACAGAATCTAAGAAATCGAATAGCACGATAGCATTACAAACTGGTCGAAGTGATGCGAAAGGTGCGCTTGGACGATCAGAAACTGAATTCTGTGAGTTTATATTGTATTTCTTGACTCGAAGATACTTACTATTTGATTTTTTACTTCTATATTTGAACATTTCGCATATACTCTTGCGATATGACGTGATGGACAATCCACTAGAATGCAAATATTAGCACTTGGTTGAAGTATCGCAATGGAACATTGTACTTAGAAAGGCGAATTGTCCGATGCAACGCTTTCGCTTTAGAACATTATTAATGTACCTATCATCTCAACCAGGCTATGTCCTCTCGCAGTACTCGCTGTACTTCTACCGGGCATTTGTGAAAATGCTATCAAAAGCGCGCATCTCATCTACTACGGGTTCTTGTGCAACGGTGCAGCGATCAATTCCACAATCGCGCTTACCGTCGCAACATCTGAGGAGTGCCTTAGCGATAAATTTTTCATTGTATGCATTTCACAATCAATTGTCTGAGCTGGATACTTCCTGCGTGAGATATGCCGCTAATGCTTATGCATATGTCGCATTGATGTGTTGACCAGGATGTCTATTTGTCACAGGTAGATCCTCTTCTTGACAGCTTACTGATGTGTAATTTGTACCTATAGCTATTTCGAACAAAGTATGTTTTTGACTGAGAGTTCCAAGAAAAGCAGGGCATCATCGACAAGTAGTGAGATTTAATACATCTGACGACAATAGTTTCTCTCGAGTGGCTCCACATCCCCGTCTTATCCCTTCAAACCAGTAATCCGTCGTCTATTTGAGCCACATCATTGATGACAAGGGCAGCAATTCGTCGTCCATTGGAGCCGTACACATTGAATCAAACGCAGAACGCTTGATTGGTGTCTATGCCAGACATCCTCATTTATTGTGTTCCGACTCACTGCGTCTACTTGTCCGAGTGCTCCATACGATCTATGTAGAGATATTTCGTTGAGCTTCTTTTGCGCCATTCAGCTGCACGGGTTGACTTCTGTACATGCGTTTGCTGCATTGCAGTAAGCTCTGTATTCGATCGATAACGGCTACAATAGCACTTCCGCTTTGTGAAACTACCAGTTTGCCCAGATCAGTTGTTTAGAGTACTAGCTCGGATCCACCTCCAGCGCTTGTTTTCACTGTCATACTGGATAACCTAATCTTATATATATCCTCGCTTTTTTCATATAGTCGGCAGAACTCCCACAAATGATGACAGATGCTCAAGCACAAGTCGTAACAGCACAACTCAATGCGGTTACAAAATTTCGGAAACTTTTATCGATTGGTTTGTGAGCTTTACAAACTTCTAAGCGACTATTGCTGACCAAAACTTCTCAGAACGCAATCCTGCAATCAAGGAAGTCATTCAAACGGAAGTAGTGCCATTATTAGTCGACTTTTCAAAGCGAGAAGATGTACCTTTGCTCCAGTTTGAGGGTGCGTTTGGCACTGACAAATATCGCGTCTGGAACTTCCAATGATACAGAAACGTTCATTCACTTTGGAGCTGTGCCAATGTTCTGTCATCTACTAGTCACACCGAATGATGACGTCCGTGAACAAGCTGCCTGGGCTCTGGGAAATATCGCTGTGGATTCTGTGGAGTGTCGTGATATGTAGTTGAAATGCGGAGCTCTTCAGCCATTATTAAGTCAGCGCACAGAGCAATCGAAACTGTCGATGCTCCGTAATTCGATTTGGACTTTATCGAATTTTTGTCGGGGAAAACCTCAGCCGGAATTCTCGTTAGTTGCGCCTGCATTTCCGACACTTGGGCAATTGCTGTACACACAAGATGAAGAATTATTGAAGGATGCTTGTTGGGCACTCTCGTATCTGTCTGATGGATCCAACGAAAAGATACAAGCGGTTGTGGAGGCTGGAATATGTCGACGTATGGTGGAGCTATTGATGTACCCTTCAAGCTTGGTACAAACACCTGCGCTTCGAACTGTGGGAAATACCGTGACTGGAGACGATGTCGACACTCAGGTACGAATCTCCCAGTCGAGTTGATCGGATGGTTACTCGCTCGTTTGGTCAGAAGAAAGTCATCGATTTCTCTGCACTATGATGCCATCCAAGACGTGCTCTTCGTAAAGAAATGTGCTGGAAACTTTCGAATATCACTGTCGGCAATCAAGCTCAGATTTACGTCGTCATGGAGGAGGATACATTTCCTACTATGATCCGGCTCTTAACTACAGCCGAAAAATTCGACATGCAGAAAGAAGAAGCCTGGGCTATCTCGAATGCAACTTCAAAGGCACCGATGAGCAGACTATGCATCTTGTCCCACTCGGTAGAGTCCTATCTCACTCTGTGGATGAAAATGTTATACGCTTCACAGATGCGTAATGCGAATTTTCTTAGAAACTTTCCAGTTCCAGATATAGATGGCAAGGGTCACCATCTCACGAATAGAGACACATCTTATCAACGTAGGCAACGCTATCAACAGATCACTTGTCAAAGAAACAGAGAGTGTATCTTCATCTCATCACTCCTTCAAGCGATATCACCGAACGCTTTAGCAACGACCATCGACCCCACATTATGCGTTTCAAATCCCTGCATCAGAAAACGAAGTCAGCGCGTTGTAACTGTTACAGCGTCTCATTCACGGCCGAGCGGTTAAAAAGAACGTGTCCGCGGGAAGAACTACCGTCCACCGGTATACTCGCAAGACCGATCACGTGCAACTTTCAATCAACATTATCACCATCAACAACCTGCATCACCGCACGTGCAAGAGAGTAACCCGGAAGCAATGGAGATTGACTCAGGTTTTACCAAACATCGTCGCTCATCATCATCAGCTTCTTCGTCGAAGAAATGTCGCTACTGTAAGAAGCCCGGTCACGTCATCGAACACTGTTACAAGCTGAAGAATAAGGAGAAGCAAGCTCATAGCGCTCGACATGAACAAGCGGCTGCAAGCTTCAATGCTTCCACGTCACCAAGAGCGACTTACTCGTTACCTTCTATGACAAGTTCCGGGAACGAAGTGGAAATATCGAAATGGAAGAGATTACGACGTCGACTATGGATCCGGTGCATCCAGAGAATGAACTTATTCGTAAACAAGGAACTTGTGATGGAACGCCTCTCACTATTTTGTTTGATAGCGGTGCAACCTGTAATGTTGTTCGTCCCGGCTTAGCGAAGAAACTGACACAATCTGGTGTCTCCCAAGTTACACGATTTGTTGGAACTTCCACTAGAGCCCGCTCCATTAAAAAGGGTGCTGCGACTATCGTATTTGATCGATACAGATTTCGCAATTCACAAGTCATGGAATGGCCATTGGGTTCTGCTCATGACGTCATCTTGGGAAAACCATGGTTTACCAAGTTTCAACCTCAACTTGATTGGCGCTCTCATGAAATTTCATTTCCACATCAGTGCGTGCCTTCGACATGTACTACTACGGATAAAAGCAATGGAATCGATATGGAAATTGCTGTAGTTGACTTCAAACGCAAAGTCAAGAAGCATGAGTACGACGAGGTGTATCGCGTAAAGATCTGCGCTGTTATGACGGAGAGTGATACAATACCTCAATCAATTACTACACTTTTGGACGAGTTCAAAGATGTCTTTCCAGAGACACTTCCGGATGGACTTCCACCTTCACGTCGTGTGGACTTCGATCTTATCATGAAACCGGATGCTGTACCTAGCATCCGTGAACCATTTCGCCTATCCAAGTTCGAACAAGATGCACTTGACATGTTTGTCGCGGAAAAGCTCAAGAAAGGTTGGATCGAGATTTCTGACTTCCCATGGGTATCAAATATATTTGGTGTACCTAAGAAGGACCCCATCACTGGTCAAAACATATCAAGATCCGAGTGGGTGCGCTCGGACAACGCACATCTACCTCTTCGATGGGTTATTGATTACCGTTACGTCAATTCACAGACGATCATTCCGAAGATACCACTTCCTCGCATGGACGAGCTTTTTGATCAGATGTGTGTTTGTGTCATCTTTTCAGTTTTGGATCTGGCCCAAGGCTATCATCAAATGCGGATCGCATTTAAAAGCCGCAAGTATACCACCTTTCGCACACATGACGAAACCTATCAGTGGTGCGTGGCTCCTATGGGATTAGCTGGTATGCCTGGTGTTTGGTCGCGTCTCATGCGAGTATTTTTTGCGAAATACAACTTCATTGTTGTCTATCTAGATGACATTTGTGTGTTCTCCACTAGTCTGGACGAGCACGTTGGACATCTTCGCATTCTGTTTGTAGTTCTTCGGTGTGAGAAGTTATCCTGCCATCAGTCCAAATGTCATTTTGGCCAGTCAGAAGTGAAGTTTCTAGGTCATACAATTCCGGCTAAGGGTCTTGCAGTGGATACTCGGAAGACAGAAGCTATTGCGAAGTGACCGACTCCTACAAATCAGAAACAACTATTAAGTTTCTTGGGTTTGGCTGGTTACTACCGTCGATTCATTCGTGGCTACGCAGCTCTTGCGTTACCACTTGGCCCTCTAGTCAAGAAAGAACATTTTTGGGAATGGAATGATGGCGAGACTCATGCGTTTGAGCAACTCAAGGCCGCTCTTCAAGACGCACCTGTGTTGAAATTACCAGATCATGCCAAACGATCCATTGTGACAACGGACGCCTCTGGCTATTGTGTTGGTGGTGTTCTTTCTCAGCTTCATTCTGGTGGCGATCGTCCCATTGCATTCTTTTCCAAGAAGCTGGGGATTCATGAGCTTAATTGGCCGACACATGAAAAAGAACTTTTTGCAATCAAGCTTTCATTGGAGAAGTGGCGCCATTATCTTTATGGTCGTGAATTTGACATCTACACTGACAACACGGCATGCAAATGGTTTCTGCATCATCCGAAAGTTTCGCCAAAGCTGGCTCGATATTTGACATTCTTTTCTCAATTTACATTCAAGCTGCATCACGTTCAAGGTCATTTGAACGTGGTAGCCGATGCTTTATCACGTCAAGGTTCCGAATTGTCAACGGCACGGGATGCTATCAACGACTTTGATGTTGGTGATTTGACGCTTGCTAATGGAGATATACATGGAAAATCCAGTACGTTGCGTTCTATAAGCGCTACCGAGCCTTCTCCTGGAACTGTTAATGTGACACAAGAATCTCACAATTGGAGCTCGCTTGGTTGGTCAAATTCGGTTTGTAAGGAATTTGCGAGTGGATATCGTACTTGTCCGGATTATGCCGAACACTTCAAACGTCCAGACTCACTATATGTAAAACACGAAGGTTTGCTTTACTTCAAGTCACAAATGATGATGCGTGTGTGTACCAAGCACACAAGATAATTATCTTCGAACTTCTATCATCTCATGCTTTCATGAATCCAACATTGCCGCACATCCTGGTGCTCAACGAACATTTTTACGCATCGCTCAATGGTATCATTGGCCTACATTGAATCAAGACGTTCGAGATTACGTACGGAGTTGTGAAACATGCACTCGCTGGAAACACAGCAACGCTCGCAAGAATGGAAAAATTATTCCAATCCCGATTCCGGAAGAATGTTGGTCAGTTATCTCTATGGATTTCATTACGGGATTACCGAAATCAAACGGATTCGATGCTATCATGACAGCTGTCGACAAATTGTCCAAACGGTCAAAATATCGGGCGTGCAATCGCAATGATGATGCCCATATGACAGCCAGTCATTTCTTTGATTGTGTCGTTCGTCATCATGGTCTACCATCGGTAATTATCAGCGATCGAGATTCCAAGTTTGTTTTGAAGTTTCGGTCCTCTCTTGCTAAGTTGATGGGAATTCGTCTGCATATGACAACTTCATATCGGGCACAGGCCGACGGACAACCGGAGCGTCAAAATCCGATTCTGGAAGACGCTCTACGCTGCATGATTTCGTATCATGGACGTGATTGGTCCGATTATTTAGGGACAATTGAATATGCTCATTTCACTCTCGTCAGTGCATCAACTGGTATGTCACCTTTCGAAATTGATACTGGTCGCAAGGAACGCAATCCGTTGAATCCGCTAAGTACTCCTAGCGTCACAACTCAAGTGCAACATGGAATCGCTGAGTATGCAAAGCATTTTCAAAACCGTCGTCAAGAAATCATTGATCTAGCTACGAAACATTTGCTTCAAGCCCAGGATCGTCAAAAGAAAGACTACGACAAAAAACGCACTGAGATTACTTTTAAAATTAGAGATTTGGTCATGTTGGATACTCGTCGCATTCCTGCGAAACATGTGACACAAGACATTGATGGAAAACGCGCCAAATTAGCTGCTCGCAAAGTTGGACCATTTCAAATTATTATAATGGTCAACTCGAATGTTGCGCAATTGAAGCTTCCGCGGAGTATGAGTCGATTGAACTCTACTTCCAATATTGACGTGCTGAGTACTGTGTCGGAAATGTACCGCGATTTCAAACTCGTCCAATTCCGAAATCATTCCGACTTATTTTTGACGAGGACAGTGGTGACACGATGCACATCATTAAACAACTTCTTCAGAAGCGTCAATTCAATCGTAAACCTGAATGGCTCGTGAAATGGCATGGATTACTCGAGCACGAAGCTACATGGCAGCGGGAGCAAGATATTCGTCATGTTTCTCATTGGAATGTTCTCATCGCCGATTTCAAGAAGCGACAACGAGAAGTCAATTCCGGGAGGATGTAACAACCTCCATTGTACAATGCATAGTTCATATTTAGTTGGAGAACTGGATTAGCCAATCAGATAGGTGAACCAGGATTCTTTAATTAAAAAATCTCACTTTCCATTTTTTAGCAAACAGAGCTTCGCCAGCAAGTATCTTCCTTTGCTTCCTCCCCCTTCCTCCTGCCGGCGTTAAAATGACTTAGCCTCGAGAGGCCAACTTGTTAACACACCGGTTCACCATCTCTGCCTTACTTTTGCATCAGCGAAATAACCACTCTTTTGAATTTCTCCTCGTGTATTTGAGGTATATACCGATGCTTGCCGTTCGCTCTTTGGATTTCGCCATCATCAACTACTTCAGGATGAAACATGACTATTGCAGTCACGAGATTTACGGCGGTTATTGCATCCAGTTCGCCCAGAAAGAAATATTGTCTGACGTTTTTAGGCATGTTTTGAAGTGTTTTAGGATTTAGTGTTTAGTGTTTAGTGTTTAGTGTTTAGTGTTTAGTGTTTAGTGTTTAGTGTTTAGTGTTTAGTGTTTAGTGTTTAGTGTTTAGTGTTTAGTGTTTAGTGTTTAGGGTTTAGGGTTTAGGGTTTAGGGTTTAGGGTTTAGGGTTTAGGGTTTAGGTTTAGGTTTAGTGTTTAGTGTTTAGTGTTTAGTGTTTAGGGTTTAGTGTTTAGGGTTTAGGGTTTAGGGTTTAGGGTTTAGGGTTTAGGGTTTAGGGTTTAGGGTTTAGGGTTTAGGGTTTAGGGTTTAGGGTTTAGGGTTTAGGGTTTAGGGTTTAGGGTTTAGGGTTTAGGGTTTAGGGTTTAGGGTTTAGGGTTTAGGGTTTAGGGTTTAGGGTTTAGGGTTTAGGGTTTAGGGTTTAGGGTTTAGGGTTTAGGGTTTAGGGTTTAGGGTTTAGGGTTTAGGGTTTAGGGTTTAGGGTTTAGGGTTTAGGGTTTAGGGTTTAGGGTTAGGGTTT